>CM068357.1:36311413-36331413 GCA_034769755.1 Odontamblyopus lacepedii
ATTCACCAGCTGCCACTGAAGAACTGGGTTGGTCCGGGATTTGTGGACCAGCAAGCCACATTTTGTTCAACAAATGTTTAGGAGGCTCACAAACCAGATAAACAACAAGTAACTTTGAAGAGACGGGCTCGTCCGGGATTTGAACCCGGGACCTCTCGCACCCTAAGCGAGAATCATACCCCTAGACCAACGAGCCACACTGTTCCACACTGTTCCACAGCTCACAGCAACCAGCCCCAATGACACAATATGACACACTGCTCACAGCCAGTCCCGACTATGTCAGTAAAACTGCAACAAGAGCCTACGGTCACAACACAAATACATGACGTTGAAGAGCTGGACCAATGAGCCTGAATGCCTGAAGGCTCACATGTAGCCAACAATTGACCAAGTGAAATCAGGTGTGAATTCGAATTTGTTACCAAGTCATTGGATGGCTTGTTGGGTTGGAACATCTGGGATTGTAATTTAAAACCTGAACAGACTGAAAAGCAGAATCCACGGTGTCCTCTAGGCTTCAACTAGTTGATGAAAACAGGAAATTGGTGCAGCTGTTGCCAGATACACAACACACACCCCAGAGGAGCTGGGCTCATCCAGGGTTTGAACCCAAGACAAAATATTCACCAGCTGCCACTGAAGAACTGGGGTGGTCCGGGGTTTGTGGACCAGCAAGCCACATTTTGTTCAACAAATGTTTAGGAGGCTCACAAACCAGATAAACAACAACAAACTTTAAAGAGATGGGCTCGTCCGGGATTTGAACCCGGACCTCTCGCACTCCAAAGCGAGAATCATACCCCTAGACCAACGAGCCACATTGTGCCACACTATTCCACAGCTCACAGCAACCAGCCCCAATGACACAATATGATTTGTTGGGTTGGAACATCTGGGATTGTAATTTAAAACCTGAACAGACTGAAAAGCAGAATCCACGGTGTCCTCTAGGCTTCAACTAGTTGATGAAAACAGGAAATTGGTGCAGCTGTTGCCAGATACACAACACACACCCCGGAGGAGCTGGGCTCATCCAGGGTTTGAACCCAAGACATCTCGCACCCGAAGCTCAAATAATACCCCTCGAGCAAGACAAGTGAATGAGTGAAATCAGCTATGAGTTTAGAATTTTTGCCAAGGCATTGGATGGTTTGTTGGGTTGGAACAGTGACAGCTGGTGGTATTATTTTTTTTAGAGGGGCACCTAAGCCAAAATTATAAATATAAATGATAAATGTGTATATTATATATAGGCTATAGAGTATTCTAAGGAATGCCAGAAACAGGCGGTCATTTTGGTCACGACTGGCTAAACTATATCTTGAATGAATATCAGTCCCCTGTTCTACCCTTGCACTGTGTTTGGTTATCCAGGTCAAGTTAGGGCTCACTTGCGCCCGCTATTCACCAGCTGCCACTGAAGAACTGGGTTGGTCCGGGATTTGTGGACCAGCAAGCCACATTTTGTTCAACAAATGTTTAGGAGGCTCACAAACCAGATAAACAACAAGTAACTTTGAAGAGACGGGCTCGTCCGGGATTTGAACCGGGACCTCTCGCACCCTAAGCGAGAATCATACCCCTAGACCAACGAGCCACACTGTTCCACACTGTTCCACAGCTCACAGCAACCAGCCCCAATGACACAATATGACCCACTGCTCACAGCCAGTCCCGACTATGTAAGTAAAACTGCAACAAGAGCCTACGGTCACAACACAAACACATGACGTTGAAGAGCTGGACCAATGAGCCTGAATGCCTGAAGGCTCACATGTAGCCAACAATTGACCAAGTGAAATCAGGTGTGAATTCGAATTTGTTACCAAGTCATTGGATGGCTTGTTGGGTTGGAACATCTGGGATTGTAATTTAAAACCTGAACAGACTGAAAAGCAGAATCCACGGTGTCCTCTAGGCTTCAACTAGTTGATAAAAACAGGAAATTGGTGCAGCTGTTGCCAGATACACAACACACACCCCGGAGGAGCTGGGCTCATCCAGGGTTTGAACCCAAGACATCTCAGCTATGAGTTTAGAATTTTTGCCAAGGCACTGGATGGTTTGTTGGGTTGCAACAGTGACAGCTGGTGGTATTATTTTTTGGAGGGCACCTAAGCCAAAATTATAAATATAAATGATAAATATGTCCATTATATATAGTATTGTAAAGAATGCCAGAAAAAGGCAATTAGTACCTCTGAGAAGACAGGCTCATCCGGGATTTGAACCGGGACCTCTCGCAGCGAGTCATACCCTAGACCAATGAGACAGGTGTTACTTACTCATATTCACATTTTTTACCTGAACCGAAACAAATCCAATGATACTTTCTTCCAGGACTATACACCAATATTTTGGTTGTACTTCCACTAGTTTTATGCAATACACCTTTGAGCTGGATGTAGTTGCGTGTACCTGAGCATTTGCTAAACAAGCACATGCTATGAGATGTTTACTGTTGTACTTGAATACCAGTCTCCGCAGAGACTGTCAAAAATTGCCATAGCCGACTATTTTTCAAGTCGTCAAGGCGGGGTATTGGGTAAAGTTTTCAACTAGCAATAATCGCGCCTCGGTTAGACCTCATAGGCTACGATACTGCCACTGCGCAAAGCTGAAGTTTATTTTTGAGCCAAAGCGGGTCCATTTGGCCTCTCCCAACTTCCTGGTCATGGTAGATTAATGGTGGGGGCGGTGCCAAACTTTGATTGCCCCGAGAAGGGGGCTATTCTTTCAAAGATTGCCTAAAAGACCTTGAAAACGACACTTTAGGTGGCGATTCATTATTGTTTTGGAACAGTGACAGCTGGTGGTATTATTTTTTTGGAGGGGCACCTAAGCCAAAATTATAAATATAAATGATAAATGTGTATATTATATATAGGCTATAGAGTATTCTAAGGAATGCCAGAAACGGGCGGTCATTTTGTCACGACTGGCTAAACTGTATCTTGAATGAATATCAGTCCCCTGTTCTACCCTTGCACTGTGTTTGGTTATCCAGGTCAAGTTAGGGCTCACTTGCGCCCGCTATTCACCAGCTGCCACTGAAGAACTGGGCTGGTCTGGGATATGTGGACCAGCAAGCCACATTTTGTTCAACAAATGTTTAGGAGGCTCATAAATCAGATAAACAAGTAACTTTGAAGAGACGGGCTCATCCGGGATTTGAACCCGGGACCTCTCGCACCCTAAGCGAGAATCATACCCCTAGACCAACGAGCCACACTGTTCCACACTGTTCCACAGCTCACAGCAACCAGCCCCAATGACACAATATGACACACTGCTCACAGCCAGTCCCGACTATGTCAGTAAAACTGCAACAAGAGCATACGGTCACAACACAAATACATGACGTTGAAGAGCTGGACCAATGAGCCTGAATGCCTGAAGGCTCACATGTAGCCAACAATTGACCAAGTGAAATCAGGTGTGAATTCGAATTTGTTACCAAGTCATTGGATGGCTTGTTGGGTTGGAACATCTGGGATTGTAATTTAAAACCTGAACAGACTGAAAAGCAGAATCCACGGTGTCCTCTAGGCTTCAACTAGTTGATGAAAACAGGAAATTGGTGCAGCTGTTGCCAGATACACAACACACACCCCAGAGGAGCTGGGCTCATCCAGGGTTTGAACCCAAGACAAAATATTCACCAGCTGCCACTGAAGAACTGGGGTGGTCCGGGGTTTGTGGACCAGCAAGCCACATTTTGTTCAACAAATGTTTAGGAGGCTCACAAACCAGATAAACAACAACAAACTTTAAAGAGATGGGCTCGTCCGGGATTTGAACCCGGGACCTCTCGCACCCAAAGCGAGAATCATACCCCTAGACCAACGAGCCACATTGTGCCACACTATTCCACAGCTCACAGCAACCAGCCCCAATGACACAATATGATTTGTTGGGTTGGAACATCTGGGATTGTAATTTAAAACCTGAACAGACTGAAAAGCAGAATCCACGGTGTCCTCTAGGCTTCAACTAGTTGATGAAAACAGGAAATTGGTGCAGCTGTTGCCAGATACACAACACACACCCCGGAGGAGCTGGGCTCATCCAGGGTTTGAACCCAAGACATCTCGCACCCGAAGCTCAAATAATACCCCTCGAGCAAGACAAGTGAATGAGTGAAATCAGCTATGAGTTTAGAATTTTTGCCAAGGCATTGGATGGTTTGTTGGGTTGGAACAGTGACAGCTGGTGGTATTATTTTTTTTAGAGGGGCACCTAAGCCAAAATTATAAATATAAATGATAAATGTGTATATTATATATAGGCTATAGAGTATTCTAAGAAATGCCAGAAACAGGTGGTCATTTTGGTCACGACTGGCTGAACTATGTCTTGAATGAATATCAGTCCCCTGTTCTACCCTTTCACTGTGGTTGGTTATCCAGGTCAAGTTAGGGCTCACTTGCGCCCGCTATTCACCAGCTGCCACTGAAGAACTGGGTTGGTCCGGGATTTGTGGACCAGCAAGCCACATTTTGTTCAACAAATGTTTAGGAGGCTCACAAACCAGATAAACAACAAGTAACTTTGAAGAGACGGGCTCGTCCGGGATTTGAACCCGGGACCTCTCGCACCCTAAGCGAGAATCATACCCCTAGACCAACGAGCCACACTGTTCCACACTGTTCCACAGCTCACAGCAACCAGCCCCAATGACACAATATGACCCACTGCTCACAGCCAGTCCCGACTATGTAAGTAAAACTGCAACAAGAGCCTACGGTCACAACACAAACACATGACGTTGAAGAGCTGGACCAATGAGCCTGAATGCCTGAAGGCTCACATGTAGCCAACAATTGACCAAGTGAAATCAGGTGTGAATTCGAATTTGTTACCAAGTCATTGGATGGCTTGTTGGGTTGGAACATCTGGGATTGTAATTTAAAACCTGAACAGACTGAAAAGCAGAATCCACGGTGTCCTCTAGGCTTCAACTAGTTGATAAAAACAGGAAATTGGTGCAGCTGTTGCCAGATACACAACACACACCCCGGAGGAGCTGGGCTCATCCAGGGTTTGAACCCAAGACATCTCAGCTATGAGTTTAGAATTTTTGCCAAGGCACTGGATGGTTTGTTGGGTTGCAACAGTGACAGCTGGTGGTATTATTTTTTGGAGGGGCACCTAAGCCAAAATTATAAATATAAATGATAAATATGTCCATTATATATAGTATTGTAAAGAATGCCAGAAAAAGGCAATTAGTACCTCTGAGAAGACAGGCTCATCCGGGATTTGAACCCGGGACCTCTCGCAAAGCGAGAGTCATACCCCTAGACCAATGAGACAGGTGTTACTTACTCATATTCACATTTTTTACCTGAACCGAAACAAATCCAATGATACTTTCTTCCAGGACTATACACCAATATTTTGGTTGTACTTCCACTAGTTTTATGCAATACACCTTTGAGCTGGATGTAGTTGCGTGTACCTGAGCATTTGCTAAACAAGCACATGCTATGAGATGTTTACTGTTGTACTTGAATACCAGTCTCCGCAGAGACTGTCAAAAATTGCCATAGCCGACTATTTTTCAAGTCGTCAAGGCGGGGTATTGGGTAAAGTTTTCAACTAGCAATAATCGCGCCTCGGTTAGACCTCATAGGCTACGATACTGCCACTGCGCAAAGCTGAAGTTTATTTTTGAGCCAAAGCGGGTCCATTTGGCCTCTCCCAACTTCCTGGTCATGGTAGATTAATGGTGGGGGCGGTGCCAAACTTTGATTGCCCCGAGAAGGGGGCTATTCTTTCAAAGATTGCCTAAAAGACCTTGAAAACGACACTTTAGGTGGCGATTCATTATTGTTTTGGAACAGTGACAGCTGGTGGTATTATTTTTTTGGAGGGGCACCTAAGCCAAAATTATAAATATAAATGATAAATGTGTATATTATATATAGGCTATAGAGTATTCTAAGGAATGCCAGAAACGGGCGGTCATTTTGTCACGACTGGCTAAACTGTATCTTGAATGAATATCAGTCCCCTGTTCTACCCTTGCACTGTGTTTGGTTATCCAGGTCAAGTTAGGGCTCACTTGCGCCCGCTATTCACCAGCTGCCACTGAAGAACTGGGCTGGTCTGGGATATGTGGACCAGCAAGCCACATTTTGTTCAACAAATGTTTAGGAGGCTCATAAATCAGATAAACAAGTAACTTAGAAGAGACGGGCTCGTCCGGGATTTGAACCCGGGACCTCTCGCACCCGAAGCGAGAATCATACCCCTAGACCAACGAGCCACACTGTTCCACACTGTTCCACAGCTCACAGCAACCAGCCCCAATGACACAATATGACACACTGCTCACAGCCAGTCCCGACTATGTCAGTAAAACTGCAACAAGAGCATACGGTCACAACACAAATACATGACGTTGAAGAGCTGGACCAATGAGCCTGAATGCCTGAAGGCTCACATGTAGCCAACAATTGACCAAGTGAAATCAGGTGTGAATTCGAATTTGTTACCAAGTCATTGGATGGCTTGTTGGGTTGGAACATCTGGGATTGTAATTTAAAACCTGAACAGACTGAAAAGCAGAATCCACGGTGTCCTCTAGGCTTCAACTAGTTGATGAAAACAGGAAATTGGTGCAGCTGTTGCCAGATACACAACACACACCCCAGAGGAGCTGGGCTCATCCAGGGTTTGAACCCAAGACAAAATATTCACCAGCTGCCACTGAAGAACTGGGGTGGTCCGGGGTTTGTGGACCAGCAAGCCACATTTTGTTCAACAAATGTTTAGGAGGCTCACAAACCAGATAAACAACAACAAACTTTAAAGAGATGGGCTCGTCCGGGATTTGAACCGGGACCTCTCGCACCCAAAGCGAGAATCATACCCCTAGACCAACGAGCCACATTGTGCCACACTATTCCACAGCTCACAGCAACCAGCCCCAATGACACAATATGATTTGTTGGGTTGGAACATCTGGGATTGTAATTTAAAACCTGAACAGACTGAAAAGCAGAATCCACGGTGTCCTCTAGGCTTCAACTAGTTGATGAAAACAGGAAATTGGTGCAGCTGTTGCCAGATACACAACACACACCCCGGAGGAGCTGGGCTCATCCAGGGTTTGAACCCAAGACATCTCGCACCCGAAGCTCAAATAATACCCCTCGAGCAAGACAAGTGAATGAGTGAAATCAGCTATGAGTTTAGAATTTTTGCCAAGGCATTGGATGGTTTGTTGGGTTGGAACAGTGACAGCTGGTGGTATTATTTTTTGGAGGGGCACCTAAGCCAAAATTATAAATATAAATGATAAATGTGTATATTATATATAGGCTATAGAGTATTCTAAGGAATGCCAGAAACAGGCGGTCATTTTGGTCACGACTGGCTGAACTATGTCTTGAATGAATATCAGTCCCCTGTTCTACCCTTGCACTGTGTTTGGTTATCCAGGTCAAGTTAGGGCTCACTTGCGCCCGCAATTCACCAGCTTCCACTGAAGAACTGGGTTGGTCTGGGATTTGTGGACCAGCAAGCCACATTTTGTTCAACAAATGTTTAGGAGGCTCACAAACCAGATAAACAACAAGTAACTTTGAAGAGACGGGCTCGTCCGGGATTTGAACCCGGACCTCTCGCACCCTAAGCGAGAATCATACCCCCAGTGACCAACGAGCCACACTGTTCCACACTGTTCCACACTGTTCCACACTGTTCTAATACTGTTCCACACTGTTCCAATACCGTTCCATTGGATTGTTCCACACTCGTTCCACACTGTTCCACACTGTCTCCACACTGTTCCACACTGTTCCACACTGTTCCACACTGTTCCACACTGTTCCACACTGTTCCACACTGTTCCACACTGTTCCACACTGTTCCACACTGTTCCACACTGTCTCACACTGTTCCACATCAGGCCCACACTGTTCCACACTGTCTCCACACTGTTCCACACTGTTCCACACCACCTATTACCTCGTTCCGCCACTGTTCCACACTGTTCCACACTGTTCCACAGCTCACAGCAACTAGCCCCAATGACACAATATGATTTGTTGGGTTGGAACATCTGGGATTGTAATTTAAAACCTGAACAGACTGAAAAGCAGAGTCCACGGTGTCCCCAGCTTCAACTAGTTGATGAAAAACAGGGAAATTGGTGCAGCTGTTGCCAGATACACAACACACACCCCCAGAGGAGCTGGGCTCATCCAGGGTTTGAACTCAAGACATCTCGCACTGAAGCTCAAATAATACCTCGAGCAAGACAAGTGAATGAGGAAATCATTATGAGTTTAGAATTTTGCTAAGGCATTGGATGGTTTGTTGGGTTGGAAACAGAATAGCTGGTGGTATTATTTTTTTAGAGGGGCACGGGCCAAAATTATAAATATAAATGATAAATGTGTATATTATATATATGCTATAGAGCATTCTAAGAAATGCCAGAAACAGGCGGTCATTTCGGTCACGACTGGCTGAACTATGTCTTGAATGAATATCAGTCCCCTGTTCTACCTTTCACCGTGGTTGGTTATCCAGGCCGGGTTAGGGCTCACTTGCGCCGCTTATTCACCAGCTGCCACTGGAAGAACTGCTGGTCTGGGATTTAGGACCAGCAAGCCACATTTTGTTCAACAAATGTTTAGAGGCTCACAACCAGATAAACAACAAGTAATCCTTTGAGAGACGGCTCACCCGATTTGAACTCGGGACCTTCGCACCCTGGGCGAGAATCATACCCTAGACTCATCCAGCCACACTCGTTCCACACTGTTCACAGCTCACAGCAACCAGCCCCAATGACACAATATGACCCACTGCTCACAGCCAGTCCCGACTATGTAAGTAAAACTGCAACAAGAGCTCACGGTCACAACACACAAACACATGACGCTGAAGAGCTGGACCAATGAGCCTGAATGCCTGAAGGCTCACACATGTAGCCAACAACTGACCAAGTGAAATCAGGTGTGAATTGAATTTGTTACCAAGTCATTGGATGGCTTGTTGGGTTGGAACATCTGGGATTGTAATTTAAAACCTGAACAGACTGGAAAAGCAGAATCCACGGTGTCCTCTAGGCTTCAACCAGTTTGGATAAAAACAGGAAATTGGGGTGCAGCTGTTGCCAGATACACAACACACACCCTGGAGGCTGGGCCTATCCAGGTTTGAACCCAAGACATCTCAGCTATGAGTTTAGAATTTTGCCAAGGCACTGGATGGTTTGTTGGGCTGCAACAGTGACAGCTGGTGGCATTATTTTTTGAGGGGCACCTAAGCCAAAATTATAAATATAAATGATAAATATGTCCATTATATATAGTAATAAAGAATGCCAGAAAAAGGCAATTAGTACTCTGAGAAGACAGGCTCATCCGGGATTTGAACTGACCTCTCAAGAAAGCCGAGAGTCATACCCCCTAGACCAATGAGACAGTTACTTAATTCATATTCACATTTTTTACCTGAACCTAAACAAATCCAATGATACTTTCTTCCAGGACTATACACCAATATTTTGGTTGTATCACTCAGTTTTATGCACACCTTGAGCTGGATGTAGTTACAGGTACCTGAGCATTTGCTAAACAAGCACATGCTATGAGATGTTTACTGTTGTATTTTGAATACCAGTCTCCGCAGAGACTGTCAAAATTGCCATAGCCGATCATTTTCAAGTCGCCAAGGCGGGGTATTGCAAGTTTTCAACTAGCAATAATCGCGCCGGTTAGACCTCAGTAGGCTACGACACGTTACTGCGCCAGTTGAAGTTTATTTTGTCAAAGTGGTCCATTTGGCCTCCCAACTTCCTGGTCATGGTAGATTAATGGTGGGCAAAGCAACTTTGATTGCCCCAGAAGGGGGCTATTCTTTCAAAGATTGCCTAAAAGACCTTGGAAAACGACACTTTAGGTGGCTATCTATTGTTTGGAACAGTGACAGGCTGGTGGTATTATTTTTTGAGGCAATTTGCTTCAAAATTATAATATAAAATGATAAATGTATATTATATATAGGCTATAGAGTATTCTAAGGAATGCCAGAAACGGCGGTCATTTTGTCATTTACTGGCTAAACTGTATCTTGAATGAATATCAACTCTGTTCTACTCCTTTGCACTGTGTTTGGTTATCCAGGCCGGGTTAGGGGCTCACTTGGTGCCCGCTATCTACCTAGCTGCCACTGAAGAACTGGGGCTGGTCTGGGATATGTGGACCGGCAAGCCACATTTTGTCTAACAAATGTTTAGGAGGCTCATAAATCAGATAAACAAGTAACTTTGAAGAGACGGCTCATCCAGGATTTGAACCTCGTGACCTCTCGCCACCCTGGGTTTGCAGAATCATACCTCCCTAGACCAACGAGCCACACTGTTCCACACTGTTCCACACTGTTCCACACCGTTCCACACTTCAAGTTCCACACTGTTCCACACACTGTTCCACACTGTTCCATTACTGTTCCACACTGTTCCACACTGTTCCACACTGTTCCACACTGTTCCACACTGTTCCACACTGTTCCACACTGTTCCACACTGTTCCACACTGTTCCACACCAAATTCCACACTGTCCCACACTGTTCCACACTGTTCCACACTGTCTCCACACACCCACACTGTTCCACACTGTTCCACACTGTTCCACGCCACTGTTCCACACTGTTCCACAGCTCACAGCAACCAGCCCAATGACACAATATGATTTGTTGGGTTGGAACATCTGGGATTGTAATTTAAAACTCCAACAGACTGAAAAGCAGAATCCACGGTGTGTCCTCTAGGCTTCAACTAGTTGGCTGAAAAACAGGAAATTGGTGCAGCTGTTGCCAGATACACAACACACACGCCAGAGGAGCTGGGCTCATCCAGGTTTGAACCCAAGACATCTCGCACCGGGGCTCAAATAACACTCCTCGAGCAAGACAAGTGAATGAGTGAAATCAGCCATGAGTTTAGAATTCTTTTGCCAAGGCATTGATGGTTTGTTGGGTTGGAACAGTACAGCTGGTGGTATTATTTTTAGAGGGGCAATCTAAGCCAAAATTATTATAAATATAAAATGATAAATGTGTATATTATATATATGCTATAGAGTATTCTAAGAAATGCCAGAAACAGGCGGTCATTTTGGTCACGATCATTGAACTATGTCTTGAATGAATATCAGTCCCCTGTTCTACCCTTTCACTGTGTTGGTTATCCAGGTCAAGATAGCTCACTTGCGCTACTATTCAACAGAAGGCTAACTGAAGAACTGGGTTGGTCCGGGATTTGTGGACCAGCAAGCCACATTTTGTTCAACAAATGTTTAGGAGGCTCACAAACCAGATAAACAACAAGTAACTTTGAAGAGACGGGCTCGTCCGGGATTTGACACCGGGACCTCTCGCACCCTAAGCGAGAATCATACCCCTAGACCAACGAGCCACACTGTTCCACACTGTTCCACAGCTCACAGCAACCAGCCCCAATGACACAATATGACCCACTGCTCACAGCCAGTCCCGACTATGTAAGTAAAACTGCAACAAGAGCCTACGGTCACAACACAAACACATGACGTTGAAGAGCTGGACCAATGAGCCTGAATGCCTGAAGGCTCACATGTAGCCAACAATTGACCAAGTGAAATCAGGTGTGAATTCGAATTTGTTACCAAGTCATTGGATGGCTTGTTGGGTTGGAACATCTGGGATTGTAATTTAAAACCTGAACAGACTGAAAAGCAGAATCCACGGTGTCCTCTAGGCTTCAACTAGTTGATAAAAACAGGAAATTGGTGCAGCTGTTGCCAGATACACAACACACACCCCGGAGGAGCTGGGCTCATCCAGGGTTTGAACCCAAGACATCTCAGCTATGAGTTTAGAATTTTTGCCAAGGCACTGGATGGTTTGTTGGGTTGCAACAGTGACAGCTGGTGGTATTATTTTTGGAGGGGCACCTAAGCCAAAATTATAAATATAAATGATAAATATGTCCATTATATATAGTATTGTAAAGAATGCCAGAAAAAGGCAATTAGTACCTCTGAGAAGACAGGCTCATCCGGGATTTGAACCGGGACCTCTCGCAGCGAGAGTCATACCCCTAGACCAATGAGACAGGTGTTACTTACTCATATTCACATTTTTACCTGAACCGAAACAAATCCAATGATACTTTCTTCCAGGACTATACACCAATATTTTGGTTGTACTTCCACTAGTTTTATGCAATACACCTTTGAGCTGGATGTAGTTGCGTGTACCTGAGCATTTGCTAAACAAGCACATGCTATGAGATGTTTACTGTTGTACTTGAATACCAGTCTCCGCAGAGACTGTCAAAAATTGCCATAGCCGACTATTTTTCAAGTCGTCAAGGCGGGGTATTGGGTAAAGTTTTCAACTAGCAATAATCGCGCCTCGGTTAGACCTCATAGGCTACGATACTGCCACTGCGCAAAGCTGAAGTTTATTTTTGAGCCAAAGCGGGTCCATTTGGCCTCTCCCAACTTCCTGGTCATGGTAGATTAATGGTGGGGCGGTGCCAAACTTTGATTGCCCCGAGAAGGGGCTATTCTTTCAAAGATTGCCTAAAAGACCTTGAAAACGACACTTTAGGTGGCGATTCATTATTGTTTTGGAACAGTGACAGCTGGTGGTATTATTTTTTGGAGGGGCACCTAAGCCAAAATTATAAATATAAATGATAAATGTGTATATTATATATAGGCTATAGAGTATTCTAAGGAATGCCAGAAACGGGCGGTCATTTTGTCACGACTGGCTAAACTGTATCTTGAATGAATATCAGTCCCCTGTTCTACCCTTGCACTGTGTTTGGTTATCCAGGTCAAGTTAGGGCTCACTTGCGCCCGCTATTCACCAGCTGCCACTGAAGAACTGGGCTGGTCTGGGATATGTGGACCAGCAAGCCACATTTTGTTCAACAAATGTTTAGGAGGCTCATAAATCAGATAAACAAGTAACTTAGAAGAGACGGGCTCGTCCGGGATTTGAACCGGGACCTCTCGCACCCGAAGCGAGAATCATACCCCTAGACCAACGAGCCACACTGTTCCACACTGTTCCACAGCTCACAGCAACCAGCCCCAATGACACAATATGACACACTGCTCACAGCCAGTCCCGACTATGTCAGTAAAACTGCAACAAGAGCATACGGTCACAACACAAATACATGACGTTGAAGAGCTGGACCAATGAGCCTGAATGCCTGAAGGCTCACATGTAGCCAACAATTGACCAAGTGAAATCAGGTGTGAATTCGAATTTGTTACCAAGTCATTGGATGGCTTGTTGGGTTGGAACATCTGGGATTGTAATTTAAAACCTGAACAGACTGAAAAGCAGAATCCACGGTGTCCTCTAGGCTTCAACTAGTTGATGAAAACAGGAAATTGGTGCAGCTGTTGCCAGATACACAACACACACCCCAGAGGAGCTGGGCTCATCCAGGGTTTGAACCCAAGACAAAATATTCACCAGCTGCCACTGAAGAACTGGGGTGGTCCGGGGTTTGTGGACCAGCAAGCCACATTTTGTTCAACAAATGTTTAGGAGGCTCACAAACCAGATAAACAACAACAAACTTTAAAGAGATGGGCTCGTCCGGGATTTGAACCCGGGACCTCTCGCACCCAAAGCGAGAATCATACCCCTAGACCAACGAGCCACATTGTGCCACACTATTCCACAGCTCACAGCAACCAGCCCCAATGACACAATATGATTTGTTGGGTTGGAACATCTGGGATTGTAATTTAAAACCTGAACAGACTGAAAAGCAGAATCCACGGTGTCCTCTAGGCTTCAACTAGTTGATGAAAACAGGAAATTGGTGCAGCTGTTGCCAGATACACAACACACACCCCGGAGGAGCTGGGCTCATCCAGGGTTTGAACCCAAGACATCTCGCACCCGAAGCTCAAATAATACCCCTCGAGCAAGACAAGTGAATGAGTGAAATCAGCTATGAGTTTAGAATTTTTGCCAAGGCATTGGATGGTTTGTTGGGTTGCAACAGTGACAGCTGGTGGTATTATTTTTTGGAGGGGCACCTAAGCCAAAATTATAAATATAAATGATAAATGTGTATATTATATATAGGCTATAGAGTATTCTAAGGAATGCCAGAAACAGGCGGTCATTTTGGTCACGACTGGCTGAACTACGTATGTCTTGAATGAATATCAGTCCCCTGTTCTACCCTTTCACTGTGTTTGGTTATCCAGGTCAAGTTAGGGCTCACTTGCGCCCGCTATTCACCAGCTGCCACTGAAGAACTGGGTTGGTCCGGGATTTGTGGACCAGCAAGCCACATTTTGTTCAACAAATGTTTAGGAGGCTCACAAACCAGATAAACAACAAGTAACTTTGAAGAGACGGGCTCGTCCGGGATTTGAACCCGGGACCTCTCGCACCCTAAGCGAGAATCATACCCCTAGACCAACGAGCCACACTGTTCCACACTGTTCCACAGCTCACAGCAACCAGCCCCAATGACACAATATGACCCACTGCTCACAGCCAGTCCCGACTATGTAAGTAAAACTGCAACAAGAGCCTACGGTCACAACACAAACACATGACGTTGAAGAGCTGGACCAATGAGCCTGAATGCCTGAAGGCTCACATGTAGCCAACAATTGACCAAGTGAAATCAGGTGTGAATTCGAATTTGTTACCAAGTCATTGGATGGCTTGTTGGGTTGGAACATCTGGGATTGTAATTTAAAACCTGAACAGACTGAAAAGCAGAATCCACGGTGTCCTCTAGGCTTCAACTAGTTGATAAAAACAGGAAATTGGTGCAGCTGTTGCCAGATACACAACACACACCCCGGAGGAGCTGGGCTCATCCAGGGTTTGAACCCAAGACATCTCAGCTATGAGTTTAGAATTTTTGCCAAGGCACTGGATGGTTTGTTGGGTTGCAACAGTGACAGCTGGTGGTATTATTTTTTGGAGGGGCACCTAAGCCAAAATTATAAATATAAATGATAAATATGTCCATTATATATAGTATTGTAAAGAATGCCAGAAAAAGGCAATTAGTACCTCTGAGAAGACAGGCTCATCCGGGATTTGAACCCGGGACCTCTAGAAAATCGTGAGTCATACATATAGACCAATGAGACAGGTGTTACTTACTCATATTCACATTTTTTACCTGAACCGAAACAAATCCAATGATACTTTCTTCCAGGACTATACACCAATATTTTGGTTGTACTTCCACTAGTTTTATGCAATACACCTTTGAGCTGGATGTAGTTGCGTGTACCTGAGCATTTGCTAAACAAGCACATGCTATGAGATGTTTACTGTTGTACTTGAATACCAGTCTCCGCAGAGACTGTCAAAAATTGCCATAGCCGACTATTTTTCAAGTCGTCAAGGCGGGGTATTGGGTAAAGTTTTCAACTAGCAATAATCGCGCCTCGGTTAGACCTCATAGGCTACGATACTGCCACTGCGCAAAGCTGAAGTTTATTTTTGAGCCAAAGCGGGTCCATTTGGCCTCTCCCAACTTCCTGGTCATGGTAGATTAATGGTGGGGGCGGTGCCAAACTTTGATTGCCCCGAGAAGGGGGCTATTCTTTCAAAGATTGCCTAAAAGACCTTGAAAACGACACTTTAGGTGGCGATTCATTATTGTTTTGGAACAGTGACAGCTGGTGGTATTATTTTAATGGAGGGGCACCTAAGCCAAAATTATAAATATAAATGATAAATGTGTATATTATATATAGGCTATAGAGTATTCTAAGGAATGCCAGAAACGGGCGGTCATTTTGTCACGACTGGCTAAACTGTATCTTGAATGAATATCAGTCCCCTGTTCTACCCTTGCACTGTGTTTGGTTATCCAGGTCAAGTTAGGGCTCACTTGCGCCCGCTATTCACCAGCTGCCACTGAAGAACTGGGCTGGTCTGGGATATGTGGACCAGCAAGCCACATTTTGTTCAACAAATGTTTAGGAGGCTCATAAATCAGATAAACAAGTAACTTAGAAGAGACGGGCTCGTCCGGGATTTGAACCCGGGACCTCTCGCACGCGAGAATCATACCCCTAGACCAACGAGCCACACTGTTCCACACTGTTCCACAGCTCACAGCAACCAGCCCCAATGACACAATATGACACACTGCTCACAGCCAGTCCCGACTATGTCAGTAAAACTGCAACAAGAGCATACGGTCACAACACAAATACATGACGTTGAAGAGCTGGACCAATGAGCCTGAATGCCTGAAGGCTCACATGTAGCCAACAATTGACCAAGTGAAATCAGGTGTGAATTCGAATTTGTTACCAAGTCATTGGATGGCTTGTTGGGTTGGAACATCTGGGATTGTAATTTAAAACCTGAACAGACTGAAAAGCAGAATCCACGGTGTCCTCTAGGCTTCAACTAGTTGATGAAAACAGGAAATTGGTGCAGCTGTTGCCAGATACACAACACACACCCCAGAGGAGCTGGGCTCATCCAGGGTTTGAACCCAAGACAAAATATTCACCAGCTGCCACTGAAGAACTGGGGTGGTCCGGGGTTTGTGGACCAGCAAGCCACATTTTGTTCAACAAATGTTTAGGAGGCTCACAAACCAGATAAACAACAACAAACTTTAAAGAGATGGGCTCGTCCGGGATTTGAACCCGGGACCTCTCGCACCCAAAGCGAGAATCATACCCCTAGACCAACGAGCCACATTGTGCCACACTATTCCACAGCTCACAGCAACCAGCCCCAATGACACAATATGATTTGTTGGGTTGGAACATCTGGGATTGTAATTTAAAACCTGAACAGACTGAAAAGCAGAATCCACGGTGTCCTCTAGGCTTCAACTAGTTGATGAAAACAGGAAATTGGTGCAGCTGTTGCCAGATACACAACACACACCCCGGAGGAGCTGGGCTCATCCAGGGTTTGAACCCAAGACATCTCGCACCCGAAGCTCAAATAATACCCCTCGAGCAAGACAAGTGAATGAGTGAAATCAGCTATGAGTTTAGAATTTTTGCCAAGGCATTGGATGGTTTGTTGGGTTGCAACAGTGACAGCTGGTGGTATTATTTTTTGGAGGGGCACCTAAGCCAAAATTATAAATATAAATGATAAGTGTGTATATTATATATAGGCTATAGAGTATTCTAAGGAATGCCAGAAACAGGCGGTCATTTTGGTCACGACTGGCTAAACTATATCTTGAATGAATATCAGTCCCCTGTTCTACCCTTGCACTGTGTTTGGTTATCCAGGTCAAGTTAGGGCTCACTTGCGCCCGCAATTCACCAGCTTCCACTGAAGAACTGGGTTGGTCTGGGATTTGTGGACCAGCAAGCCACATTTTGTTCAACAAATGTTTAGGAGGCTCACAAACCAGATAAACAACAAGTAACTTTGAAGAGACGGGCTCGTCCGGGATTTGAACCCGGGACCTCTCGCACCCTAAGCGAGAATCATACCCCTAGACCAACGAGCCACACTGTTCCACACTGTTCCACAGCTCACAGCAACCAGCCCCAATGACACAATATGACCCACTGCTCACAGCCAGTCCCGACTATGTAAGTAAAACTGCAACAAGAGCCTACGGTCACAACACAAACACATGACGTTGAAGAGCTGGACCAATGAGCCTGAATGCCTGAAGGCTCACATGTAGCCAACAATTGACCAAGTGAAATCAGGTGTGAATTCGAATTTGTTACCAAGTCATTGGATGGCTTGTTGGGTTGGAACATCTGGGATTGTAATTTAAAACCTGAACAGACTGAAAAGCAGAATCCACGGTGTCCTCTAGGCTTCAACTAGTTGATAAAAACAGGAAATTGGTGCAGCTGTTGCCAGATACACAACACACACCCCGGAGGAGCTGGGCTCATCCAGGGTTTGAACCCAAGACATCTCAGCTATGAGTTTAGAATTTTTGCCAAGGCACTGGATGGTTTGTTGGGTTGCAACAGTGACAGCTGGTGGTATTATTTTTTGGAGGGGCACCTAAGCCAAAATTATAAATATAAATGATAAATATGTCCATTATATATAGTATTGTAAAGAATGCCAGAAAAAGGCAATTAGTACCTCTGAGAAGACAGGCTCATCCGGGATTTGAACCCGGGACCTCTCGCAAAGCGAGAGTCATACCCCTAGACCAATGAGACAGGTGTTACTTACTCATATTCACATTCTTTACCTGAACCGAAACAAATCCAATGATACTTTCTTCCAGGACTATACACCAATATTTTGGTTGTACTTCCACTAGTTTTATGCAATACACCTTTGAGCTGGATGTAGTTGCGTGTACCTGAGCATTTGCTAAACAAGCACATGCTATGAGATGTTTACTGTTGTACTTGAATACCAGTCTCCGCAGAGACTGTCAAAAATTGCCATAGCCGACTATTTTTCAAGTCGTCAAGGCGGGGTATTGGGTAAAGTTTTCAACTAGCAATAATCGCGCCTCGGTTAGACCTCATAGGCTACGATACTGCCACTGCGCAAAGCTGAAGTTTATTTTTGAGCCAAAGCGGGTCCATTTGGCCTCTCCCAACTTCCTGGTCATGGTAGATTAATGGTGGGGGCGGTGCCAAACTTTGATTGCCCCGAGAAGGGGGCTATTCTTTCAAAGATTGCCTAAAAGACCTTGAAAACGACACTTTAGGTGGCGATTCATTATTGTTTTGGAACAGTGACAGCTGGTGGTATTATTTTTTTGGAGGGGCACCTAAGCCAAAATTATAAATATAAATGATAAATGTGTATATTATATATAGGCTATAGAGTATTCTAAGGAATGCCAGAAACGGGCGGTCATTTTGTCACGACTGGCTAAACTGTATCTTGAATGAATATCAGTCCCCTGTTCTACCCTTGCACTGTGTTTGGTTATCCAGGTCAAGTTAGGGCTCACTTGCGCCCGCTATTCACCAGCTGCCACTGAAGAACTGGGCTGGTCTGGGATATGTGGACCAGCAAGCCACATTTTGTTCAACAAATGTTTAGGAGGCTCATAAATCAGATAAACAAGTAACTTTGAAGAGACGGGCTCATCCGGGATTTGAACCCGGGACCTCTCGCACCCGAAGCGAGAATCATACCCCTAGACCAACGAGCCACACTGTTCCACACTGTTCCACAGCTCACAGCAACCAGCCCCAATGACACAATATGACACACTGCTCACAGCCAGTCCCGACTATGTCAGTAAAACTGCAACAAGAGCATACGGTCACAACACAAATACATGACGTTGAAGAGCTGGACCAATGAGCCTGAATGCCTGAAGGCTCACATGTAGCCAACAATTGACCAAGTGAAATCAGGTGTGAATTCGAATTTGTTACCAAGTCATTGGATGGCTTGTTGGGTTGGAACATCTGGGATTGTAATTTAAAACCTGAACAGACTGAAAAGCAGAATCCACGGTGTCCTCTAGGCTTCAACTAGTTGATGAAAACAGGAAATTGGTGCAGCTGTTGCCAGATACACAACACACACCCCAGAGGAGCTGGGCTCATCCAGGGTTTGAACCCAAGACATCTCGCACCCGAAGCTCAAATAATACCCCTCGAGCAAGACAAGTGAATGAGTGAAATCAGCTATGAGTTTAGAATTTTTGCCAAGGCATTGGATGGTTTGTTGGGTTGGAACAGTAACAGCTGGTGGTATTATTTTTTTTAGAGGGGCACCTAAGCCAAAATTATAAATATAAATGATAAATGTGTATATTATATATAGGCTATAGAGTATTCTAAGAAATGCCAGAAACAGGTGGTCATTTTGGTCACGACTGGCTGAACTATGTCTTGAATGAATATCAGTCCCCTGTTCTACCCTTGCACTGTGTTTGGTTATCCAGGTCAAGTTAGGGCTCACTTGCGCCCGCAATTCACCAGCTTCCACTGAAGAACTGGGTTGGTCTGGGATTTGTGGACCAGCAAGCCACATTTTGTTCAACAAATGT
>CM068357.1:36336413-36338813 GCA_034769755.1 Odontamblyopus lacepedii
GAAGACAGGCTCATCCGGGATTTGAACCGGGACCTCTCGCATAAGCGAGAGTCATACCCTAGACCAATGAGACAGGTGTTACTTACTCATATTCACATTTTTACCTGAACCGAAACAAATCCAATGATACTTTCTTCCAGGACTATACACCAATATTTTGGTTGTACTTCCACTAGTTTTATGCAATACACCTTTGAGCTGGATGTAGTTGCGTGTACCTGAGCATTTGCTAAACAAGCACATGCTATGAGATGTTTACTGTTGTACTTGAATACCAGTCTCCGCAGAGACTGTCAAAAATTGCCATAGCCGACTATTTTTCAAGTCGTCAAGGCGGGGTATTGGGTAAAGTTTTCAACTAGCAATAATCGCGCCTCGGTTAGACCTCATAGGCTACGATACTGCCACTGCGCAAAGCTGAAGTTTATTTTTGAGCCAAAGCGGGTCCATTTGGCCTCTCCCAACTTCCTGGTCATGGTAGATTAATGGTGGGGGCGGTGCCAAACTTTGATTGCCCCGAGAAGGGGCTATTCTTTCAAAGATTGCCTAAAAGACCTTGAAAACGACACTTTAGGTGGCGATTCATTATTGTTTTGCAACAGTGACAGCTGGTGGTATTATTTTTTTTAGAGGGGCACCTAAGCCAAAATTATAAATATAAATGATAAATGTGTATATTATATATAGGCTATAGAGTATTCTAAGGAATGCCAGAAACGGGCGGTCATTTTGTCACGACTGGCTAAACTGTATCTTGAATGAATATCAGTCCCCTGTTCTACCCTTGCACTGTGTTTGGTTATCCAGGTCAAGTTAGGGCTCACTTGCGCCCGCTATTCACCAGCTGCCACTGAAGAACTGGGCTGGTCTGGGATATGTGGACCGGCAAGCCACATTTTGTTCAACAAATGTTTAGGAGGCTCATAAATCAGATAAACAAGTAACTTTGAAGAGACGGGCTCATCCGGGATTTGAACCCGGGACCTCTCGCACCCTAAGCGAGAATCATACCCCTAGACCAACGAGCCACACTGTTCCACACTGTTCCACACTGTTCCACACTGTTCCACACTGTTCCACACTGTTCCACACTGTTCCACACTGTTCCACACTGTTCCACACTGTTCCACACTGTTCCACACTGTTCCACACTGTTCCACACTGTTCCACACTGTTCCACACTGTTCCACACTGTTCCACACTGTTCCACACTGTTCCACACTGTTCCACACTGTTCCACACTGTTCCACACTGTTCCACACTGTTCCACACTGTTCCACACTGTTCCAAAGTGAGCCTGAATGCCTGAAGGCTCACATGTAGCCAACAATTGACCAAGTGAAATCAGGTGTGAATTCGAATTTGTTACCAAGTCATTGGATGGCTTGTTGGGTTGGAACATCTGGGATTGTAATTTAAAACCTGAACAGACTGAAAAGCAGAATCCACGGTGTCCTCTAGGCTTCAACTAGTTGATGAAAACAGGAAATTGGTGCAGCTGTTGCCAGATACACAACACACACCCCAGAGGAGCTGGGCTCATCCAGGGTTTGAACCCAAGACATCTCGCACCCGAAGCTCAAATAATACCCCTCGAGCAAGACAAGTGAATGAGTGAAATCAGCTATGAGTTTAGAATTTTTGCCAAGGCATTGGATGGTTTGTTGGGTTGCAACAGTGACAGCTGGTGGTATTATTTTTTGGAGGGGCACCTAAGCCAAAATTATAAATATAAATGATAAGTGTGTATATTATATATAGGCTATAGAGTATTCTAAGGAATGCCAGAAACAGGCGGTCATTTTGTCACGACTGGCTAAACTGTATCTTGAATGAATATCAGTCCCCTGTTCTACCCTTGCACTGTGTTTGGTTATCCAGGTCAAGTTAGGGCTCACTTGCGCCCGCAATTCACCAGCTTCCACTGAAGAACTGGGTTGGTCCGGGATTTGTGGACCAGCAAGCCACATTTTGTTCAACAAATGTTTAGGAGGCTCACAAACCAGATAAACAACAAGTAACTTTGAAGAGACGGGCTCGTCCGGGATTTGAACCCGGGACCTCTCGCACCCTAAGCGAGAATCATACCCCTAGACCAACGAGCCACACTGTTCCACACTGTTCCACAGCTCACAGCAACCAGCCCCAATGACACAATATGACACACTGCTCACAGCCAGTCCCGACTATGTCAGTAAAACTGCAACAAGAGCCTACGGTCACAACACAAACACATGACGTTGAAGAGCTGGACCAATGAGCCTGAATGCCTGAAGGCTCACATGTAGCCAACAATTGACCAAGTGAAATCAGGTGTGAATTCGAATTTGTTACCAAGTCATTGGATGGCTTGTTGGGTTGGAACATCTGGGATTGTAATTTAAAACCTGAACAGACTGA
>CM068357.1:36338913-36763913 GCA_034769755.1 Odontamblyopus lacepedii
AGCAGAATCCACGGTGTCCTCTAGGCTTCAACTAGTTGATGAAAACAGGAAATTGGTGCAGCTGTTGCCAGATACACAACACACACCCCAGAGGAGCTGGGCTCATCCAGGGTTTGAACCCAGGACATCTCGCCCTTGAAGGTAGAATCATACCTATAGGAGACACTTTTTTGGGCACGGTGTGTGTGTGTGTATGTGCATGTGTGTCCTCACCCCTGAGAGGGAGAGAGAGTGGGGTCACGTGAGCGTGTGTGTGTGCGGGCGTGGAAGCGTTAAAGGGCGTACACTCACCTGGGCCAGGGAGGAGGATAGAGGTTGGGTAGTCGTAATTTTTGTTGACCGCTATTGCTTTGTTTCTGGTTTTACGTTATCAATACAGTATTCATCGTTGCAATATTCCTGCTCTCTGTGTCCACGTTCATACGTTTCTGCTGTGATTCCAGTTATCCATTCATTAAATCATTGCAAAATATCTTACTGGATCTAGCCTCTTTGTTTGATATAGCATTCAACGCGTCATAGTTTTTACAGGACCCAATTTTACCTCTCCGCGACTACTCCGGAAAACAGGTTTTGTAAAGCCGCTACAATACCCCTAGAGCTAGATAATTGACTGAGTGAAATCAGCTATGAATTTACAATTTTTGCCAAGGCATTGGATGGTTTGTTGGGTTGGAACAGTGGCAGCTGGCGGTATTATTTTTTGGAGGGGCACCTAAACCAAAATCATAAATGTGTGTATTATATATTGGCAATATAGTATTCCAACGTATGACAGAAACTGCCAACAAGTACCTATGAGAAGACAGGTTTGTCTAGGATTTGAACCCAGGACCTCTCGCACCCAAAGCAAAAATCACACCCTAGAGCCACTGAAGAACTGGACTGTTCTGGGATTTGTGGACCAGCAAGCCACACTTTCTTCAACAAATGTTTAGGAGGCTCACAAACCAGAGAAACAACTAGTAACTGTGAAGAGATGGGCTCATCTAGGATTTGAACCCGGGATCTCTTGCACCCAAAGTGAGAATCCGATCATTCTTTCTTAAAGGTCGATACACCAATATTTTGGGTGTACTTCCACTAGTTTTATGCAACACACCTTTGAGCTGGATGTAGTTGCATGTACCTGAGCATTTGCTAAATAAGCACATGCTATGAGATGTTTACTGTTAATTAATAATGATTTTATAAATAAATTTAGATTTGCAGTAGGACTTGATGTGCTGAGCCAATCAGACAGTTTTTCCATTTGTAAAGGCGTTATGGCGTTCACTTGTAGCGTGACCAATAATTGACGGAGTCACATCAGGTGAGGTCATTTGTTGGAAAATTTAAGATTTGAATTGAACCCCCCCACACACACTTGAACGCAGGATTTTAATGCCAGGGGTCATCTGTATTTTGAACCCGGGACTAGGGTCTAGGGATTTTTGCTCAAGGTGCGAGAGGCACTGTGAGCAAGATTCATCTCTCTCTGTGGTGGAGGCGCATTGGACAGATCATTCGTGCCATAAACCCACCTTATTTTTTTTTTTTTACACTTGTGGCTCAGGGCTTCTGTACCTCATGTGATGCTGTTTTTTGTTTATTTCTATCTGCTACCTGCCTTCCTGTCCGGTCCCTGTTGTCTTCCCCATGTAATACTGTTTTTTGTATGTTGTAATGTACGGACAGGGTAACAGGTCCAATTTTGATTGCTTTGTATGTCTTGTACATGTGAAGGAATTGACAAATAAAGGCTTTCATTCATCCCTCCTCGAACCGCCACCTTAACATGGTGGAGGTGTGAGAGTGCACAAACGATCCCAGGAGCTATGTTGTCAGGGGCTTATGCCCATGGTAGGGTCACCCAAGGCAAACAGGTCTGGGGGTCAAACGACGAGCGGTTCAGAAGCCCCTTATGATAAGTCACATTCAGAGGCCAGTTACGTCACGCGGTGTGGTGTCACCGGGGCCCCACCCTGGAGCCACCCGAAAGGGCGAGCGCCTGGTGGGACCGCCCTCCCCTGGACCCACCATCCGCGGGAGGAGCCATAGGGGCTGGGTGGCGGACCGTTGTGGTGAAGAGGGAGCTGAGCCGAAAGGCGAAGCTCTCGATTTACCTCAATCTACGTTCCTCCCCTCACCTATGGTCATGAGCTCTGGGGAATGACCAAAAGGACGAGATCGCGGATACAAGCAGCCGAAATGAGTTTCCTCCGCAGAGTGGCCGGGCGCTCCCTTAGAGATAGGGTGAGGAGCTCGGTCACATGGGAGGAGCTCGGAGTTGCTGCTCCTCCATGTCGAGAGGAGCCAGCTGAGGTGGCTCGGGCATCTGGTCTGGACACCTCCCTCGGGAGGTGTTCTGGGCATGTCCCACCGGTAGGAGGCCCCGGGGAAGACCCAGGACACTGGAGGGACTATGTCTCTCGGCTGGCCTGGGAACGCCCCGGGGTCCGTCCGGAGGAGCTGGAGGAAGTGGCAGGGGAGAGGGAAGCTTGGGAGCCCCTGCTTAGGCTGCTGCCCCCGTGACACTGCCCCGGATAAGCGGAAGAAGATGGATGGATGGATGGCATTCATTCATTCATTTGCATATGAAGTGTAGCCAATGCAAATGTTGAAAGAAAAAAAATAAAACAATATTAATCATAGATCAATCAAGATATTTATATTTATTTTATATCTTATTTCTAACCTTAGATGGGACTCCTGGTTCATGTAACATCACAACATTCTATAATCTCTAGAGTTTAAACTGAGGTGGAAGACAGCATTCTCAGGTGGAATTTGTTGTGTACCGGTCCGATTGCAGATTTGTTGACCTGGTTTATGGTTCAGATCTGTATATTCACCGGGCCTGTCCACATGAGACAAAAACTGACACGGAGTCCAAAATGTTTTCTGCTACCATTTAATAAAGTTCGGTGGATATATTTTTTCACATTTCGACTTCAAATATGTGTTTTCAGTTGACAGACTTAAAGGTGCATTATGTAACGTTTTGGTTGGGAGTGGGGTTACTGGGGGTGCTTTATTCTATAGATAGGCCACTGCTCTGCCTGGAATGTTCCACAGTGTGACATTAAACAGTTCTTCCTTAAACTGATTCAATTACAGGTGGTTTTATAGCTCACAGAACCTAGAAAAACAGGCATTCTGACTGTGATCGGGGTCGCCTCTCCACAAACTGACCTGTAACTCGGTCTGGTTTGGTCTCCACGAAGACAGAAGGGTTTAATACATGAGAAACATTCCAGACATCATAACAATAACATAACAGAGCAATTGCATCTCCATGGAGAAAAAAATTAGACATATGGTCATATACCAGAAAAGTTACACAAAGCAGAATACATATGGGCCATATAGGCCAAAAGAATAATATGGCTATTTTTGGAGTGAATCCTTCACATATAACATTAAACATTTACACAGGTTGAATACTTCAGTGAATCTCCCTAGAGTTATAGAGGCCCCCACCCACCATCTAAAATCATGACAAAATCAAATTCCGATTCAGATGAAAAGAGAAACATTGTCTTCAGGGGCATGGTGGACCATTTAAGATTTCGATGCCACAAGGGGAGCCACTGTTACCGCCACAAGGGGAGCCACTGTTACTGCCAGTAGAGGAGCCACTGTTAACGCCACAAGGGGAGCCACTGTTACCGCCAGTAGAGGAGCCACCGTTACTGCCATTAGGGGGCAGAACAACTGCAAAAAGTGAATAAAAAAACAAACAAAACATGAATTCAGAGTAAAACACATTGTTTAATTAAGTATATTAAACGTGCACTGTGTAACGTATCTGGTAGTAGGCTCGCCACCCACTCAGTGTTGTATTTTTTCTGTAATGTTTATTTATTTATTTGTTTATTTATTTAATCACATTAATGAACATCTACAACATTGCAGTGTAAATATGCCAGGTAATAGCAAAAATGCTCATTTCCATCTGTAGTCCCTCGACAGCTGATACCACAAATTCAACAGCAAAAACAATAACAAGTGACAATAGCGACAGTTCTAAAAGTGTCCACAAGTCTGGTTTTCCTTTAGCCGCTGTTTCAAGTGTGATCTGAACGTGGCCTGTGTTGGAGTCTCTTATAGATAATGGGAGACTGTTCCAGAACTTAGTGTCTCTGACTGAGTCACACTTTGTCTGAATGTAGTGCATCTGTGTGGGAGCTCACAGTTCCCCCGGGCCGGGGCCCTAGTTCCCACTGACAGTCTTTGTTTTTTAACCTGTAACGGAGGGGCACAAGTCCATGCAAAACTTGATATACACAACTGTAAATGAAGCAGGTTGTACTTGTCTAAAATAGTGCAGTGGTGAATGGAGAACGGTTTTTTTTGTCCAATATTTTTTCTTAAAAAAAAAAAGAAAAAAGAGATTCAACTAATTTCTACAGTATGGCAATTCATTTTACTGTCTCCAAGGAGATAAGCAGGTCAAGTTACAGGTACAGGTTTGTGGAGAAGTGAGCCCACTCACAGTAATAATGTTTTTGTTGTAGTTTGGAAAAATATAACACCTGTAATTGAATAAATACAAGATATATTTGTTTAATGCCATACTCTGGAACATCCCAGGCGAAGCAATAACATCACCATGGAGACAAACAGGTTTGAATTTAACAGTGGTGAGGCCTCCTCTGCTGGCCTGCTGGTAATGTGTCAGAAATCTGCACACATCTTTAGTGTTAGCGGGTCAAATTTGACCCGTGATTTATCTCAGCCTGAAAATACTTTAAAACACTAGCTATCATCCAATATTGTTTTTCACCTCATACCTAACTTAGTATGCATTCATATTCATGGAAACACTGTTTTATTTATTTATTTTTTGGCTCCATGGCTGTTTTATCTTAGAATATACTATACTATTTGTACTTGTTTTCAATTGCAAAAACTGTTTAAATTCACTAATTATATTTCCTATAGTGATAAAATGAGTAATTATATTATCCATGTCTTATAAACTAATATTAGAGTAGACCTACCCCCCCAAAAATATATATATTATTTGTTTTATTTAAAATTATTAACAATAGTGACATCTGTGGTGTTACAGGTCAAACCCGACCCTTGTAGTTTTATGGTAGGATAAAGACAATAAGTCAGTTCCTTTTCATAAAACCAACTTTACTTTAATCAGAATTGCAAGTGCAAATTGAAAATTAAACCATAAAATGAACATTGAGAAACAACATGTGTGTGCAGGTGTGTGTGTTTGTCTGTGTGAACCATAAACTGAACACTGAAAAACAATGTCTTGTGTGTGAATCATAAATTACGAGCCTCATCCCGGTTACGAGTCTTATCCAGTTATAAGCCTTATCCCGGTTATGAGCCTTATCCTGGTTACAAGCATTATCCCTGTTATGAGTCTTATCCCGGTTACGAGTCTTATCCCGGTTACAAGCCTTATCCCGGTTACAAGCCTTATCCCGGTTATGAGTCTTATCCCAGTTATGAGTCTTATCCCGGTTACGAGTCTTATCCCGGTTACAAGCCTTATCCCGGTTACGAGCCTTATCCCGGTTATGAGTCTTATCCCGGTTACGAGTCTTATCCCGGTTACAAGCCTTATCCCGGTTATGAGTCTTATCCTGGTTACAAGTCTTATCCTGGTTACAAGCCTTATCCCGGTTATGAGTCTTATCCTGGTTATGAGTCTTATCCTGGTTACAAGTCTTATCCCGGTTATGAGTCTTATCCCAGTTATGAGCCACATCCTGGTTATAAGTCTTATCCCGCTTACGAGTCTTATCCTGGTTATGATGGGTATGGATATCATACTGAACCTCATCCTCAGACACATCCTCCTCAACTTCACTTCCCTCTGTCTTCAGGATCACTGTCCTGACCAACGATATGATCCAGCGCCTCATAAACAGTAAACCTCTTGCTCATGTTGACTGATGCTCCCACAGAATGTAACTCATAATATCTCACTCAAACCCTGTGTATATGTGCCAATGTTTATTTTTTATTCAGAATGTATCACTATGCTGCGAGAAAGTTTGAGTTCATGTGGGGTGAAGGGGGCCTGTGTGTGCGTCTGCATGTGTGTGTGTGTGTGTGGGAAACCAGAGTGGATCTACAGCTGAACGAGCACGTGCACAAGGAAACGGAGCTCCACAACGAAAAGGTGAAGAAAAACATGAAAATCTTAAAAAGACTGATATACTGTGTCATTTTTTTGGGCAAGCAGGAACTTTCATTTCAGGTACACGATGAAAGTGCTGGATCCAACAACAGAGACAACTATGTGGAGCTTCTTTCTCTCATTGCTGAGAGAAACACGGATTTACATTACAACTTGTCCACTAATAAAGTGTTTTGTGGGACGTCGGGTAAAATGCGACCTGATCACTGCTATTGCTGAAGTGATGGGAGAAGAGATAAAAAGTGAAGTTAAAAAAGTGCCGTTCGTCTGTTATGGTGAATGAGATGACAGACGCGAGTAACGCAGCCCAACTCGCACTAGTTCTGCATTATGTAACGGGCAAAGGTGTGAAGGAGCCAATGACATTGCAGGTCTCATCGTCAGTTTAATGTCTGGTTAAAGTTGTAGCACTGTTATTACGGCGCAGCGGTCATGTCTTCGGGATTAAATGGGTGCAGGCTAAAGTTAAAGAGAGAGCACCTTTGGCTTTATTCATACATTGCTATGCACACCGGCTCAATTTAGTACCGACTCAAGGAGCCTCAAAGCTTAAAGAATGCAAGATCTTTTTCGGCCACCTCAATGGACTTGCTGCATTTTTTTTCTAGATCGCCTCGGTGCACGCAACTACTGAACCAAATCTGCCAGCAGTGTCTCCCTCGCGTGGCACCAACACGGTGGCAGTACACATCTAGAGTGGTCAATACTGTCTTTGAGAAGAGAGATGCTCTAAAAGAACTGTTTCATCACATTCTGGAGCATCATGAAAAGTATGATGAAGACTCAGTGCGCTGTGCTGATGGATTTAAAGCACATTTGGATGATTTTGAGTTTTGTTTTTTGCTCCACACATTTAATGGCAATCTTGAGTATTCAGACGTGCTCTTTTCAATACCACAGGACAAAAAACTTGATGTGCAGCTTTGTCTGGCTAGGTTAAAGGAGTTCTGTGACACCGTTGAGCGAGAGAGAAGCCGATATGAGGAACTCTACGAGGCCACTGAAAGCACCGCAGGTGCTCCGAGCGCACGAGTCCTGCGCAACATCCTCACGCGCACTACCACCAACTCCATGGCAAGATTCTGGACAATATTATTTGCCAGATGCAAACCAGATTTCAAAACCATGAAAAACTGATGTTTGTCACCCTCTTTGAACCCCAGAAGTTTTGGGAATACAAGAAAAGTTTCCCACATGCAGCCTTCAGTTTAACACAGAGCCATGGATCGCTTTTTAATCTGTCTCGGCTAAAAACAGAATTGACTGTAATGTATGCCATGGAAGATTTTGCAGGAAAATCTCCCACTGATCTCCTTGGCTTCCTTCATTAGAATAATCTGAGTGAGAGCATGGGGCAGCTGTACACATTTGTATGTTTGGCGGAGGCCATTGCTGTGTCCACTGATTCTGTCGAGCAGGCATTCTCACCCCTAAAGCGGATTAAAACTTATGCCAGAAAGATGACAGGACAGGCTTGACTTTCAGCATTAGCTTCAATGGCGATAGAAAAGGACTTTTTGATGAAACTGAAGAGCACGGATAGTCTGTACGACAGAGTAATTGAACTGTTTTTGAAGAAATAGAGGAGGATAGATTTTGTCTACAAATAAACCGAATTTTGAGTGAGTAAAATGTTGATATTTTCCTAAATAGTATTGCAAGTTTCTGAGGTTATTATTGCTGTGTGTTATGTATGTCGCGGCTGTAGCTGCAGTAGAAGACTTGTTCACCTTTGGTTTGTCTATTCAGTAAAAGCATTTTTTGTGGCTACAGGAGTTGATTGGCTCTTTATACTGTATTTCTGTGCAATAAGATGGTTTTCATAACCATAAAATAGTTTTTGAGGAGTGGATTGATTCAGACTGAGCAAACTGAAGGCCTAGGTGTGAAATGCACGATCTGCCACTGAAATTTAACATGCATGTATCCAGTTCATCTATGTGTTTTTATGTGTCTTTAAACTCAACGTACTTGTGGAGTTGCAGAAGTCTTCAGGACAGAAAAACCTCACTCTGTAATCCTCACATCTTCCGTTGAGCTGCTGTGAGTTCTCACAGACAAAGCCGCTGGCTGTGTCAGATCTGTTCAAACATATACTTGGGATTAGGGGAAGAGAAAATAAGACTGGGTACCACTTCATAATAACAACTACACTACCGTTCAAAAGTTTGGGGTCACCCATACAATTTTGTGTTTTCCATGAAAAGTCACTTTTATTTACCACCATGAGTTATAAAATGTATATAAAATATAGTCAAGACATTGACAAGGTTAGAAATAATTGATGATGATTTTTATTTGAAATAATATTTTTTTCTTTCAAATTTTGCTTTCATCAAAGAATCCTCCATTTGCAGCAATTACAGCCTTGCAGACCTTTGGCATTCTAGCTGATAAATTGTTGAGGTAATCTGGAGAAATTTCACCCCACGCTTCTAGAAGTACCTCCCACAACTTGGATTGGCTGGACAATGGGCTGGGCAATGCGAACCTGATGGTCAAGCTGCTCCTACAACAGCTCAATGGGGTTTAGATCTGGTGACTGCGCTGGCCACTCCATTACAGATAGAATGCCAGCTGCCTGCTTCTTCTCTAAATAGTTCTTGCACAATTTGGAGGTGTGTTTTGGGTCATTGTCCTGTTGTAGGATGAAATTGGCTCCAATCAAGCACTGTCCACAGGGTATGGCATGGCGTTGCAAAATGGAGTGATAGCCTTCCTTATTCAAAATCCATTTTACCCTGAACAAATCTCCCACCTTACCAGCACCAAAGCAACCCCAGACCATCATGTTACCCCCACCATGGTTGACAGATGGCGCCAGGCACTCTTCCAGCATCTTTTCAGTTGCTCTGCATCTCACAAATGTTATTCTGTGTGATCCAAACACCTCAAACTTCGATTCTTCCGTCCATAACACTTTTTCCAGTCTTCCTCTCTCCAATGTCTGTGTTCTTTTGCCCATATTAAACTTTTTCTTTTATTGGTCAGACTCAGATATGGCTTTTCCTTTGCCACGCTGCCCTGAAGCTGCATCCCGGAGTCGCCTCTTCAATGTAGATGTTGACACTGGCATTTTGCAGGTACTATTTAATGAAGCTGCCATTTGAGGACCTGTGAGGCGTCTATTTCTTAAACTAGAGACTCTAATGTACGTATCTTCTTGCTCAGTTGTGCAGCGGGGCCTCCCACTTCTCTTTCTACTCTGGTTAGAGCCTGTTTGTGCTCTTCTCTGAAGGGAGTAGTACAATCCATTGTAGGAAATCTTCAGTTTCTTGGCGATTTCTTGCATGGAATAGCCTTCATTTCTAAGAGCAAGAATAGACTGTCGAGTTTCACATGAAAGTTCTCTGTTTGTGGCCATTTTGAGCATTTAATTGACCCCACAAATGTGATGCTCCAGATACTCAACCTGCTCAAAGGAAGGTCAGTTTTATAGCTTCTCTAACCAGAAGAAAACTGAAACTGAACAGAAACTGTTTTCAGTTGTGCTAACATGACTGCACAAGGGTTTTCTAATCATCCATTAGCCTCTGACTCAACGTGCAAACACATTGTACCATTAGAACACTGGAGTGATAGATGCCGGTAATGAGCCTCTATACACCTATGTAGATACTGCACCAAAAATCAGACATTTGGAGCTAGAATAGTCATTTACCACATTAGCAATGTATAGAGTGTATTCCTGATTAGTTTAAAGTGATCTTCATTGAAAAAACAGTGCTTTTCTTTCAAAAATAAGGACATTTCTAAGTGACCCCAAACTTTTGAACAGTAGTGTACATATAACATAAAATGGACTCTTGTGAGCTTTATGTTTTAATGCTATTACCACCTCAAAAACAGACCTGGAGTTGTGTTGTGTTTCATTCACATGTTTAAGACACAAGGTTCTAGGATTAAGTTGATCAGGGTATGAATGAAATATTAAGCATTCTGTTAATACAAATTCTTAATGCATTATTAGCTCGTTGTTATGCTTTATTAAGGCTATTAAAGTGTACTTCTTATAAAGTGTTACTAAAAACTAATACAAATATTTTTAGTTTTTAAAATTGTATTTTGTCACATTGTGTTCCATTGCAGATTGTGGTGACAGAATAAAATTTTCTCAATATCAAAATTAAGTGTAAAATTGCCAAGAACATATCAACATATGTTAGTAAAATGATACTTACGCAGTAATCACGTCTCCAGTTGAGGACACACTGTTCCCAGATGTAGTTTGGACCTCGATCTTAAGAGGAAACTCACAGATTTTTCCTGGATTTTCTCTCAAAAGATTTTCCAAATCTTCATAGTCTCCCTTCCCCCCTGGGTTGTCTCTGTCGAACCAGTCAGTCCAGCAGCCTGCAGTGGGACAATAGTACTCAGTATTTGGATTTGGAGGTGTGTAGTAACCCCTCCTTGAACCGCCACCTTAACGTGGTGGAGGGGTTTGAGCTCGAATGCTCCCAGGACCTGTGTTGTCGGGGGCTTTATGCCTGGTAGGGTTAACAGGTCAGGGGGATGGGTCAAACTAAGAGTGGTTCAAATCCCCCTTATGACAAGTAGAAGATCAAAGCCAGTTACGTCGCCTGGAATGGTGTCATTGGGGCCCCACTCTGCAGCCAGGCCTGCGGTGGGCGCTCGAGGACGACTGCCTGTTTGGCCGGGCCTTCCTCCATGGGGCCTGGCCAGGTACAACCCGAAGACACAAGGTAGGGCCGCCCTCCCGTGGGGCCACCATCTGTGCAGGAGGAGCCATAAGGGGCCCAGGAGATCTGGGTGGCGGTCAAAGCCTCGGCGATTGGATCTCCGGACTTGGAAACTAGCTCTGTCACCTCGCTGGATGATGAGGGGGGGGGTGTGGGAGGTTGAATTTTACCCAACTAGATATAGTTGGCCTCACCTCCATGCACAGCTTGGGCACTGGAACCCAAATCCTTGAAAGGGGCTGGACTCTACATTTTCTGGCATTGGCTGCGGGGAGCGGGTGCGAGCTGGTGTGGGCTCATCACCCCACAGCTCAGCTGCTACATGTTGGAATTCACCCTGGTGAACGAGAGGGTGGCGTCCCAGCGCCTTTGGGTTGGGGACAGGTCTCTCACTGTGGTGTGGCCGAACAGCAGTGCAGACTTTCTTAGAGTCTCTGGGAGGGGTACTGGACAGTGCACCGTCCGGGGACTCGTTGTTCTACTGGGGGACTTCAACGCCCATGTGGGCAACGGCAGTGACACTTGGAGAAGGGTGATTGAGAGGAACGGCCTCCCTGATCTGAACCCGAGCGGTGTTCTGTTATTGGACATCTGTGCTAGTCACGGTTTGTCCATAACGAACACCATGTTCAAGCACAAGGGGGTCCATCAGTGCACGTGGCACCAGGACTCCCTAGGCCGGAGGTCAATGATTGACTTTGATGTCGTGTCATCTGACCTCCGGCTGTGTGTCTTGGACACTTGGGTGAAGAGGGGACAGAGCTGTCAACTGATCACCACATGGTGGTGAGTTGGGTCTGCTGGTGGAGGAGGAAGTCGGAAAGACCTGGCAGGCCCAAACTTGAACAATATGGAATTAGAGGGTCTGCTGGGAACTGGTTGAAAAGTTATCTTACAGAAAGGGTGCAGTATGTTCAAATGGGATAATATACATCAAAAAACCTTGGCATTGCTTGTGGGGTCCCTCACGGGTCTGTTCTGGGACCAAAATTGTTCAATATATATATATATATATATATATATATGATATATTTACTGTATCACAGTCACTGAAGCTTATATTTTTTGCAGATGACACCAGCATATTTTATAGTAGTCACAATTATAATCATCTCATAAGTACTCTAAATGAGGATCTTAATAAAATAAAAAAAGTGGATGGATATTAATAAATTGTCATTAAACTTGAATAAGACCAAGGCAATGATGTTTGGCAATCGCAAGATTATCACAGAGTTACCAATCATGATTGAAGATGTCCAAACAGAAAATGTAAATGAATATAAATTCCTGGGAGTTATAATAGACAGTAAATTATCATGGAAAGCCCACAATAGACACATAAAAACTAACATTTCTAAAAGTCTTGCTATAGTAAACAAAGTGAAATATTATCTTGATCAAAATGCCCTTCATACATTATACTGTTCATTGGTTCTCCCTTACTTCACCGACTGTGTTGAAGTATGGGGGAACACTTACCAATGTACAGTGAATCCATTGATTATCTTACAGAAACGAGCTTTGCGAATTATCCATAAAGTTGGTTTTCTAGAACACACCCATAATCTTTTTATTAAATCCAAGCTCCTAAAGATTCCTGACCTTGTAAAATATTATACACTTGTAATTTATTTCGAGCATTCAACAATTTACTACCAACTAATCTCCAAAGCTTGTTCAAAATGAGAGAGAGGACTGGATATGGAAATTTCAAATTGCCCAATGTTCGAACTACTCGTAAAAGTTTCTGTGTGTCTATATGTGGTGTTAAACTCTGGAACAATCTAAATACACGTTTCAAACAATGCCAAAATATCCATAAATTCAAGTTGTTATATAAACTGTAGTGTAGTGCTGGTTTATGCTTGTTGTTTCCTGACCATTGCTGAATGTGCTGTCTTACCGTTACTTATATTTGTTGTCTGTTACCATTGTTGGAATCTTTAAATTTCTTAATTAATTAATTATGTTTTAAGCTAGAACAGTTTTTCACTGTCCACACTTGTAAATAGTTCCTATAGTTAAAAATGAAAAAGAAGCTCATTGCATTAGATTAGAAGAGGGGGTGGGATAAAATTAATTCTCTTCTGTCCACCCCTTTTTGGGCAAAATATTTTGTTTTTTGTTATTTCTATCATGATTTCCCTAATGTTATATGTTCCATTGTAAAAGAATGTAAACTTCTTAATTGCCCCCCAAAAATAAAATAAATAAATAATAATAATAAAAAAAAAAACATCTCTGTGAGTGTTCAAGTGCTAGAAATAAGTTTATGGATGCTAAGTTTGAGATAAACATACTTAACTATCAAGCAAATCTGTATCACTGAAAACAAGTGAAGTATCGCAGAGGAAAACTATGGTAAATGGATTGGAGCTTCTATTAAACATGCACTGCCTAAATTTAAGATTTTCTGATTAGATGGAAGAGATATCTGTGACAATTTTTAAGATTATACAACCAATTCTGAACTTGTAAGTAGGTAATAAATCTGAAAACAAGATGAATAACCTGATATAAGTTTTAAAATCTTGGCCAGATCAGAGAAATTTGCAGCATATTCATTGTTTTCAAAAGGTGCAATTCGTCCTTTAAAGTGGGTTAAACACTACATCAACTTTTTATTTGCTACTAACCTGCACTGCAAAAACTCAAATCGAGCCAAGTTAATATGACTTGAATGAACAAAGTTGTCAAGTGAAAGTACATTTCAAGTAAAATGATCTAATGAAACAGGAAACGCACACCAAAGTTCTTGTAGAGGGGCAGATGCAAGGAGCAAAAAGTGAAATACATAGTATGGTATAGTCAATGTCCAAAAGCTGTTTTTTTTACTTTCAAATAACGTTTCGGGCAAAAAGCCTTCATCAGATCTTTTTTTTTTGCTTTAGACCACAGTATGAAAAACAAGAAAAATGATATGACAAATGTTATTTGAAAATAAAATTAAAAAAAAGCTTTTGGACATTGGCCATGTGTGTGCAATGCATTTTTCACTTGACAAAGAAAATGATCTACCAACGGAACAATAGTTTTTGTACTCAAAATATGAAAATATATATTGCTACACTTGTGACAAAACTGAAATAATTAACAGCTTTTCCACCACCACACCCCCACCCGTGCCCTCCGTTCAGCTGACGCCAACATCCTGTCTCTCCCCATAGGACTAAACACGAGACCTGGGGGGACAGGGCCTTCTCTGCTGCTGCCCCCGTCTTCTGGAACTCCCTGCCCAAACACATCAGAGACTCATCACATTCCCCCCTTAAAAAACCCTGAAAACCCATCTCTTTAAAACCACCTTTCGCTGGCGAATAACACCTTCATAAACTTTGTTACTGGCGAGGGATATTGTTCTTAGTCAGTTTCTTTAGTATTCTTTTCCCCCCCAAATTATGACATTTTTGATCCCCTGAACATTGACGAAAAGTCGCCAAACTGGTATGGGATCGACCGGCCCAGCGAAAAATGTGATAAAACAGGCTTCGATCCGACTCAACAGTGCCGACTAGAATTGGACCCCTATGGGAGGGGCAGAAGCAAAGTTTGTAGCAGGGAAACGAAATTCGGGACAGTGATAGAGAACCATGAGACAAGTCAAAAGATGAACTGGAGCACATCTCTATGACCAACAGGAAGTCAGCCATATTAGATCAGAAATGTTTTCACTGCGTGTTTGCAAAAAGATGCAAGTCCCTGGTTTTTGGTCCAAACAAGCTCAGATTTGACATGTCACATCTACAGACCTGGGTCCACAGATGCATTTTTTTTTTTTTTTTGGGATTCTCCTCACGGTTTGCCCATAGCAGGCCGGCGAATAACACCTTAATTTCCTGTTTCTTTGATGGCCACAGGCATTGGCCTAGAGAGCTCAAACTGACATCACTATTGTGTGATCCTGGCCTGAATGTGATAAAATAAGACTCCCCCAAACAATAGTTAAAAAAAAATTACTACACACACAGGCTTTGTCTGATCATGCTGAAATTTGAATCACTAATGCCTGGTCATGGCCTGATTATAATACACTATAAAACATATGAAAAGTTACACTATAGCGCCCCCTACCAAAGACAGGAAACGTCAACATGATCAGATTTGGACCAAATTTGAGGATTAAATTCTATGCATGACTACAAGCAAAAAGTATATATTAATATGGGGTCTTTTTCACAGTTGGCCAGCAGGGGTGCAAAGACACCTCCCAAAAATGTTTAAAAAAAAATGACATGGACATGCTTAGTACAACTGTGCTGAAATTTCTATCAGTTATACACTGCATGACCCTAATTTCACTGATATGTCAAACACAATCATCAGTGCTACAGCGCCACCTATAGGAATGTACAAAGTTTACTATGGGGACAAAAAAAAAAAAACTTTCACATTAATTCATGAAACTTTGCAGAACATTCACTGACGTGCTCCTGATCATGAAAGTCAATGGGACCTGTGCCTTTGTATTTATACTTTTGCCTGTTCGACCAATCACACTGTTCCTTACACACCCAGACCCCGCCCCTCCACATGTTTTTTGTCCCTCTTTAAAATGTAAAATAATTCAGTTTTAGTTTATATTTGTGTTGTATTTGTATAAGAGGGCCCCACTGACTATTGAGGAAATAGAAGAAGCTTTTTATCATTTGAACAGTAAACAAACTTACCTTTTGATAAACAAAATTTTTCCAGACAGAAGAAACGGACCTGATAATCTTCACATGGGGGAAAGGTTTGTTCAGAGTTCTTGCAGATAAAGCCGGTATATATGTCACATCTGTTATAGAAAAGAAATATGAATTCATAGCATTTTTACGCCAAAAATATTCATTATGTCTTCTTAGTACTTTAACTTGTTAGGCTCTTTTTTAAAACAATGTAGTCAAGTGTATTTACCTTGCTGACATGTTTCGGCTGCTGCTGTGAACCATCTTCAGAACTGTCACTGATGTTGGTGGTGACGTGTCGTATATCAGCTGTTGTTACTTCCTGCAGGCGTGGTCAGCCTGATGGACCTGGCAGGTCGCTCAGACTGATCTCACCTTCCGTTGCCTGGTGCTCTCTGGAGGAGGGTGTCCCAGGTGTGTGAAAGGAGGAACGCGCTGTTGTCATGGTTGATGCTGTCTGTGCCTCGTTTCTTGATTTCAGTGGCTTCCCTGTTCCAGTGTTTGAACTTGTTCTCCAATCCAATGACCCGTGCCCCGTCCCAATCCAGAATGTGGTTATTGCTTTTACAGTGGTCTGATATGGTGGATTTTAGGTTTTCCTGTCCTGCATTGCAGTGGTGGCCTGTGGTATAATTTTTTTGGGGGTGCATAAGTCAAAATTATAAATATGTATTATAAATATATGTATTATGTATAGGCTATATAAAAGTATAACAAATGCCAGAAACAGACAGTCATTTTTACTATTGGCTTAACTTTATCTAGAACACAACGCACAGCCAAGTTCACGGGACAAGGTCCTGGAGCCGAGTGCACGAGCTGGTTCCAAAACTCGTCTTAATCCCACTTCCCACTTCAATCTGAAAGTTACGTCAATCTATATTAGCACCAGGGCACCAGGTGGACTTAAGTCCTCTGCACTCTGCCCAGGTCAAACTTTTACGCCCAGAGTGCCCCGAGTTCCCCCTGATCTGATCATCCGACTGCACACAAACTATCGGTAGTAAGAACATTGCTCAAAAGAGCCACACTCATCACAGGTCACACAGACAGGGAAGAGGAGGAGACACACATCACACAAGCATTCAAACAATGTCAATATCCCAACTGGACAAAACTCCGCCAGCAGTTAGTACACCCCAAAGATAGGATACGACCAGAACAAAAATGCAATGCCATCTAAGAAATCCAATGCAAATTGTGCAATAAATCTTACATAGGTAAAAAGGAAACAGTAGGGAGACTCACCAGAACACAAAGAGACAAGGCAGAACAGGAAAACCTAAAATCCGGCATATCAGAGCTCTGTAAAAGCAATAACCACATTCTGGATTGGGACGGGGCACGGGTCGACGGTTGGATTGGAGAACAAGTTCAAACACTGGATCAGGGAAGCCACTGAAATCAAGAAACGAGGCACAGACAGCATCAACCGTGACGACGGCGCGTTCCTCCTTTCACACACCTGGGACACCCTCCTCCAGAGAGCACCGGGCGACGGAAGGTGAGGTCAGTCTGAGCGACCTGCCAGGTCCATCAGGCTGACCACGCCTGCAGGAAGTAACAACAGCTGATATACGACACATCACCACCAACACCAGTGACAGTTCTGAAGATGGTTCACAGCATTGTTTTAAAAAAGAAAGTAAGAAGTCATAGCATTTGTATTTTTCTTACTTGTTATTTTCATTTGGCACTGTAAACCAATCCTACATCTTTCCACTCACGTTGAAAGCACGTCTCCAGTTGAAGCTGCACTGTTCCCTGCTGTGGTTTGGACCTCGATCCTGAGAGGAAAGTCACAGATTCGTCCGGGGTATTCTTGTTGAAGATCTTCCAAAGTTTCCCAGTCTCCGGTCCCACTGGGGTTGTCTCTGTCGAACCACTCAGTCCAGCAACCTGCAGTGGCCGATCAAAATTCAAGAGTTTGATTCAAAAATGTTGTTGAGACTCAACAACACTGACTAACAACAAAAACTCAAATCTAGCCAAGATAAGATGACTTGAATTAAGAAAGAAATCCTGATTTTCACTTGACAAGTAACGTGATCTACCAATGGAACAAGACTTTTTGTTCATAAAATATGAAAACACATCTGGCTACACTTAAAGGTGCATTGTGTTTGGTTAGGGCTCTATCACCTGCTTGTTTCTGTGGATATGTCATTGCTCTGCCTGGAATGTTCAATTACAAATGGTTTTATAGCCTAGAACAGTTGTTCTTAAACTAGGGGTCGAGACCCCACATTGGGTCACCAAATTTTTTTGTGGGGTTGCCAAACATTTTCTCTCTTCAATGGGAACTTAGCTGTAATTACACCAGGTGAAACAACAAAAAATATAATGAAATGCTACATGTGGGTCCCGCGGGTTCATCATGTGGGTCAGATAACTCAATGAGAAGAGGTAAAGCGGGTTCGGGTGAGTTGGGTTCCTCACCTAAAGCGTCTTCTGTAGCTCTGATTAACAAAAAGAGCACAGGACTTTTGTATTTGCATGTGTTACCAAATGGGGCGGCACGGTGGCTGAGTGGCAACACTCAGGCCTCACAGCAAGAAGGTTGCGGGTTCGATCCCCGGGTCGCCCGGGCCTTTCTGTGTGGAATTTGCATGTTCTGGATTGGTTTCCTCCGGGTACTCCGGTTTCCCCCATCAACCTAAAACATGTCCGCACCCCTATGAACTAACATCAAGGACCATGTTGTCCACCCTCCTGTGGGCTCACCACCTGCAGAGGGGTTCAGGTGCTATGAGTATTGGGCAGCAATGTGTTACCAAATGAAAACAGCAAGATAGAAGCGCCTGGTGTCCTGTGCGCACGGAGCAGACAAATGAATACTGTAGTTTCATAGTTCTGCATCGGAACCACACAAATGATGCTCCAGTGTGAACGAGACAGGTTGCGAATCATACACACAAAGACAAAGCTCCTCACCTGGACGGAGACACCAGAGCATGTACGCACTGCGTCAGGTGCTGCGTCAGGTGCTCCTCGCTCCATGATCCAGGAGCTTTAGTCCCAAACTCCAGTGAAAGCTTCTATGTGTGGTAAATCCTGTGAGTGTGTGGGTAATTTCAGACAGGTCCTAAACAGTGCTCTTTAGTATAAATAGCAAAACAAAGGGTGTTTCGTTATGCAAACAGTACCGCATGTTCCCACGGCGCCTCTGCAGACACTACAGCCAGCTGCAATGGAGCGTAACGTGTGATTTAATGGGTGCGGGTTTGGGTCGCGTCCCAATCATAGACTGTATATATTCTTTATACTGTCCGTGGTCCCAGTATTTGAACCCATTTGCTCAGAGCAAACATGAATTAGTTCACAGTAGAATAGCAAAATTCAGCGAGGCATGCGCATGGAGGCTCATTAAAATGCAAAATGCACTTACCGTGGTCACCTCGACCCTCATGCGGTGTGATCGATCATACCGCGGTATTGCAATATCGCGATTAGTGCAACAGACCGAGTTGTTACATGGGTTTGCTATAGGTCCTGGGACAGTGTAGTCGCCAGACCAATCTAGTTTCTTTGTGGGGACGCCAGACAAAAAGTTTAAGAACCCCTGGCCTAGAATACCTAGAAAAACAGACATTCTGACTGTGAGCAGGGTGGCCTTTTCACAGATCTGACCTGTAACTTGATTTGATTTGGTCTCCGTGATCATAGAAAGGTTTAAGACCATATTGTGAAATATTCCAGACAACGCCATAACTCCACAATCTCCATTTGAGATAAGAAAAACAACTCTTTGCACTGCATAAGAAATAAAAATCTAATATTGCTTGTATTAATAAACACTTATTTTAGTGGTAGGTAATTGTACTTGTCAAGTGGAATTGACTTAAATCAAGTCAAATGTTCTGAATTTAACTATTATATTGCTTTTTGCAGTGAAGATTCACAGTATCAGTTGCTTATTTATATAAGTCAATTTGCGTATTTCAGAGATAGATATATTTTGTTGTGAAAATGTTAGTGCCACATGAACCTTCCTGCTGGTGCCCAGGACTAAACTCGGGGAGTCAGAGTTTCAGATTCTTGCCGCCAAAACCTGGAACAGCCTGAAAATGTGAGACAGACTCTACTGTGACTGTTTAAATCCAGGGTCAAAACAGTTCTGCTGAGCTGTGCATGACTGAAAGGTTTTCATTTTTCATTTGACACTCATCTCTCTAATTTAATGCCTCACTTTCTTTTTAATTTTATGATGATTATTTATGTTTTGATTTGTTTGTATTGTGATTTTAATGTATTTTATTCCTATTCTGTAAAGCACTTTATGTACGAATTAGGCTATACAAATAAACTTGCCTTGCCTTACTGAGACCAGGGTGGCTTCTCCACAGATCTGACCTATAACTGGCCGCCATGGAGACTGATAAGTGTAATGCCATACTGTGGAGCATTCCGGACAAAGCAGTTACATCTCCATGGTGACAAGCACTTGGCGCACCTTCCAGCAGAAAAGTGGCACAGTGGTTCTTTAAACGGTGAGGATTGTGGACGTACCTTTGGGGAGGCAGAACTCCATTGGACACAGGTAGCGCACTTTATAGTCACTGCACATCTTGTTGATGGTTTGATTTTTGTTCAGGCACACGAAGCCTGTGATAGTGTCATATCTACACAAGAACATTACAATTTGATCAATAATAACTCAAATCAACATAGTTACAGCACCCTCAAGTGTGTGTGCAGATAATCCCGGTTTAGCCTGGTTAGCTACTGGTTTAGTCATGATTTAGTCCTGCTTTATTCCTGTTTAGTCTTGATCTAGTCCAGGTTTAGTCCTGGATTAGACATGATTTAGTCCTGGTTTAGTCTCGATCTAGACCTGGTTTATTCCTGTTTAGTCTGGATCTAGTCCTGGATTAGACATGATTTAGTCCTGGTTTAGTCCTGGATTAGACATAATTTAGTCCTGATTTAGAGCTGGATTAGACATGATTTAGTGCTCATTTAGTCTTGATCCAGTCCTGGTTTTGTCCTGGATTAGACATGATTTAGTCCTGGTTTAGTCTTGATCTAGTCCTGGTTTAGTCCTGGATTAGACATGATTTAGTCCTGGTTTAGTCCTGATTTATTCCTGGTTTAGTCTTGATCTAGTCCTGGTTTAGTCCTGGATCAGACATGATTTAGTCCTGGTTTAGACCTGGAATAGACATGATTTAGTCCGTGTTTAGAGCTGGATTAGACATGATTTAGTGCTCATTTAGTCTTGATCCAGTCCTGGTTTTGTCGTGGATCAGACATTATTTAGTCCTGGTTTAGTCTCAGTCTAGCCCTGGTTTTGTCCTGGATTAGACATGATTTAGTCCTGGTTCAGACTTGGATTATACATGATTTAGGCCTCGTTTAGTCTTGGTCTAGTTCTGGTGTAGTCTTAGATTAGACATGATTTAGTCCTGGTTTAGACCTGGATTAGACATGATTTAGTCCTGGTTTATACCTGGATTAGACATGATTTAGTCCTCGTTTAGTCTTGATCTAGTCCTGGTTTAGGCCTGGATTAGACATGATTTAGTCCTGGTTTAGTTTTGAGCTAGTCCTGGTTTAGTCCTGGATCAGACATGATTTAGTCCTGGTTCAGACCTGGATTATACATGATTTAGTCCTGGTTTAGTCTTAAACTAGTCCTGGTTTAGACCTGGATTAGACATGATTTAGTCCTGGTTTAGTCTTCAGATAGTCCTGGTTTAGCCCTGGATCAGACATGATTTATTCCTGGTCCAGACCTGGATTATACATGATTTAGTCCTTGTTTAGTTTTGGTCTAGTCCTGGTTTTGTCCAGGATTAGACATGGTTTAGTCCTGGTTTAGTCTTGAGCTTGTCCTGGTTTAGTCCTGGATCAGACATGATTTAGTCCTGATTTAGACCTGGATCAGACATGATTTAGTCCTGGTTTAGTCCTGGATTAGACATGATTTAGTCGTCATTTAGTCTTGATCCAGTCCTGGTTTTGTCCTGGATTATACCTGATTTAGTCCTGGTTTAGTCTTGATCCAGTCCTGGTTTAGTCCTGGATCAGACATGATTTAGTCCTGGTTTAGACCTGGTTCAGACATGATTTAGTCCTGGTTTAGGCCTGGATTATACATGATTTAATCCTGGTTTAGTCTTGATCCAGTCCTGGTTAAGTCCTGGATCAGACATGATTTAGTTCTGGTTTAGTCCTGGATCAGACATGATTTAATCCTGGTTTAGTCTTCAGATAGTCCTGGTTTAGTCCTGGATCAGACATGATTTATTCCAGGTCCAGACCTGGATTATACATGATTTAGTCCTTGTTTAGTCTTGGTCTAGTCCTGGTGTAGTCCTGGATTGGACTTTGTTTAGTCCTGGTTTATTCCTGTTTGGTCTTGATCTAGTCCTTGTTTAGTCGTGGATTAGACATGATTTAGTCCGTGTTTAGAGCTGGATTAGACATGATTTAGTCCTCATTTACTCTTTATCCAGTCCTGGTTTTGTCCTGGATTAGACATGATTTAGTCCTGGTTTAGTGTTGAGCTAGTCCTGGTTTAGTCCTGGATCAGACATGATTTAGTCCTGGTTTAGACCTGGATCAGACATGATTTAGTCCTGGTTTAGTCCTGGATTAGACATGATTTAGTCCTCATTTAGTCTTGATCCAGTCCTGGTTTTCTCCTGGATTATACATGATTTAGTCATGGTTTAGACCTGGATCAGACATGATTTAGTCCTGGTTTAGGCCTGGATTATACATGATTTAGTCCTGGTTTAGTCTTGATCCAGTCCTGGTTTAGTCCTGGATCAGACATGATTTAGTTCTGGTTTAGTCCTGGATCAGACATGATTTAGTCCTGGTTTAGTCTTCAGATAGTCCTGGTTTAGTCCTGGATCAGACATGATTTATTCCAGGTCCAGACCTGGATTATACATGATTTAGTCCTTGATTAGTCTTGGTCTAGTCCTGGTGTAGTCCTGGATTGGACTTGGTTTAGTCCTGGTTTATTCCTGTTTAGTCTTGATCTAGTCCTTGTTTAGTCCTGGATTAGACATGATTTAGTCCTCATTTAGTCTTGATCCAGTCCTAGTTTTGTCCTGGATTAGACATGATTTAGTCCTGGTTTAGTCTTGAGCTAGTCCTGGTTTAGTCCTGGATCAGAGATGATTTAGTCCTGGTTTAGTCTTGAGCTAGTCCTGGTTAACACCTGGATTAGACATGATTTAGTCTTGGTTTAGTCTTGAGATAGTCCTGGTTTAGACCTGGATCAGACATGATTTAGTCCTCATTTAGTCTTGATCCAGTCCTGGTTTTGTCCTGGATTAGACTTGATTTAGTCCTGGTTCAGACCTGGTTTACTCTTGATCCAGTCCTGGTTTTGTCTCAATATAGTCCTGGTTTAGTCCTGGATTAGTTCTGGTTTAATCCTGGTTTAGTTTTGGTACAGTCCTTGTTTAGTCATGATTTATTCTTGATTTATTGCTGGTTTATTCCTGGATTTCTCCTGCTTTAGCCCTGGTTTAAATCATGATTTAGTCCTGGATTCATTCTTGCTTAGTCCTGTCTTAGTCCTGGTTTAGTTCATGTCATGTTGTCTGTTAGAATATCAGGCTGTGGCTCCTTGTGACACAGTCATTGGTTTGTTTCATTCATTCACATCCTTGATTATTTGTCATGTATTAGATCCGATTGCTTTATATGGATTATATGTGGGCACTCACTCAGTGATGTCCCCAGTTGAAGTCACAGGGCCCCTGTTACTGTCTGCACTTCTATTTTCAGAGGTTTGTCACAGATTTTGTCTGGAGTTAGTTGACGTTGATCAGAGAGAGTCTCCCAGTCTCCTGTCGCTGTGGGGTCATCTCTGTCAAACCACTCAGTCCAGCAGCCTGGGCGGGAGGTTCCCTGTGGTTTTGTCTCTGAATTACACAAAACAGTAAAACAAACAGTGATTTTTATATATTTCAAATGTGACATTGATAATTGTTGTTACTCTGCTGATTTTTGGTGTCACTGCAGAAATACTGCTTTAAAATCATGTATATATACTGTATATCACCAGTACACTGTATACTGTACATGGGTGAATCTTGAGAGTCAGGACAAAAGTGCTTCTTAAAATAACTTTTTTCAAAAGCATTCTACATTTATGGGAGTTGTATATGTTTGTAGAGTGAGGTCTGAGCTGTACAGAAAAGCAAAGGAACAGGTTCTGAATCTTTTTTTTTTTTTTTTTCTAAAAAATGGCATATTTCGCAATACAACTCAGTTATTGTCAACTCCAACACACTAAAAACACTTGGCGCACCTTCCAGCAGAAAAGTGGCACAGTGGTTCTTTAAACGGTGAGGATTGTGGACGTACCTTTGGGGAGGCAGAACTCCATTGGACACAGGTAGCGCACTTTATAGTCACTGCACATCTTGTTGATGGTTTGATTTTTGTTCAGGCACACGAAGCCTGTGATAGTGTCATATCTACACAAGAACATTACAATTTGATCAATAATAACTCAAATCAACATAGTTACAGCACCCTCAAGTGTGTGTGCAGATAATCCCGGTTTAGCCTGGTTAGCTACTGGTTTAGTCATGATTTAGTCCTGCTTTATTCCTGTTTAGTCTTGATCTAGTCCAGGTTTAGTCCTGTTTATACCTGTTTAGTCTGGATCTAGTCAAGGATTAGACATGATTTAGTCCTGGATTAGACCTCGATTAGACATGATTTAGTCCGTGTTTAGAGCTGGATTAGACATGATTTAGTGCTCATTTAGTCTTGATCCAGTCCTGGTTTTGTCCTGGATTAGACATGGTTTAGTCCTGGTTTAGTCTTGAGCGAGTCCTGGTTTAGTCCTTGATCAGACATGATTTAGTCCTGGTTGAGACCTGGATTAGACATGATTTAGTCCTGGTTTAGTCTTGAGGTAGTCCTGGTTTAATCCTGGATCAGACATGATTTAGTCCTGGTTTAGACCTGGATCAGACATGATTTAGTCCTGGTTTAGTCCTGGATTAGACATGATTTAGTCCTCATTTAGTCTTGATCCAGTCCTGGTTTTGTCCTGGATTATACATGATTTAGTCCTGGTTTAGTCTTGATCCAGTCCTGGTTTAGTCCTGGATCAGACATGATTTAGTCCTGGTTTAGACCTGGATCAGACATGATTTAGTCTTGGTTTAGTCCTGGATTAGACATGATTTAGTCCTCATTTAGTCTTGATCCAGTCCTGGTTTTGTCCTGGATTATACATGATTTAGTCCTGGTTTAGTCTTGATCTAGTCCTGGTTTAGACCTGGATTAGACATGATTTAGTCCTGGTTTAGTCTTGAGCTAGTCCTGGTTTAGTCCTTGATCACACATGATTTATTCCTGGTTCAGACCTGGATTAGACATGATTTAGTCCTGGTTTAGTCTTGAGGTAGTCCTGGTTTAGACCTGGATTAGACATGATTTAGTCCTGGTTCAGACCTGGATTATACATGATTTAGTCCTTGTTTAGTCTAGGTATAGTCCTGGTGTAGTCCTGGATTGACCATGGTTTAGTCCTGGTTTATTCCTGTTCAGTCTTGATCTAGTCCTTGTTTAGTCCTGGATCAGACATGATTTAGTCCTGGTTTAGGCCTGGATTATACATGATTTAGTCCTGGTTTAGTCTTGATCCAGTCCTGGTTTAGTCCTGGATCAGACATGATTTAGTTCTGGTTTAGTTCTGGATCAGACATGATTTAGTCCTGGTTTAGTCTTCAGATAGTCCTGGTTTAGTCCTGGATCAGACATGATTTATTCCAGGTCCAGACCTGGATTATACATGATTTAGTCCTTGATTAGTCTTGGTCTAGTCCTGGTGTAGTCCTGGATTGGACTTGGTTTAGTCCTGGTTTATTCCTGTTTAGTCTTGATCCAGTCCTGGTTTAGTCCTGGATCAGACATGATTTAGTTCTGGTTTAGTTCTGGATTAGACATGATTTAGTCCTGGTTTAGTCTTGAGCTAGTCCTGGTTTAGTCCTGGATCAGAGATGATTTAGTCCTGGTTTAGTCTTGAGCTAGTCCTGGTTTAGACCTGGATCAGACATGATTTAGTCCTCATTTAATCTTGATCCAGTCCTGGTTTTGTCCTGGATTAGACTTGATTTAGTCCTGGTTCAGACCTGGTTTACTCTTGATCCAGTCCTAGTTTTGTCTCAGTATAGTCCTGGTTTAGTCCTGGATTAGTTCTGGTTTAATCCTGGTTTAGTTTTGGTACAGTCCTTGTTTAGTCATGATTTATTCCTGATTTATTGCTGGTTTATTCCTGGATTTCTCCTGCTTTAGCCCTGGTTTAAATCATGATTTAGTCCTGGATTCATTCTTGCTTAGTCCTGTCTTAGTCCTGGTTTAGTTCATGTCATGTTGTCTGTTAGAATATCAGGCTGTGGCTCCTTGTGACACAGTCATTGGTTTGTTTCATTCATTCACATCCTTGATTATTTGTCATGTATTAGATCCGATTGCTTTATATGGATTATATGTGGGCACTCACTCAGTGATGTCCCCAGTTGAAGTCACAGGGGCCCCTGTTACTGTCTGCACTTCTATTTTCAGAGGTTTGTCACAGATTTTGTCTGGAGTTAGTTGACGTTGATCAGAGAGAGTCTCCCAGTCTCCTGTCGCTGTGGGGTCATCTCTGTCAAACCACTCAGTCCAGCAGCCTGGGCGGGAGGTTCCCTGTGGTTTTGTCTCTGAATTACACAAAACGGTAAAACAAACAGTGATTTTTATATATTTCAAATGTGACATTGATAATTGTTGTTACTCTGCTGATTTTTGGTGTCACTGCAGAAATACTGCTTTAAAATCATGTATATATACTGTATATCACCAGTACACTGTATACTGTACATGGGTGAGTCTTGAGAGTCAGGACAAAAGTGCTTCTTAAAATAACTTTTTTCAAAAGCATTCTACATTTATGGGAGTTGTATATGTTTGTAGAGTGAGGTCTGAGCTGTACAGAAAAGCAAAGGAACAGGTTCTGAATCTTTTTTTTTTCTCTAAAAAATGGCATATTTCCCAATACAACTCAGTTTTTGTCAACTCCAACACACTAAAAACACTTGGCACACCTTCCAGCAGAAAAGTGGCACAGTGGTTCTTTAAACGGTGAGGATTGTGGACGTACCTTTGGGGAGGCAGAACTCCATTGGACACAGGTAGCGCACTTTATAGTCACTGCACATCTTGTTGATGGTTTGATTTTTGTTCAGGCACACGAAGCCTGTGATAGTGTCATATCTACACAAGAACATTGCAATTTGATCAATAATAACTCAAATCAACATAGTTACAGCACCCTCAAGTGTGTGTGCAGATAATCCCGGTTTAGCCTGGTTAGCTACTGGTTTAGTCATGATTTAGTCCTGCTTTATTCCTGTTTAGTCTTGATCTAGTCCAGGTTTAGTCCGGGATTAGACATGATTTAGTCCTGGTTTAGTCCTGGATTAGACATGATTTAGTCCGTGTTTAGAGCTGGATTAGACATGATTTAGTGCTCATTTAGTCTTGATCCAGTCCTGGTTTAGTCCTGGATTAGACATGATTTATTCCTGGTTTAGTCTTGATCTAGTCCTGGTTTAGTCCTGGATTAGACATGATTTAGTCCTGGTTTAGACCTGGATTAGACATGATTTAGTCCGTGTTTAGAGCTGGATTAGACATGATTTAGTGCTCATTTAGTCTTGATCCAGTCCTGGTTTAGTCCTGGATTAGACATGATTTATTCCTGGTTTAGTCTTGATCTAGTCCTGGTTTAGTCCTGGATTAGACATGATTTAGTCCTGGTGTAGTGTCGATCTAGACCTGGTTTATTCCTGTTTAGTCTGGATCTATTCCAGGATTATACATGATTTAGTCCTGGTTTAGTCCTGGATTAGACATGATTTAGTCCTGGTTTAGTCCTGGATCAGACATGATTTAGTCCGTGTTTAGAGCTGGATTAGACACGATTTAGTGCTCATTTAGTCTTGATCCAGTCCTGGTGTTGTCCTGGATTAGACATGATTTAGTCCTGGTTTATTGTTGATCTAGTCCTGGTTTAGTCCTGGATTAGATTTGATTTATTCCTGTCTTAGTCTTGATCTAGTCCTGGTTTAGTCCAGGATTAGACATGATTTAGTCCTGGTTTAGTCCTGGATCAGACATGATTTAGTTCTGGTTTAGTCCTGGATCAGACATGGTTTAGTCCCTGTTCAGACCTGGATTATACATGATTTAGTCCTGGTTTAGTCTTGATCCAATCCTGGTTTAGTCCTGGATTAGACATGATTTACTCCTGGTTCAGACCTGGATTAGACATGATTTAGTCCTGGTTTAGTCTTGATTTAGTCCTGGTTTAGACCTGGATTAGACATGATTTAGTACTGGTTTAGTCTTGAGCTAGTCCTGGTTTAGACTTTGATTAAAAATGATTTAGTCCTGGTTTAGACTTCAGATAGTCCTGGTTTAGTCCTGGATCAGACATGATTTATTCCAAGTCCAGACCTGGATTATACATGATTTAGTCTTTGTTTAGTCTTGGTCTAGTCCTGGTGTAGTCCTGGATTGGACATGGTTTAGTCCTGGTTTATTCCTGTTTAGTCTTGATCTAGTCCTTGTTTAGTCCTGGATCAGTCATGATCTAGTCCTTGTTTAGTCCTGGATTAGACATGATTTAGTCAGTGTTTAGAGCTGGATTAGACATGATTTAGTCATCATTTAGTCTTGATCCAGTCCTGGTTTTGTCCTGGATTGGACATGATTTAGTCCTGTTTTATTATTGTTTAGTCTTGATCTAGTCCAGGTTTAGTCCTGGATTAGACATGATTTAGTCCTGGTGTAGTCTCGATCTAGACCTGGTTTATTCCAGTTTAGTCTGGATCTTGTCCAGGATTAGACATGATTTAGTCCTGGTTTAGTCCTGGATTAAACATGATTTAGTCCTGGTTTAGACATGATTTAGTCCGTGTTTAGAGCTGAATTAGACATGATTTAGTGCTCATTTAGTCTTGATCCAGTCCTGGTTTTGCCCTGGATTAGACATGATTTAGTCGTGGTTTAGTCTCAATCTAGCTCTGGTTTAGTCCTGGATCAGACATGATTTATTCCTGGTTCAGACCTGGATTATACATGATTTAGTCCTTGTTTAGTCTTGGTCTAGTCCTGGTTTAGTCCTGGATCAGTCATGATTTAGTCCTGGTTTAGACCGGGATTAGACATGATTTAGTCCTCATTTAGTCTTGATCCAGTCCTGGTTTTGTGTTGGATTAGACATGACTTAGTCCTGGTTTAGTCTTGAGCTAGTCCTGGTTTAGTCCTGGATCAGACATGATTTAGTCCTGGTTTAGACCTGGATTAGACATGATTTAGTCCTGGTTTAGTCTTGAGGTAGTCCTGGTTTAGACCTGGATCATACATGATTTAGTCCTCATTTAGTCTTGATCCAGTCCTGGTTTTGTCCTGGATTGGACATGATTTAGTCCTGTTTTATTATTGTTTAGTCTTGATCTAGTCCAGGTTTAGTCCTGGATTAGACATGATTTAGTCCTGGTGTAGTCTCGATCTAGACCTGGTTTATTCCTGTTTAGTCTGGATCTTGTCCAGGATTAGACATGATTTAGTCCTGGTTTAGTCCTGGATTAAACATGATTTAGTCCTGGTTTAGACATGATTTAGTCCGTATTTAGAGCTGGATTAGACATGATTTAGTGCTAATTTAGTCTTGACCCAGTCCTGGTTTTGTCCTGGATTAGACATGATTTAGTCCTGGTTTAGTCTCAATCTAGCCCTGGTTTAGTCCTGGATTAGACATGATTTAGTCCTGGTTCAGACCTGGATTATACATGATTTAGTCCTCATTTAGTCTTGGTCTAGTTCTGGTGTAGTCCTGGATTAGACATGATTTAGTCCGTGTTTAGAGCTGGATTAGACATGATTTAGTCATCATTTAGTCTTGATCCAGTCCTGGTTTTGTGTTGGATTAGACATGACTTAGTCCTGGTTTAGTCTTCAGCTAGTCCTGGTTTAGTCCTGGATCAGACATGATTTAGTCCTGGTTTAGACTTGATTTAGTCCTGGTTCAGACCTGGTTTACTCTTGATCCAGTCCTGGTTTTGTCTCAGTATAGTCCTGGTTTAGTCCTGGATTAGTTCTGGTTTAATCCTGGTTTAGTTTTGGTACAGTCCTTGTTTAGTCATGATTTATTCTTGATTTATTGCTGGTTTATTCCTGGATTTCTCCTGCTTTAGCCCTGGTTTAAATCATGATTTAGTCCTGGATTCATTCTTGCTTAGTCCTGTCTTAGTCCTGGTTTAGTTCATGTCATGTTGTCTGTTAGAATATCAGGCTGTGGCTCCTTGTGACACAGTCATTGGTTTGTTTCATTCATTCACATCCTTGATTATTTGTCATGTATTAGATCCGATTGCTTTATATGGATTATATGTGGGCACTCACTCAGTGATGTCCCCAGTTGAAGTCACAGGGGCCCCTGTTACTGTCTGCACTTCTATTTTCAGAGGTTTGTCACAGATTTTGTCTGGAGTTAGTTTACGTTGATCAGAGAGAGTCTCCCAGTCTCCTGTCGCTGTGGGGTCATCTCTGTCAAACCACTCAGTCCAGCAGCCTGGGCGGGAGGTTCCCTGTGGTTTTGTCTCTGAATTACACAAAACGGTAAAACAAACAGTGATTTTTATATATTTCAAATCTGACATTGATAATTGTTGTTACTCTGCTGATTTTTGGTGTCACTGCAGAAATACTGCTTTAAAATCATGTATATATACTGTATATCACCAGTACACTGTATACTGTACATGGGTGAATCATGAGAGTCAGGACAAAAGTGCTTCTTAAAATAACTTTTTTCAAAAGCATTCTACATTTATGGGAGTTGTATATGTTTGTAGAGTGAGGTCTGAGCTGTACAGAAAAGCAAAGGAACAGGTTCTGAATCTTTTTTTTTTCTAAAAAATGGCATATTTCCCAATACAACTCAGTTACTGTCAACTCCAACACACTAAAAACACTTGGCGCACCTTCCAGCAGAAAAGTGGCACAGTGGTTCTTTAAACGGTGAGGATTGTGGACGTACCTTTGGGGAGGCAGAACTCCATTGGACACAGGTAGCGCACTTTATAGTCACTGCACATCTTGTTGATGGTTTGATTTTTGTTCAGGCACACGAAGCCTGTGATAGTGTCATATCTACACAAGAACATTACAATTTGATCAATAATAACTCAAATCAACATAGTTACAGCACCCTGAAGTGTGTGTGCAGATAATCCCGGTTTAGCCTGGTTAGCTACTGGTTTAAGTCATGATTTAGTCCTGCTTTATTCCTGTTTAGTCTTGATCTAGTCCAGGTTTAGTCCTGGATTAGACATGATTTAGTCCTGGTTTAGTCTGGATCTAGACCTGGTTTATTCCTGTTTAGTCTGGATCTGGTCCAGGTTTAGTCCTGGATCAGACATGATTTAGTCTAGGTTTAGTCTCGATGTAGCCCTGGTTTTGTCCTGGATTAGATATGATTTAGTCCTGGTTTAGTTTTGAGCTAGTCCTGGTTTAGTCCTGAATTAGACATGATTTAGTTCTCGTTTAGTCTTGAGCTAGTCCTGTTTTAGGCCTGGATTAGACATGATTTAGTCCTGGTTTAGTCTTGAGCTAGTCCTGGTTTAGACCTGGATTAGACATGATTTAGTCCTGGTTTAGTCTTGAGCTAGTCCTGGTTTAGACCTGGATTAGACATGATTTAGTCCTGGTTCAGACCTGGTTTACTCTTGATCCAGTCCTAGTTTTGTCTCAATATAGTCCTGGTTTAGTCCTGGATTAGTTCTGGTTTAATCCTGGTTTAGTTTTGGTACAGTCCTTGTTTAGTCATGATTTATTCTTGATTTATTGCTGGTTTATTCCTGGATTTCTCCTGCTTTAGCCCTGGTTTAAATCATGATTTAGTCCTGGATTCATTCTTGCTTAGTCCTGTCTTAGTCCTGGTTTAGTTCATGTCATGTTGTCTGTTAGAATATCAGGCTGTGGCTCCTTGTGACACAGTCATTGGTTTGTTTCATTCATTCACATCCTTGATTATTTGTCATGTATTAGATCCGATTGCTTTATATGGATTATATGTGGGCACTCACTCAGTGATGTCCCCAGTTGAAGTCACAGGGGCCCCTGTTACTGTCTGCACTTCTATTTTCAGAGGTTTGTCACAGATTTTGTCTGGAGTTAGTTTACGTTGATCAGAGAGAGTCTCCCAGTCTCCTGTCGCTGTGGGGTCATCTCTGTCAAACCACTCAGTCCAGCAGCCTGGGCGGGAGGTTCCCTGTGGTTTTGTCTCTGAATTACACAAAACAGTAAAACAAACAGTGATTTTTATATATTTCAAATGTGACATTGATAATTGTTGTTACTCTGCTGATTTTTGGTGTCACTGCAGAAATACTGCCTTAAAATCATGTATATATACTGTATATCACCAGTACACTGTATACTGTACATGGGTGAATCATGAGAGTCAGGACAAAAGTGCTTCTTAAAATAACTTTTTTCAAAAGCATTCTACATTTATGGGAGTTGTATATGTTTGTAGAGTGAGGTCTGAGCTGTACAGAAAAGCAAAGGAACAGGTTCTGAATCTTTTTTTTTTTTTTCTAAAAAATGGCATATTTCGCAATACAACTCAGTCATTGTCAACTCCAACACACTAAAAACACTTGGCGCACCTTCCAGCAGAAAAGTGGCACAGTGGTTCTTTAAACGGTGAGGATTGTGGACGTACCTTTGGGGAGGCAGAACTCCATTGGACACAGGTAGTGCACTTTATAGTCACTGCACATCTTGTTGATGGTTTGATTTTTGTTCAGGCACACGAAGCCTGTGATAGTGTCATATCTACACAAGAACATTACAATTTGATCAATAATAACTCAAATCAACATAGTTACAGCACCCTCAAGTGTGTGTGCAGATAATCCCGGTTTAGCCTGGTTAGCTACTGGTTTAGTCATGATTTAGTCCTGCTTTATTCCTGTTTAGTCTGGATCTAGTCCAGGATTAGACATGATTTAGTCCTGGTTTTGTCCTGGATTAGACATGATTTAGTCCTGGTTTAGTCCTGGATTAGACATGATTTAGTCCTGGTTTAGACCTGGATTAGACATGATTTAGTCCGTGTTTAGAGCTGGATTAGACATGATTTAGTCCTGATTTAGACCTGGATTAGACATGATTTAGCCCGTGTTTAGAGCTGGATTAGACATGATTTAGTGGTCATTTAGTCTTGATCCAGTCCTGGTTTAGTCCTGGATTAGACATGATTTAGTCCTGGTTAAGACCTGGATCATACATGATTTAGTCCTGGTTTAGTCTTGATCCAGTCCTGGTTTAGTCCTGGATCAGACATGATTTAGTCCTGGTTTAGTCTTGAGGTAGTCCTGGTTTAGACCTGGATCAGACATGATTTAGTCCTCATTTAGTCTTGATCCAGTCCTGGTTTTGTCCTGGATTAGACATGATTTAGTCCTGGTTCAGACCTGGTTTACTCTTGATCCAGTCCTGGTTTTGTCTCAATATAGTCCTGGTTTAGTCCTGGATTAGTTCTGGTTTAATCCTGGTTTAGTTTTGGTACAGTCCTTGTTTAGTCATGATTTATTCTTGATTTATTGCTGGTTTATTCCTGGATTTCTCCTGCTTTAGCCCTGGTTTAAATCATGATTTAGTCCTGGATTCATTCTTGCTTAGTCCTGTCTTAGTCCTGGTTTAGTTCATGTCATGTTGTCTGTTAGAATATCAGGCTGTGGCTCCTTGTGACGCAGTCATTGGTTTGTTTCATTCATTCACATCCTTGATTATTTGTCATGTATTAGATCCGATTGCTTTATATGGATTATATGTGGGCACTCACTCAGTGATGTCCCCAGTTGAAGTCACAGGGTCCCCTGTTACTGTCTGCGCTTCTATTTTCAGAGGTTTGTCACAGATTTTGTCTGGAGTTAGTTTACGTTGATCAGAGAGAGTCTCCCAGTCTCCTGTCGCTGTGGGGTCATCTCTGTCAAACCACTCAGTCCAGCAGCCTGGGCGGGAGGTTCCCTGTGGTTTTGTCTCTGAATTACACAAAACGGTAAAACAAACAGTGATTTTTATATATTTCAAATGTGACATTGATAATTGTTGTTACTCTGCTGATTTTTGGTGTCACTGCAGAAATACTGCTTTAAAATCATGTATATATACTGTATATCACCAGTACACTGTATACTGTACATGGGTGAATCATGAGAGTCAGGACAAAAGTGCTTCTTAAAATAACTTTTTTCAAAAGCATTCTACATTTATGGGAGTTGTATATGTTTGTAGAGTGAGGTCTGAGCTGTACAGAAAAGCAAAGGAACAGGTTCTGAATCTTTTTTTTTTTTTTTTTAAATAAAAAATGGCATATTTCCCAATACAACTCAGTTATTGTCAACTCCAACACACTAAAAACACTTGGCGCACCTTCCAGCAGAAAAGTGGCACAGTGGTTCTTTAAACGGTGAGGATTGTGGACGTACCTTTGGGGAGGCAGAACTCCATTGGACACAGGTAGTGCACTTTATAGTCACTGCACATCTTGTTGATGGTTTGATTTTTGTTCAGGCACACGAAGCCTGTGATAGTGTCATATCTACACAAGAACATTACAATTTGATCAATAATAACTCAAATCAACATAGTCACAGCACCCTCAAGTGTGTGTGCAGATAATCCCGGTTTAGCCTGGTTAGCTACTGGTTTAGTCATGATTTAGTCCTGTTTTATTCCTGTTTAGTCTTGATCTAGTCCAGGTTTAGTCCTGGATTAGACATGATTTAGTCCTGGTTTAGTCTCGATCTAGACCTGGTTTATTCCTGTTTAGTCTGGATCTAGTCCAGGATTAGACATGATTTAGTCCTGGTTTAGTCCTGGATTAGACATGATTTAGTCCTCATTTAGTCTTGATCTAGTCCAGGTTTAGTCCTGGATTAGACATGATTTAGTCCTGGTTTAGTCTTGAGGTAGTCCTGGTTTAGACCTGGATTAGACATGATTTAGTCCTGGTTTAGTCTTGAGGTAGTCCTGGTTTAGACCTGGATTAGACATGATTTAGTCCTGGTTCAGACCTGGTTTACTCTTGATCCAGTCCTGGTTTTGTCTCAATATAGTCCTGGTTTAGTCCTGGATTAGTTCTGGTTTAATCCTGGTTTAGTTTTGGTACAGTCCTTGTTTAGTCATGATTTATTCTTGATTTATTGCTGGTTTATTCCTGGATTTCTCCTGCTTTAGCCCTGGTTTAAATCATGATTTAGTCCTGGATTCATTCTTGCTTAGTCCTGTCTTAGTCCTGGTTTAGTTCATGTCATGTTGTCTGTTAGAATATCAGGCTGTGGCTCCTTGTGACACAGTCATTGGTTTGTTTCATTCATTCACATCCTTGATTATTTGTCATGTATTAGATCCGATTGCTTTATATGGATTATATGTGGGCACTCACTCAGTGATGTCCCCAGTTGAAGTCACAGGGGCCCCTGTTACTGTCTGCACTTCTATTTTCAGAGGTTTGTCACAGATTTTGTCTGGAGTTAGTTTACGTTGATCAGAGAGAGTCTCCCAGTCTCCTGTCGCTGTGGGGTCATCTCTGTCAAACCACTCAGTCCAGCAGCCTGGGCGGGAGGTTCCCTGTGGTTTTGTCTCTGAATTACACAAAACGGTAAAACAAACAGTGATTTTTATATATTTCAAATGTGACATTGATAATTGTTGTTACTCTGCTGATTTTTGGTGTCACTGCAGAAATACTGCTTTAAAATCATGTATATATACTGTATATCACCAGTACACTGTATACTGTACATGGGTGAGTCTTGAGAGTCAGGACAAAAGTGCTTCTTAAAATAACTTTTTTCAAAAGCATTCTACATTTATGGGAGTTGTATATGTTTGTAGAGTGAGGTCTGAGCTGTACAGAAAAGCAAAGGAACAGGTTCTGAATCTTTTTTTTTTTTTTCTAAAAAATGGCATATTTCGCAATACAACTCAGTTATTGTCAACTCCAACACACTAAAAACACTTGGCGCACCTTCCAGCAGAAAAGTGGCACAGTGGTTCTTTAAACGGTGAGGATTGTGGACGTACCTTTGGGGAGGCAGAACTCCATTGGACACAGGTAGTGCACTTTATAGTCACTGCACATCTTGTTGATGGTTTGATTTTTGTTCAGGCACACGAAGCCTGTGATAGTGTCATATCTACACAAGAACATTACAATTTGATCAATAATAACTCAAATCAACATAGTCACAGCACCCTCAAGTGTGTGTGCAGATAATCCCGGTTTAGCCTGGTTAGCTACTGGTTTAGTCATGATTTAGTCCTGCTTTATTCCTGTTTAGTCTGGATCTAGTCCAGGATTAGACATGATTTAGTCCTGGTTTTGTCCTGGATTAGACATGATTTAGTCCTGGTTTAGTCCTGGATTAGACATGATTTAGTCCTGGTTTAGACCTGGATTAGACATGATTTAGTCCGTGTTTAGAGCTGGATTAGACATGATTTAGTCCTGATTTAGACCTGGATTAGACATGATTTAGCCCGTGTTTAGAGCTGGATTAGACATGATTTAGTGGTCATTTAGTCTTGATCCAGTCCTGGTTTAGTCCTGGATTAGACATGATTTAGTCCTGGTTAAGACCTGGATCATACATGATTTAGTCCTGGTTTAGTCTTGATCCAGTCCTGGTTTAGTCCTGGATCAGACATGATTTAGTCCTGGTTTAGTCTTGAGGTAGTCCTGGTTTAGACCTGGATCAGACATGATTTAGTCCTCATTTAGTCTTGATCCAGTCCTGGTTTTGTCCTGGATTAGACATGATTTAGTCCTGGTTCAGACCTGGTTTACTCTTGATCCAGTCCTGGTTTTGTCTCAATATAGTCCTGGTTTAGTCCTGGATTAGTTCTGGTTTAATCCTGGTTTAGTTTTGGTACAGTCCTTGTTTAGTCATGATTTATTCTTGATTTATTGCTGGTTTATTCCTGGATTTCTCCTGCTTTAGCCCTGGTTTAAATCATGATTTAGTCCTGGATTCATTCTTGCTTAGTCCTGTCTTAGTCCTGGTTTAGTTCATGTCATGTTGTCTGTTAGAATATCAGGCTGTGGCTCCTTGTGACACAGTCATTGGTTTGTTTCATTCATTCACATCCTTGATTATTTGTCATGTATTAGATCCGATTGCTTTATATGGATTATATGTGGGCACTCACTCAGTGATGTCCCCAGTTGAAGTCACAGGGGCCCCTGTTACTGTCTGCACTTCTATTTTCAGAGGTTTGTCACAGATTTTGTCTGGAGTTAGTTTACGTTGATCAGAGAGAGTCTCCCAGTCTCCTGTCGCTGTGGGGTCATCTCTGTCAAACCACTCAGTCCAGCAGCCTGGGCGGGAGGTTCCCTGTGGTTTTGTCTCTGAATTACACAAAACAGTAAAACAAACAGTGATTTTTATATATTTCAAATCTGACATTGATAATTGTTGTTACTCTGCTGATTTTTGGTGTCACTGCAGAAATACTGCTTTAAAATCATGTATATATACTGTATATCACCAGTACACTGTATACTGTACATGGGTGAATCATGAGAGTCAGGACAAAAGTGCTTCTTAAAATAACTTTTTTCAAAAGCATTCTACATTTATGGGAGTTGTATATGTTTGTAGAGTGAGGTCTGAGCTGTACAGAAAAGCAAAGGAACAGGTTCTGAATCTTTTCTTTTTTTTTTCTAAAAAATGGCATATTTCGCAATACAACTCAGTTATTGTCAACTCCAACACACTAAAAACACTTGGCGCACCTTCCAGCAGAAAAGTGGCACAGTGGTTCTTTAAACGGTGAGGATTGTGGACGTACCTTTGGGGAGGCAGAACTCCATTGGACACAGGTAGCGCACTTTATAGTCACTGCACATCTTGTTGATGGTTTGATTTTTGTTCAGGCACACGAAGCCTGTGATAGTGTCATATCTACACAAGAACATTACAATTTGATCAATAATAACTCAAATCAACATAGTCACAGCACCCTCAAGTGTGTGCGCAGATAATCCCGGTTTAGCCTGGTTAGCTACTGGTTTAGTCATGATTTAGCCCTGCTTTATTCCTGTTTAGTCTTGATCTAGTCAAGGATTAGACATGATTTAGTCCTGGATTAGACCTCGATTAGACATGATTTAGTCCGTGTTTAGAGCTGGATTAGACATGATTTAGTGCTCATTTAGTCTTGATCCAGTCCTGGTTTTGTCCTGGATTAGACATGATTTAGTCCTGGTTTAGTCTTGAGCTAGTCCTGGTTTAGTCCTGGATCAGACATGATTTAGTCCTGGTTGAGACCTGGATTAGACAGGATTTAGTCCTGGTTTAGTCTTGAGGTAGTCCTGGTTTAATCCTGGATCAGACATGATTTAGTCCTGGTTTAGACCTGGATCAGACATGATTTAGTCCTGGTTTAGTCCTGGATTAGACATGATTTAGTCCTCATTTAGTCTTGATCCAGTCCTGGTTTTGTCCTGGATTATACATGATTTAGTCCTGGTTTAGTCTTGATCTAGTCCTGGTTTAGGCCTGGATTAGACATGATTTAGTCCTGGTTTAGTCTTGAGCAAGTCCTGGTTTAGACCTGGATTAGACATGATTTAGTCCTGGTTTAGTCTTGAGCTAGTCCTGGTTTAGTCCTTGATCACACATGATTTATTCCTGGTTCAGACCTGGATTATACATGATTTAGTCCTTGTTTAGTCTAGGTATAGTCCTGGTGTAGTCCTGGATTGACCATGGTTTAGTCCTGGTTTATTCCTGTTCAGTCTTGATCTAGTCCTTGTTTAGTCCTGGATCAGACATGATTTAGTCCTGGTTTAGGCCTGGATTATACATGATTTAGTCCTGGTTTAGTCTTGATCCAGTCCTGGTTTAGTCCTGGATCAGACATGATTTAGTTCTGGTTTAGTCCTGGATCATACATGATTTAGTCCTGGTTTAGTCTTCAGATAGTCCTGGTTTAGTCCTGGATCAGACATGATTTATTCCAGGTCCAGACCTGGATTATACATGATTTAGTCCTTGATTAGTCTTGGTCTAGTCCTGGTGTAGTCCTGGATTGGACTTGGTTTAGTCCTGGTTTATTCCTGTTTAGTCTTGATCTAGTCCTTGTTTAGTCCTGGATTAGACATGATTTAGTCCTCATTTAGTCTTGATCCAGTCCTGGTTTTGTCCTGGATTAGACATGATTTAGTCCTGGTTTAGTCTTGAGCTAGTCCTGGTTTAGTCCTGGATCAGAGATGATTTAGTCCTGGTTTAGTCTTGAGCTAGTCCTGGTTAAGACCTGGATTAGACATGATTTAATCTTGGTTTAGTCTTGAGATAGTCCTGGTTTAGACCTGGATCAGACATGATTTAGTCCTCATTTAATCTTGATCCAGTCCTGGTTTAGACCTGGATTAGACATGATTTAGTCCTGGTTCAGACCTGGTTTACTCTTGATCCAGTCCTGGTTTTGTCTCAATATAGTCCTGGTTTAGTCCTGGATTAGTTCTGGTTTAATCCTGGTTTAGTTTTGGTACAGTCCTTGTTTAGTCATGATTTATTCCTGATTTATTGCTGGTTTATTCCTGGATTTCTCCTGCTTTAGCCCTGGTTTAAATCATGATTTAGTCCTGGATTCATTCTTGCTTAGTCCTGTCTTAGTCCTGGTTTAGTTCATGTCATGTTGTCTGTTAGAATATCAGGCTGTGGCTCCTTGTGACACAGTCATTGGTTTGTTTCAATCATTCACATCCTTGATTATTTGTCATGTATTAGATCCGATTGCTTTATATGGATTATATGTGGGCACTCACTCAGTGATGTCCCCAGTTGAAGTCACAGGGGCCCCTGTTACTGTCTGCACTTCTATTTTCAGAGGTTTGTCACAGATTTTGTCTGGAGTTAGTTTACGTTGATCAGAGAGAGTCTCCCAGTCTCCTGTCGCTGTGGGGTCATCTCTGTCAAACCACTCAGTCCAGCAGCCTGGGCGGGAGGTTCCCTGTGGTTTTGTCTCTGAATTACACAAAACGGTAAAACAAACAGTGATTTTTATATATTTCAAATGTGACATTGATAATTGTTGTTACTCTGCTGATTTTTGGTGTCACTGCAGAAATACTGCTTTAAAATCATGTATATATACTGTATATCACCAGTACACTGTATACTGTACATGGGGGAATCTTGAGAGTCAGGACAAAAGTGCTTCTTAAAATAACTTTTTTCAAAAGCATTCTACATTTATGGGAGTTGTATATGTTTGTAGAGTGAGGTCTGAGCTGTACAGAAAAGCAAAGGAACAGGTTCTGAATCTTTTTTTTTTTTTTCTAAAAAATGGCATATTTCGCAATACAACTCAGTTATTGTCAACTCCAACACACTAAAAACACTTGGCGCACCTTCCAGCAGAAAAGTGGCACAGTGGTTCTTTAAACGGTGAGGATTGTGGACGTACCTTTGGGGAGGCAGAACTCCATTGGACACAGGTAGCGCACTTTATAGTCACTGCACATCTTGTTGATGGTTTGATTTTTGTTCAGGCACACGAAGCCTGTGATAGTGTCATATCTACACAAGAACATTACAATTTGATCAATAATAACTCAAATCAACATAGTTACAGCCCCCTCAAGTGTGTGTGCAGATAATCCCGGTTTACCCTGGTTAGCTACTGGTTTAGTCATGATTTGGTCCAGTTTTATTCCTGTTTAGTCTTGATTTAGTCCAGGTTTAGTCCTGGATTAGACATGATTTAGTCCTGGTGTAATCTCGATCTAGACCTGATTTATTCCTGTTTAGTCTGGATCTAGTCCAGGATTAGACATGATTTAGTCCTGGTTTAGTCCTGGATTAAACATGATTTAGTCCTGGTTTAGACATGATTTAGTCCGTATTTAGAGCTGGATTATACATGATTTAGTGCTAATTTAGTCTTGACCCAGTCGTGGTTTTGTCCTGGATTAGACATGATTTAGTCCTGGTTTAGTCTCAATCTAGCCCTGGTTTAGTCCTGGATTAGACATGATTTAGCCCTGGTTTAGTCCTGGATTATACATGATTTAGTCCTCGTTTAGTCTTGGTCTAGTTCTGGTGTAGTCATGGATTAGACATGATCTAGTCCTGCTTTAGGTCTGGATCAGACATGATTTAGTTCTGGTTTAGTCCTGGATCAGACATGGTTTAGTCCTGGTTTAGTCTTGACTTAGTCCTGGTTCAGACCTGGATTAGACATGATTTAGTACTGGTTTAGTCTTGAGCTAGTCATGGTTTAGACCTTGATTAGACATGATTTAATCCTGGTTTAGTCTTCAGATAGTCCTGGTTTAGTCCTGGATCAGACATGATTTATTCCAGGTCCAGACCTGGATTATACATGATTTAGTCCTTGTTTAGTCTTGGTCTAGTCCTGGTGTAGTCCTGGATTGGACATGGTTTAGTCCTGGTTTATTCCTGTTTAGTCTTGATCTAGTCCTTGTTTAGTCCTGGATTAGACATGATTTAGTCCGTGTTTAGAGCTGGATAGGACATGATTTAGTCCTCATTTAGTCTTGATCCAGTCCTGGTTTTGTCCTGGATTAGACATGATTTAGTCCTGGTTTAGTCTTGAGCTAGTCCTGGTTTAGTCCTTGATCAGACATGATTTAGTCCTGGTTTAGACCTGGATTAGACATGATTTAGTCCTGGTTTAGTTTTGAGCTAGTCCTGGATTAGTCCTGGTTTAGACATGGTTTAGTCCTGGTTTATTCCTGTTTAGTCTTGATCTAGTCCAGGTTTAGTCCTGGATTAGACATGATTTAGTCTTGGTTTAGTCTCGATCTAGACCTGGTTTATTCCTGTTTAGTCTGGATCTAGTCCAGGATTAGACATGATTTAGTCCTGGTTTAGTCCTGGATTAGACATGATTTAGTCCTGGTTTAGACCTGGATTAGACATGATTTAGTCCGTGTTTAGAGCTGGATTAGACATGATTTAGTGCTCATTTAGTCTTGATCCAGTCCTGGTTTAGTCCTGGATTAGACATGATTTAGTCCTGGTTCAGACTTGGATTATACATGATTTAGTCCTCGTTTAGTCTTGGTCTAGTTCTGGTGTAGTCTTGGATTAGACATGATTTAGTCCTGGTTTAATTTTGAGCTAGTCCTGTTTTAGACCTGGATTAGACGTGATTTAGTCCTGGTTTAGTCCTGTATTAGACATGATTTAGTCCTGGTTTAGTCCTGGATTAGACATGATTTAGTCCTGGTTCAGACCTGGATTAGACATGATTTAGTCCTGGTTTAGTCTTGATCTAGTCCTGGTTTAGGCCTGGATTAGACATGATTTAGTCCTGATTTAGTCTTGAGCTAGTCCTGGTTTAGACCTGGATTAGACATGATTTAGTCCTGGTTTAGTCTTGAGCTAGTCCTGGTTTAGTCCTGGATCACACATGATTTAGTCCTGGTTTAGACTTTGATTAGACATGATTTAGTCCTGGTTTAGTCTTTGATTAGACATGATTTAGTCCTGGTTTAGTCTTCAGATAGTCCTGGTTTAGTCCTGGATCAGACATGATTTATTCCTGGTTCAGACCTGGATTATACATGATTTAGTCCTTGTTTAGTCTTGGTCTAGTCCTGGTGTAGTCCTGGATTGGACATGGTTTAGTCCTGGTTTATTCCTGTTTAGTAATGATCTAGTCCTTGTATAGTCCTGGATCAGACATGATTTAGTCCTGGTTTAGAACTGGATTAGACATGATTTAGTCCGTGTTTAGAGCTGGATTAGACATGATTTAGTCCTCATTTAGTCTTGATCCAGTCCTGGTTTTGTCCTGGATTAGACATGATTTAGTCCTGGTTTAGTCTTGAGATAGTCCTGGTTTAGTCCTGGATCAGACATGATTTAGTCCTGGTTTAGACCGGGATTAGACATGATTTAGTCCTGGTTTAGTCTTGAGGTAGTCCTGGTTTAGACCTGGATCATACATGATTTAGTCCTCATTTAGTCTTGATCCAGTCCTGGATTAGACATGATTTAGTCCTGGTTCAGACCTGGTTTACTCTTGATCCAGTCCTGGTTTAGTCCTGGATTAGACATGATTTAGTCCTGGTGTAGTCTTGATCCAGTCCTGGTTTTGTCCTGGATTAGACATGATTTAGTCCTGGTTCAGACCTGGTTTAATCTTGATCCAGTCCTGGTTTTGTCTCAATATAGTCCTGGTTTAGTCCTGGATTAGTTCTGGTTTAATCCTGGGTTAGTTTTGGTACAGTCCTTGTTTAGTCATGATTTATTCTTGATTTATTGCTGGTTTATTCCTGGATTTCTCCTGCTTTAGCCCTGGTTTAAATCATGATTTAGTCCTGGATTCATTCTTGCTTAGTCCTGTCTTAGTCCTGGTTTAGTTCATGTCATGTTGTCTGTTAGAATATCAGGCTGTGGCTCCTTGTGACACAGTCATTGGTTTGTTTCATTCATTCACATCCTTGATTATTTGTCATGTATTAGATCCGATTGCTTTATATGGATTATATGTGGGCACTCACTCAGTGATGTCCCCAGTTGAAGTCACAGGGGCCCCTGTTACTGTCTGCACTTCTATTTTCAGAGGTTTGTCACAGATTTTGTCTGGAGTTAGTTTACGTTGATCAGAGAGAGTCTCCCAGTCTCCTGTCGCTGTGGGGTCATCTCTGTCAAACCACTCAGTCCAGCAGCCTGGGCGGGAGGTTCCCTGTGGTTTTGTCTCTGAATTACACAAAACGGTAAAACAAACAGTGATTTTTATATATTTCAAATGTGACATTGATAATTGTTGTTACTCTGCTGATTTTTGGTGTCACTGCAGAAATACTGCTTTAAAATCATGTATATATACTGTATATCACCAGTACACTGTATACTGTACATGGGTGAATCTTGAGAGTCAGGACAAAAGTGCTTCTTAAAATAACTTTTTTCAAAAGCATTCTACATTTATGGGAGTTGTATATGTTTGTAGAGTGAGGTCTGAGCTGTACAGAAAAGCAAAGGAACAGGTTCTGAATCTTTTTTTTCCTTTTTTCTAAAAAATGGCATATTTCGCAATACAACTCAGTTATTGTCAACTCCAACACACTAAAAACACTTGGCGCACCTTCCAGCAGAAAAGTGGCACAGTGGTTCTTTAAACGGTGAGGATTGTGGACGTACCTTTGGGGAGGCAGAACTCCATTGGACACAGGTAGCGCACTTTATAGTCACTGCACATCTTGTTGATGGTTTGATTTTTGTTCAGGCACACGAAGCCTGTGATAGTGTCATATCTACACAAGAACATTACAATTTGATCAATAATAACTCAAATCAACATAGTTACAGCACCCTCAAGTGTGTGTGCAGATAATCCCGGTTTAGCCTGGTTAGCTACTGGTTTAGTCATGATTTAGTCCTGCTTTATTCCTGTTTAGTCTTGATCTAGTCCAGGTTTAGTCCAGGATTAGACATGATTTAGTCCTGGTTCAGTGTCGATCTAGACCTGGTTTATTCCTGTTTAGTCTGGATCTAGTCCAGGATTAGACATGATTTAGTACTGGTTTAGTCCTGGATTAGACATGATTTAGTCCTGGTTTAGACATGATTTAGTCCGTGTTTAAAGATGGATTAGACATGATTTAGTGCTAATTTAGTCTTGACCCAGTCCTGGTTTTGTCCTGGATTAGACATGATTTAGTCCTGGTTTAGTCTCAATCTAGCCCTGGTTTAGTCCTGGATTAGACATGATTTAGTCCAGGTTCAGACCTGGATTATACATGATTTAGTCCTCGTTTAGTCTTGGTCTAGTTCTGGGGTAGTCCTGGATTAGACATGATCTAGTCCTGCTTTAGGTCTGGATTAGACATGATATAGTCCTGGTTTAGTCTTGAGCTAGTCCTGGTTTAGTCCTGTTTAGTCTGGATTTAGTCCAGGATTAGACATGATTTAGTCCTGGTTTAGTCCTGGATTAGACATGATTTAGTCCTGGTTTAGACATGATTTAGTCTGTGTTTAGAGCTGGATTAGACATGATTTAGTCCTGGTGTAGTCTCGATCTAGACCTGGTTTATTCCTGTTTAGTCTGGATCTAGTCCAGGATTAGACATGATTTAGTCCTGGTTTAGACCTCGATTAGACATGATTTAGTCTGTGTTTAGAGCTGGATTAGACATGATTTAGTGCTCATTTAGTCTTGATCCAGTCCTGGTTTTGTCCTGGATTAGACATGATTTAGTCTGTGTTTAGAGCTGGATCAGACATGATTTAGTGCTCATTTAGTCTTGATCCAGTCCTGGTTTTGTCCTGGATTAGACATGATTTAGTCCTGGTTTAGACATGATTTAGTCCGTGTTTAGAGCTGGATTATACATGATTTAGTGCTAATTTAGTCTTGACCCAGTCCTGGTTTTGTCTTGGATTAGACATGATTTAGTCCTGGTTTAGTCTCAATCTAGCCCTGGTTTAGTCCTGGATTAGACATGATTTAGTCCTGGTTCAGACCTGGATTATACATGATTTAGTCCTTGTTTAGTCTTGGTCTAGTTCTGGTGTAGTCCTGGATTAGACATGATTTAGTCCTGGTTTAGACCTGGATTAGACATGATTTAGTCCTCGTTTAGTCTTGATCTTGTCCTGCTTTAGGTCTGGATTAGACATGATTTAGTCCTGGATCAGTCATGATTTAGTCCTTGTTTAGTCCTGGATTAGACATGATTTAGTCATCATTTAGTCTTGATCCAGTCCTGGTTTTGTCCTGGATTAGACATGATTTAGTCCTGGTTCAGACCTGGTTTACTCTTGATCCAGTCCTGGTTTTGTCTCAATACACTGTAAAAAATGTCCGTGAAAATAACAGTGAAATTATGTAAAATCACTACATTAAAATTCTGTAAATGGAATTACAATGAAACACTGTTTATTTTACAGTGTAATTTACTAAAGCCGTAAACTACATTTAACAGTAAATTTAAAATGAAAATTATGTTTTTGAAACATAATTTTTTGGTTGAAAAAACGGATGTTATTTTGTTATTTTGTAGGCCTATTGCAAAAACATGGCCTACGACTTTTGAACGGTCAGGCATGGTCACGTCATCCTCATGAAATGCAAAAACAACTCAAAAAGTAGTGACTTTAACGCTCAACGCTGTTTAAACAAAATATAGCCTACAACCTGTAGGAAACAGTTACGGACCTTTCCGTCATTGCCTCATTACAGCTTTAGCCCAATAGGCCTATATTCAGCTACAACGTGCATGCACATGATTTTAACCCTGGAGAACCCAAGAACCCTTTTCTTCTTCAGAAAATTATGAACTATGCCTTAAATGATTGCTATAAGTTCACTGAACACCAAAATATCTACTTTTTACATTTTAACCCTTTATTCCCTGATTTAGGATTTGGGTCAAATCTGACCCATTGGGCTTTAGGTGTATAATTTTAAAGAACGACTATAAGATACACTGTCAATGCAAACTGTTTTAAATTTAGGAAAACAATCAATAATTTACACCAGAACATTTAACAATAGTTATTTTTGCATGTTAGAACTGTATTTCTAATGTTTAAACACACTTTGGCTGAACTGAAACAAGAACACAAGGCCATAAACGACTAATAAAAAACTAACACCATTGGTCTTTGCTTATCCAAAATCTTTTCTACTAGAGAGAGGAAATCACACTAGACATTGTGGTAGTCTTTGGGCTTTTAAGGTTAAATTTGACATTTTTTTCAATTTGGTTCATTTTTAGTAGCAGCAATTAACAGTGGTCAAATTTGACCCCGTGGGTTCTCCAGGGTTTTAAAAACGAGCGTAAAGAAAGACGTGCGGCATTATTCAAAGCCACTAAACAAAAAATTAAGAGCGTCTTTTGGCCAAGATGCTAGGCTATTAAATGCCGCCTAGGCTTCTCAAGAATTTTCCTGTCAGTGCGTGTGAGAGCTCGCGAGATGTCAACTTGGAGCAGCTCCGCAGCGCTCTAGAATCACTTGGAGCAAAGTCACCAAGAAGCAAAACACCCTAAGCCAACACACTGAAGAGGACCCGTGCAGAGTTATGTGCCTGGACAAGTGGTAAGAAAAATATCTTCCTTTTTCTGTGGTCTTTTGGTTGCTATAGACTCGGTGCCAAGGTGAGACCTAAGTTCCCGGATGTGTTGGGTTACCAGAAAACGTCATCGTTCAATTTCCATCCCACGCTGCATGCAGGTACTTGTTCCAGCATTCCCGCAACAAAATTTATTTAATTGAAGATAGACGATTGAGTTGCATTTGTCAATTTACCACATAACGTAGTAAGTATGTATTTTAGGTACTAAGTTTGTCAACGTGCTCGTCAGTTGATGTAGGCGAATATTAGTTGTCACGGTTTAAAGATAAGCTAAAATCAGAGTTAGCTAATATGATTGTCTGCCGTTTTTGTAACCGAAGTTTAGAGACTTTAAAAGGTTATGTGCTGCACTGTAGAATCCACAGGAATGAACCCCGTTGTGTTTTTAAGTGTGAATTCGCCGGTTGCAAACAAACATTTTGCACATATTCCGCGTTTAAGGGCCATTTTTATCGCTATCACAATGAGCCCGCTCTTTCTGGTACCTCAGCTATTGTTTCAAATTTGTCCTGTGGTATTCCACTGTGCGCGCGCCAATTTCAGACCGTTAAAGAACTTCTGTCTCACTTAAAAGAGCATCTTGTGGAGGGGAGACCAGTGGTATGTCCAGTAACAGGCTGTAAAAGGACTTTTACTTTAAAGTCATCCTTTACTGCTCATATGTCCAGGAAACACAGGGACTGTTCACTGAGTAACATCAGCGATATCTATAAAGAGGTTACACTGCAGTCCTGTGATATATTCCATGATGCTTCTCAAAACTTAGCCCCAGATAATACTACACTTGAGGAGTTGCCTCATAATTTGAATGAGACATTCATGAGAAACACGTGCTTGTTCTATTTGAAGTTGCAAGGCCAACTTCTCCTTCCAGCATCAACAATTCAAATAATTGTTGAAGAAATACAAAATTTACACGAATTAGGGCAGGAGTACACTTTAAGCAACCTGCATAAGCTTTTGAGAGAGGAAGTGAGTCTGACAGATGATGCTATTGCTAAAGTTGTTTCCTGTGTAAAGGACACAGATCTTTTCACTACCTGTCACCAGGGCCCACTGAGATCCATCTATTCAAGAGCACAGGCATTCAAAAGTATGTTCCAGTACATAGAACCTGCAAAGGTTGCATTAGGAAGTGATGAAAATATGACACAGAGGTTTGCTTATTACATTCCTGTGAAGCAGACATTGGCCAGCTTACTAGAATCAGAATTGTGGAAAAATGCAGTGTCACAACAGCCTTGTGATTCAGATACACATGTGCTTTGTGACATAAGAGATGGAAAAATCTGTAAGTCAAACGAATTTTTCACAGAAAATCCAAGTTGTCTCAAGCTGATTCTGTACCAGGATGCGTTTGAAATAGTCAACCCCCTTGGCTCTGCAAAGAAAAAGCACAAACTTGTTGCAGTGTACTTTTCTGTAGCTAACTTACCTGTTCATGTGAGGTCCAACACTGATCATATGTCCCTTGTCTTGCTCTGCAGTGAGAATGACTTTAAACACTTTGGACCTGATAAGATCTTTTCAGAGTTGTTACAGGACTTAAAAGAGCTGGAAAGAAACGGGATGACTGTTAACGGTGAAACAGTCAAAGCAGCTTTGTGTTGTATTGCTGGTGACAATTTGGGATCTCACAGTATTGGAGGGTTTACAGAAAACTTCAGTACATCTAAGTACTTTTGCAGGTACTGTGAAATTACTCGACACGAGTTTAATCATGATCCAAATGTTTGTGGTCCACAGCGCAACCCCTGAGAATTACGAGGCAGCTCTTGGGCACCTCCAAGCAGAAGGCATCCAAGAAGTCAAAGGAATTAAGGTGAATTCAGTTTTTAATAACTTGGAATCCTTTCATGTATGCCGGCCTGGTCTTCCACCTTGCTTGGGTCATGACTTATTTGAGGGCGTCTTATCCTATGATGTTTCACTCTTCTTGAAATATTTCATAAAAACAAAGAAATGGTTTACTCACTCACTTCTGAATAGGCGCATCAAACAGTTCAAATACAAAGGATCTGATGCCCTCACAAAGCCATGCTGTGTCAACTCTGATGCATCCAAACTGTCAGGTCAGGCTGTGCAAAACTGGAATTTTTTGAGGTTGTTGCCTGTGCTGATTGGTGACAAGGTGCAAAATCCAAATGATGATGTGTGGCAGTTGACGCTACAGCTTAAAGATGTTGTTGATTTGGTTTGTGCTCAGAAGATTTCCTTGCCACAGGTAGCTTATCTTGACATCACAATACAAGAGTATTTGGATTCAAGGAAGCTTTTGTTTCCTGAGAGTCAACTAAAGCCAAAACATCATTACTTACGTCATTATCCTGCACTAATTTAAAAATTTGGCCCACTTATCAGAGTATGGACAATGAGGTTTGAAAGCAAACATGCATATTTCAAAAGATGTGCAAGGCATTTAAAAAACTTTAAAAACATCTGTCTCACATTATCTGAAAGACATCAAATGTTTCAGGCATATCTGTCAGCTGAACTAGGATGCAATCAGATGTTACAGGTGAAAAACAGTTGCATTTTGTTCCAAATCTTTACAGTGATGCAATTAGGCACGCTGTCGCAGATTTTGGCTTTTAGAAAGTGATACATGTGTCTCCACAGAGATTCAATACAAAGGCACATCATATAAGAAGGGGATTTCCTTGTTGCAAAAATGATGAGTCCATGGAGTTTGGAGAGCTTGTTGTAATTTTAATACACCATGATGCAGCGGTTTATTTTGTGTTGGACATGTATACATCTGAGTATCACAATGAATACCACCTGTACTCTGTAACAAAACAGAATGCACAATTGCTTTGCCTTAACATCACTGATTTGGTAGATTTCTATCCCCTAAAGTCATACATCATCAATGGGCACCGAGTCATTCCATTAAAGCACAGTGTGTTGTCACAGTGAAAATCCACACACACTCCACTGTAGATGGCATGTCCGAATGCATGCTATCAGACACACACCAACCTCAACCTCAAGTATGCAAGTCGTTGTAGGTATCACGGCAGGTATCCCACTTATTTGTAGTTTATAGTTGTACATGTACATAGTTAATATTCTTGCTAGAAATTGGCTGAATGTATGATTGTTTTTCTTTGTCTTTTCCTTATCATGCAGAAATGGCATTTCTACAAGATGCCATCTGTGAGGTCCTACCTAGTTTGTCTGATGTGGCAAAAGACATGTTAGTGGAAACACTAATATCACAGGGAGTAGAGACATCCTCTGACTTGCAGTTTATAACAGAGGCAGATTTGTTGCCAGTGTTACGACCTGTTCAAGCACGGAAAGCTTTGGCTGCATGGAAGGCAGAATGTAAGTATGATGCAGTCAACGTTACAGAAATATAAGATTGATCTGAGATACAGTATGTGTGTAATAATCTTTTATGTTTTTGTGTGTTTTAAAGGCCCTATCCAGGATGGTAAAAGTTCATTCAGTGTCCAGGAAGGTTCTTCATCTCATTCCTCAGACTCAACAGGACCTTCTTCATCCCCTCAGACTTCTCTCCTCTCACCAACATCATCCTCAACCTCTTCCAGCAACAGTCACAGCCCAGCTATTGACTGGGCAGATACTTTTGCCATTCCATGGAAGAAGTTTCCGGAGGAATTGACCCAGTCCTTAGAGAGAGGCAAGCGTCCAAGTCCACGGATGAGGAGGGAGATGGTGAGAATTGTTGTTCGTGACATGATGCAGAAATCCTCACAAATAAATAAAAGGCACACCACTGCTGTGGCCAAAAAATGGTGGCTACATATCCCAAATCACTGCAGGATGTAATTGAAGGGGACATAATTGGGTCAGGGTACCACTCCCTAGCAAAACAGTTCCAAAATAGAATTGAAAACGCCAAACGCTCCACAACACCAAAAACAAGGAAAAGAAAACTGTACACAGAGTCTGAGACGGATGAAATACCTGCTGAAAAAAGGGCAGCAATTCAGGATACCTACGGCTGCATCAAATGGGAATTGAAGTTCATTCCCCTTGGGGAGACCGCAGAGAGCCAACAGCAGAGCCAAGAGGAACTGAAAAGCCTTTCTAAACAAAATGACCCAAACCAGGATGTGGTTAAAGAACTCACCAGGTCAACATTCTACACCCAACGCAAAGAAGTCAACAATGGAAAGGAAATCAAGCACTTACTAGCAGACTGGCCATTTTTGTTTGATGAGATGGGCATGGCTGTTCACTTTGAAGAGCTGACCGGGGTTAGCCTTAAAGAGACATTTTTAAGGAATTTGGACCTAAAGGGGGAAAGACTCCTTAATTACTTGGAAACAGTTGCTGTGAAGAAGTCAAAGACCCTAATCCAAGCTTTTACCAAGATTCAGCTGATGGCGAGAGAGCACACAGGCCCCTCAGACACTGTGCTGGAGATGGTGCTGCTTCTGTTATCTTACTTCAACGAAAAGGAAGACATGATGTTCACATACGTGGAGGACACTTGCCTGGCGGATGAGGTGCAGATGGACCAAGTTCCCTTGACACCAAACATTGTTGTCTGTGGTAAGTTGTTGACCATGTCGCGCTCTCACACATGCCAAGCTCTGTCTCATAAACACACCATCATGTATTGTCCTCTTACTTGTTTGTTGTTGATTGTTTTTGTATTTATAGGACAATCCTGCTACTCAGCAAAGAGATGGATGTTGAGTGTGGACCGTATTATCGTCCAGCGCAGTATCCCGTCATTCATAACTGCGCTGTGTTTGATGTTTGGCAGTTTCTACGTGTTCAACATTCACTACCCAGCACCCCTTGCATCCACACTGGAGTTCCTACAGAGGTTTGTGGTTTTTTTATTATTATTAAAAAATATATTTTGTTTGGCATAAACCTTAGTAACTATACTGACTTTATATTTTGTATATTTTATAATTGGGTGTTGAAAAAATGGTTAGTTAATGACCAGATTAAGTTTTTTTTGTGCATGTTTAACACGGTCTGCTTTTTCTCTGTCTTGTTTTTCACTGTTCCAGGTGTTTCTTCTCCATCAACCCAGAGAAGGGAACAAAGGTGGAGAAGACCAGCACGTCGCGATTACATGTGAACCCCAGAGTTCTCACCCTCATACAAGAACTTTCTGACCATGAATGGTGCTCAAAGTAAGCTCTCTCTCTCTCTCTCTCTCTCTCTCTCTCTCTCTCGCTCTCTCTCTCTCTCTCATATATCCACATGCATACATATCCACATACTTTGAGTCGTGTTTGATTCTGATATTTGTATGCTATACGAAGCAGTGTTCTTAGTTTCACATGAAAAAGTTAATGCTGTGACAACTATGTTAATAGAACTAGATCTCAAGTTGCCAGTTACAGCTAAAATAAACCTACATATAGCTCTGTGCACTTATATTTGATGTACATTATATTTTTTTCCCCCGTTCTTCTCCCAAACAACATGCCAACCTGAAATTTGTAACTTTTTTTTTAAGATTATTATTTTACAAATATTGTCTTTGTGTTTAACAAAGGTTATGCTGTTTTAAAAAAAAAAGTTTATTAAAGTAAAGTTGTGGTTAAAGAATTCTCTGTGGGATGGATTGATGTCTTTAAGTGTACCCTATTTACCGTACTAATGATGACAGTAAGCAACAAATGGGCCTATAATTACTGAACTACAAAAATACTGAATCACTTGCTGTTCAAACTAGGGTTTTATTAATGGAATGGTTATTGTTTCTCACAGTCACCCTGGGCAAAATAGGTGGAGGCTACCTTTTTACCTGTTTTAGATGATGGTGATGTTTTTAGCAGAAATATACTGTTTAAAAAAATAATGAATCTTGTAATTTCTACGGAAAAAAACTGGCAGCTGGGGTTACCAGAACAATTCCGTAAAATGTACATCAAAACTGTAATTGGCTTTACTGAATAACATGTAAATTTTACAGTTTAAACCCGGACAAAACACACTGAAGTTCTGTCATATTAGCATGGACACTATGCAAATATAACAAAGGTCTACTGTGTTATATACTGGTGTAAAGTGTAAAATTTGCAGGTTGTTTGGTAAATTTTACACTTTACACCAGTATATAACACAGTAGACCTTTGTTATATTTGCATAGTGTCCATGCTAATATGACAGAACTTCAGTGTGTTTTGTCCGGGTTTAAACTGTAAAATTTACATGTTATTCAGTAAAGCCAATTACAGTTTTGATGTACATTTTACGGAATTGTTCTGGTAACCCCAGCTGCCAGTTTTTTTCCGTAAAAACTACGGGATTTTTTTTGCAGTGTATAGTCCTGGTTTAGTCCTGGATTAGTTCTGGTTTAATCCTGGTTTAGTTTTGGTACAGTCCTTGTTTAGTCATGATTTATTCTTGATTTATTGCTGGTTTATTCCTGGATTTCTCCTGCTTTAGCCCTGGTTTAAATCATGATTTAGTCCTGGATTCATTCTTGCTTAGTCCTGTCTTAGTCCTGGTTTAGTTCGTGTCATGTTGTCTGTTAGAATATCAGGCTGTGGCTCCTTGTGACACAGTCATTGGTTTGTTTCATTCATTCACATCCTTGATTATTTGTCATGTATTAGATCCGATTGCTTTATATGGATTATATGTGGGCACTCACTCAGTGATGTCCCCAGTTGAAGTCACAGGGGCCCCTGTTACTGTCTGCACTTCTATTTTCAGAGGTTTGTCACAGATTTTGTCTGGAGTTAGTTTACGTTGATCAGAGAGAGTCTCCCAGTCTCCTGTCGCTGTGGGGTCATCTCTGTCAAACCACTCAGTCCAGCAGCCTGGGCGGGAGGTTCCCTGTGGTTTTGTCTCTGAATTACACAAAACGGTAAAACAAACAGTGATTTTTATATATTTCAAATGTGACATTGATAACTGTTGTTACTCTGCTGATTTTTGGTGTCACTGCAGAAATACTGCTTTAAAATCATGTATATATACTGTATATCACCAGTACAGTGTATACTGTACATGGGTGAATCTTGAGAGTCAGGACAAAAGTGCTTCTTAAAATAACTTTTTTCAAAAGCATTCTACATTTATGGGAGTTGTATATGTTTGTAGAGTGAGGTCTGAGCTGTACAGAAAAGCAAAGGAACAGGTTCTGAATCTTTTTTTTTTTTTTCTAAAAAATGGCATATTTCCCAATACAACTCAGTTATTGTCAACTCCAACACACTAAAAACACTTGGCGCACCTTCCAGCAGAAAAGTGGCACAGTGGTTCTTTAAACGGTGAGGATTGTGGACGTACCTTTGGGGAGGCAGAACTCCATTGGACACAGGTAGCGCACTTTATAGTCACTGCACATCTTGTTGATGGTTTGATTTTTGTTCAGGCACACGAAGCCTGTGATAGTGTCATATCTACACAAGAACATTACAATTTGATCAATAATAACTCAAATCAACATAGTTACAGCCCCCTCAAGTGTGTGTGCAGATAATCCCGGTTTAGCCTGGTTAGCTACTGGTTTAGTCATGATTTAGTCCTGCTTTATTCCTGTTTAGTCTTGATCTAGTCCAGGTTTAGTCCTGGATCAGACATGAATTAGTCCTAGTTTAGTCTGGATCTAGACCTGGTTTATTCCTGTTTAGTCTGGATCTGGTCCAGGCTTAGTCCTGGATCAGACATGATTTAGTCTGGGTTTAGTCTCGATGTAGTCCTGGTTTTGTCCTGGATTAGACATGATTTAGTACTGGTTCAGACCTGGATTAGACATGATTTAGTCCTCGTTTAGTCTTGATCTAGTCCTGGTTCAGACCTGGATTAGACATGATTTAGTTCTAGTTTAGTCTTGATCTAGTCCTGGTTTAGGCCTGGATTAGACATGATTTAGTCCTGGTTTAGTCTTGAGCTAGTCCTGTTTTAGACCTGGATTAGACATGATTTAGTCCTGGTTTAGTCTTGATCCAGTCCTGGTTTAGACCTGGATCAGACATGATTTAGTCCTCATTTAGTCTTGATCCAGTCCTGGTTTTGTCCTGGATTAGACATGATTTAGTCCTGGTTCAGACCTGGTTTACTCTTGATCCAGTCCTGGTTTTGTCTCAATATAGTCCTGGTTTAGTCCTGGATTAGTTCTGGTTTAATCCTGGTTTAGTTTTGGTACAGTCCTTGTTTAGTCATGATTTATTCTTGATTTATTGCTGGTTTATTCCTGGATTTCTCCTGCTTTAGCCCTGGTTTAAATCATGATTTAGTCCTGGATTCATTCTTGCTTAGTCCTGTCTTAGTCCTGGTTTAGTTCATGTCATGTTGTCTGTTAGAATATCAGGCTGTGGCTCCTTGTGACACAGTCATTGGTTTGTTTCATTCATTCACATCCTTGATTATTTGTCATGTATTAGATCCGATTGCTTTATATGGATTATATGTGGGCACTCACTCAGTGATGTCCCCAGTTGAAGTCACAGGGGCCCCTGTTACTGTCTGCACTTCTATTTTCAGAGGTTTGTCACAGATTTTGTCTGGAGTTAGTTTACGTTGATCAGAGAGAGTCTCCCAGTCTCCTGTCGCTGTGGGGTCATCTCTGTCAAACCACTCAGTCCAGCAGCCTGGGCGGGAGGTTCCCTGTGGTTTTGTCTCTGAATTACACAAAACAGTAAAACAAACAGTGATTTTTATATATTTCAAATGTGACATTGATAATTGTTGTTACTCTGCTGATTTTTGGTGTCACTGCAGAAATACTGCTTTAAAATCATGTATATATACTGTATATCACCAGTACACTGTATACTGTACATGGGTGAGTCTTGAGAGTCAGGACAAAAGTGCTTCTTAAAATAACTTTTTTCAAAAGCATTCTACATTTATGGGAGTTGTATATGTTTGTAGAGTGAGGTCTGAGCTGTACAGAAAAGCAAAGGAACAGGTTCTGAACCTTTTTTTTTTTTTTTTTTTAATAAAAAATGGCATATTTCCCAATACAACTCGGTTATTGTCAACTCCAACACACTAAAAACACTTGGCGCACCTTCCAGCAGAAAAGTGGCACAGTGGTTCTTTAAACGGTGAGGATTGTGGACGTACCTTTGGGGAGGCAGAACTCCATTGGACACAGGTAGCGCACTTTATAGTCACTGCACATCTTGTTGATGGTTTGATTTTTGTTCAGGCACACGAAGCCTGTGATCGTGTCATATCTACACAAGAACATTACAATTTGATCAATAATAACTCAAATCAACATAGTTACAGCGCCCTGAAGTGTGTGTGCAGATAATCCCGGTTTAGCCTGGTTAGCTACTGGTTTAGTCATGATTTAGTCCTGCTTTATTCCTGTTTAGTCTTGATCTAGTCCAGGATTAGACATGATTTAGTCCTGGTTTATTCCTGGATTAGTTCTGGTTTAGACCTGGATTAGACATGATTTAGTCCTGGTTTAGTTTTGCATTAGACATGATTTAGTCCTGTATTAGACATGATTTATTCCTGGTTTAGTCTTGATTTAGTCCTGGATTAGACATGATTTAGTCCTGGTTTAGTCTTGCATTAGACATGATTTAGTCCTGGTTTAGACCTGGAATAGGCATGATTTAGTCCGTGTTTAGAGCTGGATTAGACATGATTTAGTCCTCATTTAGTCTTGATCCAGTCCTGGTTTTGTCCTGGATTAGACATGATTTAGTTCTGGTTTATTCTTCATCCAGACCTGGTTTAGTCCTGGATTAGACATGATTTATTCCTGGTTTATTCTTGATCTAGTCCTGGATTAGACATGATTTAGTCCTGGTTTATTCTTGATCCAGTCCTGATTTAGTCCTGGATTAGATATGATTTATTCCTGGTTTAGTCTTGATCTAGTCCTGGTTTAGTCCTGGATTAGACATGATTTAGTCCTGGTTCAGACCTGGATTAGACATGATTTAGCCCTCGTTTAGTCTTGATCTAGTCCTGGTTTAGGCCTGGATCAGACATGATTTATTCCTGGTCCAGACCTGGATTATACATGATTTAGTCCTCGTTTAGTCTTGGTCTAGTCCTTGTTTAGTCCTGGATTAGACATGATTTAGTCCGTGTTTAGAGCTGGATTAGACATGATTTAGTCCTCATTTAGTCTTGATCCAGTCCTGGTTTTGTCCTGGATTAGACATGATTTAGTCCTGGTTTAATCTTGAGCTAGTCCTGGTGTAGTCCTTGATCAGACATGATTTAGTACTGGTTTAGACCTGGATTAGACATGATTTAGTCCTGGTTTAGTCTTGAGGTAGTCCTGGTTTAGACCTGGATCAGACATGATTTAGTCCTGGTTTAGACCTGGATTAGACATGATTTAGTCCTGGTTTAGTCTTGAGGTAGTCCTGGTTTAGACCTGGATCAGACATGATTTAGTCCTCATTTAGTCTTGATCCAGTCCTGGTTTTGTCCTGGATTAGACTTGATTTAGTCCTGGTTCAGACCTGGTTTACTCTTGATCCAGTCCTGGTTTTGTCTCAATATAGTCCTGGTTTAGTCCTGGATTAGTTCTGGTTTAATCCTGGTTTAGTTTTGGTACAGTCCTTGTTTAGTCATGATTTATTCTTGATTTATTGCTGGTTTATTCCTGGATTTCTCCTGCTTTAGCCCTGGTTTAAATCATGATTTAGTCCTGGATTCATTCTTGCTTAGTCCTGTCTTAGTCCTGGTTTAGTTCATGTCATGTTGTCTGTTAGAATATCAGGCTGTGGCTCCTTGTGACACAGTCATTGGTTTGTTTCATTCATTCACATCCTTGATTATTTGTCATGTATTAGATCCGATTGCTTTATATGGATTATATGTGGGCACTCACTCAGTGATGTCCCCAGTTGAAGTCACAGGGGCCCCTGTTACTGTCTGCACTTCTATTTTCAGAGGTTTGTCACAGATTTTGTCTGGAGTTAGTTTACGTTGATCAGAGAGAGTCTCCCAGTCTCCTGTCGCTGTGGGGTCATCTCTGTCAAACCACTCAGTCCAGCAGCCTGGGCGGGAGGTTCCCTGTGGTTTTGTCTCTGAATTACACAAAACGGTAAAACAAACAGTGATTTTTATATATTTCAAATTTGAAAGATCAAAGGAACAGGTTCTGAATCAAATAAAATGGCATATTTCCCAATACAACTCTACACATCAAATTTGATTCACTCCATCCATCTTCTCCCGCTTAATCCAGCTGGGTCGCCAATACTCATAGCACCTGACCCCCCCTATGAACCCCTCTGCAGGTGGTGAGCCCACAGGAGGGTGGACAACATGGTCCTTGATGTTAGTTCATAGGGGTGCGGGCATGTTTTGGGTTGATGGGGGAAACCGGAGTACCCAGAGGAAACCCATCCAGACACGGGGATCGAACCCACAACCTTCTTGCTGTGAGTCCTGAGTGTTGCCACTCAGCCACCAATGATTTACTCCAATCTAACAAAACTGTTAGTTAAATTGTATGTTATAATAACACTTACGGTATTTACCCTTGTGTCCAATTAAAGTATATTTGAAAACTTTAATTGTAATTTCATACTTTTATGCCTCAAGTGGAGGAGTTCCAGTATCTCGGGGTCTTGAGAGGAGGGTGGAGCGTGAGATTGACAGGTGGATTGGTGCAGCGTCGGCAGTGATGTGGTCGCTGTTTCGGACCATTGTGGTGAAGAGGAGCTGAGCCAAGAAGGTGAAGCTCTCGATTTACCTCAGTCTACGTTCCTCCCCTCACCTATGGTCATGAGCTCTGGGGAATGACCAAAAGGACGAGATCGCTGATACAAGCGGCTGAAATGAGTTTCCTCGCAGAGTGGCCGGGCGCTCCCTTAGAGAGAGGGTGAGGAGCTCGGTCACATGGGAGGAGCTCCAATTAGAGTCGCTGCTCCTCCACATGGAGAGGCACAGCGGAGGGGAGGGCATCTGTTCTGATGCCTCCTGGATGCCTCCCGCAGGAGGTGTTCCGGGCATGTCCCACCGGGAGGAGGCCCCGGGGAAAACCCAGGACACACTGGAGGGACTATCTTTCTCGGCTGGCCTGGCGAACGCCTCGGGGTCCCCCCAGAGGAGCTGGAGGAAGTGTCTGGGGTGAAGGAAGTCTGGGAGTCCCTGCTTAGACTGCTGCCCTGGTGACCCGGCCCCGGATAAGAGGAAGAAAATAGATGGAGAGATACTTCTACGAACTATCGAGTGTCCCAAATATTTTTCTGTTTTAATGTTCAAATACATTTCTGTAAATCAGGGGTGTCCAAACCTTTTTCATCAGGGGCCACATATTAAAACACAGACCAGTGTGAGGGCCGATCGAGAGGCATAGACTGATGTTCAAAACAGTGACTAATTCAAATCTGTGCATTAATAACAGGTCTGAATGACCCTCCAGACCTTTGTTCAGGCTTAGACCCTGAAAAGGACACATGACATTTGCTTGATCAAGGTAGAGTTCAAAAACATGGTTGGTGGTGGGTGGTTCACGGCATAACGGAGGAGATGAGGTGTGCGCGGCGTACGGGAGGAGATGAGTTTACGCTTTTATTACACATCCATGGGCGCCGCGCTGCTGTGTGTACAGTGAAGTGCAGTGGCCATGCGGAAACTTTACCTCTACCGCAGAAGGTTCCGGCCATCGCCGAGCGTATGAAAATAAAATGAAGCATCGAGGCAAAAAAAATAATAGATGCATTTTTCTAATCGATTTAATCGATTAACTTGATGAATCGTTTCAGCCCTAGTGCTTTACCACTTAAACCACAAAAACTAAACTGCCAAATTCAAGTTTCTTTTAAAAATGGACTAAAACACCCTCTAAATTCTTGGATCTGACGGTGTTGACAGAAAAATGACAAACTGTGTGAACTCAACTGAAAACTGAATTAATTAAGATGAAAACAGCTGCTATAGGTTTAACACTGTCCACACTTTCCAACACTGACAATTATTTCACTTTCAGCCTCCAAATTCACTATAGGAGAGTGACAATGACAATACTATTTCAAAAGATGAACTATCTATTCAATGATACATCTTTGTTAAGAAAACTGGACATTAAACCTTTAATTCTTTAGTAAAATTGGTCAGTTTTTTTCAACTCCGTCATCCTAAAATGTGCAGATTTTAAAAGTGTTTACTGTAGGCATAAAAAATAAATAAATAAATAAATAAATAAATAAAGCATTTGAAAGGTTTTTTATTTTAAGCAGGTGAACTATCTGAACCCTAAATAATGTCAAAATAATTTTCATACTAGGGCAGGGGTGTCAAACTCATTTTGGTCCGGGGGCCGTATGCAAACTACTTTGATCCCAAAAGGGCCGGATCAGAAAACTCAGTTCTCTCTTCAAGTTATTGTATTTTTCTCCGTGTCTCGTAGTGGTGTTTAAGATTATATTCCTCGAGCAACGCCACTTGTTCCAAACACACTGAGCACAGATTTCCCATTCACCTCTGTCAACAAATAAGAATTAGACTATTTTTCTTGGGAAATCCTGAACTCAGCATCTGCTTTTCTCATTTTTTGACATTTTGCTGATGAGGGTCACGGTCGACAGTCAAAACGATCGTCCTTTAAGAGCAATTGGAAAGAGGAAAGTCTTCATTTGTGCTGCTCTGGTGGGAGTCGCAATGTACAGAAATGCCGGAGACGCTGCTATGCTAAACGGTGCAGAAAATTAACAGAAAAATCAGAAAATTTTAAGTATTTTAATAGAAAAATCAGCCAAGGGCCAGATTAAAGGTCTTGGAGGGCCGGATCTGGCCCCCGGGCCGCATGTTTGACACATATGTACTAGGGCATATTATTAGGTAACTTTCCTGGTGAAGGCTGCGCTTTTATCCTTGGAGATGTCATTGCTTTGCCTGGAATGTTCTACAGTATTTCACAAAACTCATCTGCAGTAAAAACCCGTGTAAATTGATAAATTCAAACAAGATCATTTTAATACTGTGGAACATTTTAGGAATTTAGGCAATGCTCTCCATGGGTACATGTCACAGATACAGTTATGTTTATGGAGTTATGTTATGGAGACAAGTAGGTGTGGCAAACCTCAACCAGAAAGAATTCTGTCCATTTTTCTGAATGCACTCACCCACGAGCACAGCTGCAACCAGGACAGTGACCACCTATTGGGAAACAGACAAGAGTTCATAAAATACAGGTTAAAGATCAACTCTGACAGTGAACAGCAAAAAGCCATGTGTAGGTAAGTTAAATGATCTAAATTAACTCAACTTGACAAGTGATCTGCCAGTGCAATGTGTTTTTCTTCCTTCGAGCAACATTACATTTTGTTTCTTACTTTCAGTGCAACAAGTTGTTTTTCTTAAGTGCAGCGAGATGTATTTTCACGTTTTAAGTACAAAAAGTCTCGTTCCGTTGGTACATCATTTTACTTGTCAAATGAAATTGATTCACATCATGAACAAACTTTCTTAATTCAAGTCATAAGTCTTAACTTGGCTGGATATGGCTGGAGTTTTTGTAATGTGATGTAGTTTAAGAGGTGATAATGCTTTACCAAGGACTTCATTGTTGTAGATGTGTTGCTCTCTTTTGCTCAACCTGTGTGGGAAAAAAAAAGAAGTGTTTAAAGAAATGTTCACTATAGGGACTGTGTTATAACATCTCTTATATTACGCTTACATTACGCTATTTTCTGATCTATGTAATAATCTTGTTTCCTCCTCATTTCTCATTTTGTCAAATAATAATCTCTGAGTACATTAGGAGTTTTGGCCTAGTCTACATCATGTAACTTTTTAAAGAAAAAGTACTTTTCAGAGTAGCTGCAGACTTCTACTCCTACTTGAGTAAGTCAGGTGACCAAAGCTTTATACTGACAACATCAAATGATTTTGTATTTCTTGCACCGTTCCTTTAGATCAGGGGTGCCCAAACTTTTTTCAACTAGGGCCACATATTAAAACACAGACCAGCGTGAGGGCCGATCGGGGGTCATAGACTGATGATCAAAACAGTGAGTAAATCAAATCTGTGCATTTACAACAGGTTTGAATGACCCTCCAGACCTTTGTTCAGGCTTAGACCCTCAGAAGGACACACTACATTTGCTTGATCAAGGTAGATTTCAAAAACATGCAGTAAAAAGTACTACTTGTGGTAATATGGGCCAATTCACCTGGAAGCCTGAGGGCCAAAAACAATTGGTCTGAGGGCCACATTTGGCCCCCGGGCCATAGTTTGGACATGCCTGCTTTAGATACAATTTAGTTTCTCTTTTTTTCCACTTTTATCCATAAATTTACTAAATTATGCTGTAATTATGTGTTCTTCTTCCAAATACATTTGTGTAAAATTATAATAAAATCATCATCCTGACAGTTACTCTTTAAACTACTCTTATACGGGTAGTACTTTTTCCAAATACTTTTTTTACCCACGACTCATGTTACATGTTACTTGAGTACAAATTTGGACGACTTTGAATATACTAGATCAGGGGTGTCAAACTCATTTTGGTCCGGGGGCCGTATGTAACCTACTTTGATCCCAAAAGGGCCGGATCAGAAAACTCAGTTCTCTCTTCAAGTTATTGTATTTTTCTCCGTGTCTCGTAGTGGTGTTTAAGATTATATTCCTCGAGCAACGCCACTTGTTCCAAACACACTGAGCACAGATTTCCCATTCACCTCTGTCAACAAATAAGAATTAGACTATTTTTCTTGGGAAATCCTGAACTCAGCATCTGCTTTTCTCATTTTTTGACATTTTGCTGATGAGGGTCACGGTCGACACGATCGTCCTTTAAGAGCGTTTGGAAAGAGGAAAGTCTTCATTTGTGCTGCTCTGGTGGGAGTTGCAACGTACAGAAACGCCGGAGACGCTGCTGTGCTGGACGGTGCAGAAAATTAACAGAAAAATCTGAAAATTTTAAGTATTTTAATAGAAAAATCAGCCAAGGGCCAGATTAAAGGTCTTGGAGGGCCGAATCTGGCCCCCGGGCCGCATGTTTGACACATATGTACTAGGTTATACGTATCATTGCATATGCGCTACCACTATTGGACACACCCTCTTACTTTATTTTTTTTCTTCATTTACATTTACACAAAGACGACAAATATATAAATCAATGAAAAAAAAATCTTGAAATAGTTCCATATATATTGCTTCATACTTTAGATCTTTTCTGTGTATCTAAAATGCAGAAAGTAGTAAAAATAACATTGAATGAAAGAGAGTGTCCAAACTTCTTCTGACGGGGAGTGCATGCAGAAAATAATAATATCATTTAATGTAACTCACCAGAAAACAGAAGTGTCTGCAGCGCTGAGCAGTACAGCACAGGCTCTTTATATACGCCCTGCGGTTGTAGTGAACTCCCTGAAGCTCATGGTATTGTTACAAAAAACAAATGTAATGACACCCTGCGTGCGGAAATGGCTGTCCCACCTTTAATTACCATAAAATGTCCAAAAATGCAACATGACCAGTTTCATTTTACACAGCTTTGTTATTGTAGTCATTGTAACGGCACATTCATTACAATCATTATTACATATACTTTTTCCAAGAAGACGGCAGTGGGATGTGTCAAACCTTGTTATATATATACATATGGAAGCATGAGATGGACAGTTTTGATCTTGAAAGATATTATAACCCCATGCTTTTAAAGGAACTGTATGGAGCCTGTATTCTTAAAAAAAAAAAAAAAAAAAAAAAACTGACTTAGCCGTGTCTTAAAGAGCCCATATTACACTATTGTCTGATTTATGTTATACCTGGGGTTGTGTTTTGTTTCGTACATATTTAATGCATAACCCCTGGCATATTTAGGCTGAGGTCTTCTCTCAAACAGAAAACACTCTCTTCCACCTTGTGATGTCACGTATTAATACAGGAAGTGCTCCACTGTGTTTTTAAACTCCATACACGTTAATACAATATAACAGTGGTCTCCAACCTGTAGCTCGGGACCTAGCGGGAGCTCTCCAACCCCTTCAAAGTAGGTCGCCAAAGGATTTTTGAATTATACATACAGTATTATGCCGAATGACTCAAATTTGATGAACTGCCATTGCAAGTGTGTCCTTTTTATGCCTGACTTAGTGCACTATACACGGATAAAGGTTTATGTTTTACAGGTGTCTGTTCTCCATATAAGGCTTTTCTATATTCAATTTTTTGTGAGCTCTAAAATGAGTAGCTCTTTGGCATTTTCTTTTTGTGAAGGTAGCTCACCGGAGGGGGAAAAAAAAAAAAAAAAAAAAAGATGGAGAGACCCCTGTACTATAATCTTTAACTTCTTGGGTTCTTTTTTAAAGACAATACAGTCAGGTGTATTTACCTTGTTGATGTGTTTTGGCTGCTAGCTTGTTTTTCATTAAATCTTTTGGAGACCTGGAATTGCCAATCTCTCCCAAAATGAAGGTAAAAGGAGCTGTTAACTGGAACTACCACTTCATGACATCCAGCCACATTATGCAGCATTACTAAAACATGTGAAAGAAACAAAACACAACTGCAGGAGTTAATTAGATTATAACAAGTCTTAAAACTCACAAGAGTCCATTTTATACAATACAACCTGTAGATTAGGGTGGTTTTATTAGATTCTCTCGATTAGAACCCTTGATTCCATATCTGACCAAAATATTTTGGTCCAAATTTTATGCAAACTGATTAATATTTAGAGGTTGCTCAAGACACTTGCTGTGATAAGATTTTATGTGTAATTCATTTATCAAAATGTATCTTAATGTGCTATCGAAGTTACATGCAGTATTATGTGTAGAATTATATTGATCATGCGGTACGTGTGAAAGATATGAAACTAGACAGTTGAAAAATATGAAACTAGACAGAAACTAGACAGTTCCTGTTTTCTACAAAACAGGGTAGACCAAAGGTCAGGCGTGCGGTCATTAAACAACCGCCTCACAAGATACACGCCCCGTATGAATAATGCATAACCATGACGATATGTAAATAGTGTAATGACTCATATTGTGAATAAAAGGCATGAAGAGACGGTGGTCGCAGAGAGAGACTTCTGTACTGTGGAGTGCAGAAGTGGGACGAGCTATAGAAAGCGCCACCAGTGTCTCTCCCATGCATGTAAAATCTAAGATGGGCCTCGGCTGTTTTTCTTCTGAACCTTGGTGATTTAATCCACAGTTGGTTGGAGGTTTATTTGATAGCAACTGTCGATAATACACTGTTTTTGTGCATTATTCCCTGACACTTGCCCTATACTATAACATAGCGAACCACATAAACAAGGTGTATTTGAATAATGTGTCGTTTTATTCTGCAAACACAAACTGAAACTTGCCTAAAATGACTTGGAAATAAATAAGTTGCTTAGAAAGTCTATGAAGTCTATATAAAGTTATTTGGAAAGTACGGCTTTGTTGGCATCACAAAAGATGTCCCTGTGCTCTTTAACAACTTGCTGTAAATACTGTTTCTGATCTTCATTCTTTGTTAGGCTACAATTAAAATCTCAAATAAGTTTCACCCCCTTTCAGCACTAAGTGTTGGCAGCTCTCCAGGCTGTGGGAGTTGTATTCACAGGTCCAACCCGCCAAATGCGAGACTTGGATCTGGTTTTTGGTTTCTTGTTTGCGTGACTACTACCGGAGGCCATCTGTGTTAACCTGTTAACAGTTAGAAATAAGTATTAATATCATAGACTTAACTCATCCAGTTTGGGGGTCATGGCCCCGAGTGCTCCGATCACCACAGGCACCACCGATGCTTTCACCTTCCAGGCCCTCTCCAGCTCTTCCTTGAGCCCCTGGTATTTCTCTAGTTTCTCATGTTCCTTTTTCCTGACATTGCCATCGCTCGGTATTGCAATGTCCACTACTACGGCTTTGTTCTCTCGCTTATCCAGAACCACGATGTCTGGTTGGTCCATCACCATTCTGTCAGTCTGTATTTGGAAGTCCCACAGGATCTTGGCTTGGTCATTCTCCACCACCTTTGGGGGCGTTTTCCCACCTTGATCTACAAATGTTTCTGTACACTTGGTTATGTCGCTCCATGTACGCTTTCCCTGCCAGCATCTTACACCCTGCAGTTATGTGCTGGACTGTCTCAGGCACTTCTTTGCACAACCTACACCTTCGGTCTTGTCCGGTGTGGTAGATCTGGGCCTCTATTGCTTGGGTGCTCAAGGCCTGCTCCTGTGCATATACTGTGTGTGTGTGTGTGTGTGTATGTATATATGTATATATGTGTATATATATATATATATATATATATATATATATATATATATATATATATATATATATATATATATATATATATTGGAATAGGCCGCGGATCCCAAATCAGCATTAGAATTGTAACCAGTAAAAGCTATATTTGATTTGAACATATCTGGGGACACAGTCCTTATTTGAGCCTATTCTTCAACCTATGACAAAGCCTATTGTTGTGAAATGAGGTCAAAGAACACAAGAAAACTCTCAAATAAATAATTGGAAGCGTGAGTCATGTTTGGTGACTAGGACAAGGAGCACATTTGTCATCATATGTCAACAAAAGCTTAATCTTATCTCATCTTATTTGTCCCATAAAACTGAGATGTCCAGCTCAGATAACAGTGATACCCACCCATGTACAGGTATTCATCCATTTGTATGAGAAATATTAGCTCTCTGTGCAATTAATCACCTTTAGACGGACTTTACTTCTCACGTTTCCAATTTTGACAAAAATCAAAATTTCCAAAAGCTTCTTCAATAGGCTTCAGTACATCCAAAATTCTGCTGCCAGGGTTCTCACTCACACCAAGACCTGGCAACACATCACCCCCACTCGCACCCACCTGCACTGGCTTCCCATACAATACCAGATCCAGTACAAGATTCATCTCCTCTCCTATAAGTCTCTCCACGCCCAGGCCCCTCAGTATCTCTCAGACCTGCTCCAAACCTACACACCCTCCAGGCCAAGAGTGCATAAGAACCCCAGAACAAGTGATTGTCGAAAACATGATCATGAGAAAGATTCAGGCAGATTATTTCAGTGCCTCAGATGTCCTGTTTGGCAGTTCTTGCAGCTTGTTCTTGACACCTCAGTTGAGCAGAACTGTGTTCGGCAGTGCTGATTGGTTATTTTTTATGTGGCCGTGGTTTATCTGTTGGAGCTAACGGGCACTGTGCAAAAACAGGAGAAATATACTTGACGCACGTCCAGAGCGTTAGCTGTGGTTTGTGAGTGCTGTGTTTTCCCAGTCTAGAGAGAGGCTTTAGTGTATTTATTACATAAAACACATCAGCAGAGCATCGGCCCCATGGAGCTAGCCTTGAGCTGGCCCTGGCCCCATTGAGCTCCAAGCTGCCGAGATTGCAGCCACAGAGCTACGCGCTTCAGTTCTCGACTCTTAGCGCTGCTGGGAACACTGCTCATGATATACCTTCCTACAGTGGCTAGACTCCTTCATAAAACACCAGGAAACCAATATGGATCTTCTTCAGGTTCTTCTCTTCTTCCTCCTTCAATAGTTCATGAAGTACAATTTCTTCCATTGTCATGATAATGTGACTGCTGCTGTATTGTTGCATAGCAACAGCAGAGCAAGGGGGCAGGACAGTTCGGTAGCCGAACGTTTTTTGAACTTTGAAATATCAGAGTCCAAACGAACTTTGTTCTTGTTCTTATCACCTCAAGAACAAAGTTCTTATGAAGTATGAATAGGCCTTAAGCATACAAAAGCATTGGGTCATGGGGTGTGTCAGAAATTAGATCAAACCAAGGACTCCCACATGAATTGCGGAGCACTTAACAATTCAGCCAAAGCTTTTTCCTTGAACTTCTGGAAATTCTAATGAATAAAAAATAATAATTATTGGAAAACTGACCAAGAATGTGAGGTAAATTATATTTTTGTTGACAATATCACCCTTGTTTTTGGACAACAGAGACAATCAGGTGAGAACTGTTTGTTTGACAGTCTGTTTACTACAGGTACGTATGCTTTGTAACACCAGTTTATTAAGCCTGATAACTTGCCATGGAGCAGGTTAGTTCAGAAGCATTAGTTACCCCAGTAACTCAGCAGAGATTCATGTTCATGAGTAACAGAACCAAACTCTCACTAAAACTAGCAAGGCTTATCGAAGTTAGGAAGGATTTACGCTTAGCGGGCTTGATGGAATACCCCCAGGCCCCTGCACTCCATCCACACATACAAACTGTAGAAACCACTGCTCAGTTCAAATCACTTCTCAAAACATTTAGGTTTAATCTGTTTTTTAATCCCACCTAACCACACTTGTGTGTGTGTTATTGTAAAGCACTTTGGGTGTCTTGAAAAGCGCTATATAAATGGAAGGTATTATTATTATTAATAAAGTACTTCCTGTCTTCTAGATATAATTTAACCAGTTTAGTGCAGTACCTCAGATGCCCTCCCATTCCTCTAGTCTCTGTAATTGACAGTGTCAAAAGCAGCACTCAGATCTAACAGGATCAACACTGAGACTTTTCCTGCATCAGTGTTCAGGCAGATGTCGTTTGTCACCTTGATCAGAGCGTCTCAGTGCTGTGATGGGCTCTAAAACTGATTGGAAAACATCCAAGGAGTTGTTCATTTGGAGAAAGTTGGTAAACTGTTGGTAAACAGCTTTTTCAAGGAATTTGCCAAAAAACGGCAGATTTGAGATGGGCCGGAAATTGTGGTACTGTGGCATCAAGACTGCTCTTCTTTAGGAGCGGCTTAATGAGCGCAGGTTTCAAAGCTCTTGGGAACATTCCAGATTGAAGTCACATGTTAACTATGTGAGCGAGTGGGTTATTTGCTTTGTAGAACTGATGGCATTTTAAAGCCCTGAGATTTGTCATTAAAGAACACTGCAAACTCGTTACATTTTAACATGTCAGGTGAGTTCAGATTATTTGAAAATGTTTAATAATTAGTGCTGTCAAAAATATCGCGCTATTAACACATTAACTCAAAATAATTTTAACTGAGTTAATTTATTAATCGCAAGATTAACGCTCTTTGTGACCCAGTGGACTAGTCTTGCTGTGGCCACTGCTGTAACGTTAGAAAAACTACAGGATCTGGCTGTAAACAGGAAAGAAAACAATTGGTATGAAACTGAGAAGTCCCGGTTGGAGGAGGTGGGGCACGGCACATCTGCGCACACATCAATACCACCCGCACGACGAAAACACGAAACAAAGTCCGCTTTAAAACATACGGCGAATCTGCGACAAGGACCGCGGACAGCGACAGATGCCTCTCTCCCCCGCACCACCACCACATCCACAAACCCACGGAGGGGCAGGACCCACATCTGCCCCACCACGCAATAGACACCACATGCACATAGACACCTGGACCCACTCTCGCCACCAAAACCACCAGCTCCACCATGCGATCCGCAAACAACACCGTGTGATGACACCCTGGCCACAGCCTGGCAGATGCAGACGAGGTCCACAGAACCCCAGGCAACCGAGCCCAAGCATGACACGGCCTAAAAGATCCAGTGCGAGTGCGCCCCAAGTACAGCGGGCAAACACAGTCGCACTAACTGGAGATCACTGGACCCTCAGTAATGAGCACATTATTTCACCCATTATTTGACTGAAGACTGAATAGAGACAATTTGCTCACACAGTTACAGAGCAGAAAGTGTCTCACTGTTAACTGTTAAAAAAAAAAAAAGAATATTAAAATGATGATTTAAGGGACAAAAAAATGTGACAGCTATGACAATTATGAGATTGATCACGATTAAATATTTTAATCGATTGACAGCACTATTAACAATGCATTAATATCTTGTCTTGTTATATTAATGTTATTATGATGTTGTGTGTTGTGTTTTTCTTCAAATAACAGGCACAGGTGACACCCACTAAGGTACAGGAAGGCTCACATGTAGCCAACAATTGACTGAGTGAAATCAGGTATGAATTTAGATTTTTTACCAAGTCATCAGATGGTTTGTTGGGTTGGAACATCTGGGATTGAAAACCTGCACAGACTGGAAAGCAGAATCCAAGGTGTCCTCTAGGCTTAAATGATGGATGAAAACTGGTGCAGCTGTTACCAGATAAATAACACACACCACTGAACCCGGGACCTCTCGCCCCCAAAGCGAGAATCATACCCCTACACCAACGAGCCACCTGTTAGTTACTCACATTCACATTTTTTTACCTGAAACTGAAACAAATCCGATCATACTTTCTTAAAGGTCTATACACAAATATTTTGGTTGTACTTCCACTAGTTTTATGCAACACACCTTTGAGCTGGATGTAGTTGCGTGTACCTGAGCATTTGCTAAACAAGCACATGCTATGAGATGTTTACTGTTATACTTGAATACCAGTCTCCTCAGAGACCGCCATAGTCGACTATTTTTTAAGTCATCAAGGCGGGGTATTGGGTAAAGTTTTCAATTAGCAATAATCGCGCCTCGGTTAGACCTCATAGGCTACAATACTGCCACTGCGCAAAGCTAAAGTTTATTTTGAGCAAAATTAGGTCGGCCTAGCCTTTCCTCACATCCTGGTCATGCTAGATTATTTGTGGGGGTGGAGCAAAATGTTGACTGCCTCGAGAAGGGGGCCATTCTTTAAAAAGACCTTGAAAGCTCCATGCCTCCACTTTAGGTGGAGATCCATTATTGTTTTTCCATGCTTGCTCAATACTCAGAATAATTGATGAAAATGGGAAACTGGTGTACTTGTTACCAGATAAAGGATTACTGCAGTCGAGCTGCTGGGCTTATCCAGTATTTGAACCCAGCATCTCTTGCAGCCTAAGCAAGAATCACTTCTTTGCTCAATGCCCATTCTTGATAGGTTCTGGCAGGATTAGAATAATTGATGAGAATGGTGAACTAGTGCAGCTGTTACCAGATCTGCTGAAGTTCTGGGCTCGTTGTCTAGGTGTCCCTGGCTCATAATAAGCAGTGGCTCATCCGGAAGCTAAACCCGCCCCCTCAGAACAAGAATTATCCCACTAAGGAATCACATTGCATAAACTCACATCCATCAATCTCCTCGGGTTTGCTATACCAGACATTGTAGAAACACAGAAACACAATAAGAGACTTTTTCACTAATATTAGTGATGCGGTGTGTAGGCTAGGAGGACTGACTGCGAAGGTAAGTGATCAGAAGTAGATTCGATAAGGAGCCATAAAGTAAGTGAATGAAAAGCGGACACAAAATAAGGTTGGTAATGTGAAAGATTGTATTATGTTATTACGTTTTTAAATTAATAGGATTGCAATAATAACAATGACCTCACATATGATGATAAACATATATATTATATAGATATGTCATCAGATTATATTGAATGAAGCAAAACAAAACAAAACACTTCAGTTTGAAACCAGTGAGTTCTGTGAGTTCATATATTGTCCATTTGGACTGTAGTCCATGCAAAGCCGAACAGTCAGTCATTCAGACTGAGATTCAAAGTTTTTAGAGTTTGTTATAGATCCAGTTAGATAGGAAAAGAACAGTTCGATTTCCTACCACAAGGAGGTGTGATCATAGCTCGCCATCACAGACTCACAGCTGAGGTTTCCATCACAGAGAGGGATGGGGGGAAAAACCTGACCTGCACAAGGTCAACAGAAAAACCCAAATTACATTCATGTTATAAATTAGTTTACGGGCTATAAACTCATTACATTAACTTACAATTTGAGCGAATTGCATTAATAATAATCATCCAATAATTGTCAACATTTTGATAACATTATTCTCATATATGAATAACTCAGTGCACTTTTAAGTTAACTAGCTTTGAAGCTAATCATCCATCTGTATCAAAACGCATTAATACATTAACAATAGTTGCGCAACAAAATAAAGTATGTAGCTACATTCATTGAAATACATAGTTCAAAAACACACCAATAACGAGTTCAAACGACATAAATTAGGATGTCCTTTACTTACTAAAGGTTTGGCCTTTAATTCGGCAAGAATAGAAATTAGATTTATGTCTGTATTTAGTCAATACGAATGAAAATAAATAAATCGCGGCACACCTGCCAGCTTAATTGCTACCGGGGTTAGCATTAGCAGCATTACTATTAGTCCCAACAAGGATCAGTCAAACGGACAGTGGGTTTAAACAGTATAAGTCACCGCTGAGTGGAGGGGTTGAATGCTTTGTATGAAAGCAGTGTAGAAAGTCTTTTGAGCAGCAATCAATGAGGAGCACAACCAGCACGGCAGCCACAGTGAACAGCAGCAGGGAGCGTCAAGGCAGGTAGTCCCCAGGGGCACTCTGGATAATATTGTAATTCGGCTCGGTGACACAGCAAGAGGGGGTGGCACTTTAGATCACGCAGGTTACATATGTATACATTCAACATGGTAATGGTTGTTATGGTAACTGTCACTATGGTGGTCGTAACTATGGTAACAGTCGCCGTAATAGTAGTTGCAATGGTTTTGACAGCGGATGCTCTGACTTAACTGACTCCGACTTAACCTTGTCAGACAGGTTTCTATTTAAGTGATCTCTTGATATAATGGTCTGGCAGCATCAGGTCTAGGTGTGAATATGAAACTGAACTCAGCTTTCCACAGTAATATGATTAATCACAGTTACCTTATTGTTTAACAAGGCAGGAATTACTTTTTAACACAGGACGCATGCATGTTTACTTGAGATTTCTTTGTTCAATATTTGAATTTGTTTGATCTGAAACAACTGTGAAATTAGGAAAGGGGCAAATACTTTTTCACAGCACTGTACAAATCCAGTTATGGTCAAGTATAAAACTATCAATAAAGCTCCGGCCCGAGATAGTTCCTCACGTGTGTCTGGTGTGTGTTTACATCCACACAGCGCATGGATCAAGGTGGAGCTGCAGATTAGCGATAGAGACTCTACTTCCTGTGGACTGTCGTCAGTCTTTTTAATCCTTGTATCCTTTTTATTCTGTATCTGAAGTATTGCACCACATTTCACAAACAATAACACAGTTTTGACTTGTATCTAAACTAGAAGTGCAGACCTCTGTTCTTTAATCTTTTTTTTTTTTTTTACTGTGTCTTATACTATCCAATTCGGAAAAAAATACTATTATATTTAATAAAGTATCTTGTTGCGAGGAGTCATCTTCAGTCCTCAGGCTAAAGGCCCATTTGGAGGGTTTGACGAGTCATCATAACAAATGCTTTTCAAAGTACATTGATTCGATGGAGCATGTGGTACAGGTCTGTACTAATCCGCCCTCCATCAATCGAGGTGTCAAAACCACCACTGCGTTGGGTCCAGCTGGAACCACAATCCGAACAGTGCATGAACATTCAAATAATACCTCTGATAGGAATAAATCCTTACTTTTACTGGAGAATAGGTAATTTCTCTTTGTTCATCAACTACAAGAAGCTGCCATACAAAGATTGTGTGTTCACTTAAAGTATTAATGGATTGATAAAACATGCTATACTTTGATGCAGATAGTATGCCAGATTTACTTTGTTTTCGGGCAATACAAATGAGTGCAGCTTCAATATAGGCCTAAACTCTTTATAAGAAAATATATTTTCCAGCCCAGTGGTAATGTCAGATAAATGTCGCTCTTAAGTTAGAAATCACAACACTTTCTACATTTAGGCTGCATCATGCTGACTCTTTGTCGTTCCATAGAATGACCAACAGGCTCAAGAAATGCCATTGTCCATGACTGCTGCTGGACATGCTTCTGGGGATGCTGCTGGAGAAGCTGCTGGAGATTCTGCTGGAGAAGCTGCTAGAGATTCTGCAGGAGAAGCTGCTAGAGATTCTGCTGGAGAAGCTGCTAGAGATTCTGCTGGAGATGCTCCTGGAGATGCTCCACCCTTGGACAGAACTGACAGTGTTTTTGTAAGTATTATTTGTCTCACAGGCAGAACTTTTTTTTTAAAGCTTCCTCACACCTCCTTTGACACCCAACTCTTCTGTGGAAATGGCCACTTTATATTGACTCTTGCGATGGAATGATGATTACCACAGAAATGTGTTAAACCACTTAATGTTTGGCAGTGTTTATATGGCACATTTTTCTTCACACCGGTTTACTACAGTCTGTCAGTCAAACTGTTTATCACATAGCAGTGTCTGAATTGCATGTTGGTTATTAGGGCAAAAAGGTTTATCTAAAGGAAATGAATAAATCTGGCAGTGGGCCTGCTTGATTATAGAAAATATAATCACGATTATTTTTATCATAACTGAAATCACGATTATTGAAACAATTATTCACCTTAAAGTGTTTTTTTTTTTTTTTGACAACTCAAATAGATTTTCTTCAGTCCACATTGACTATTAGATAAAAAGAGAAATTTTAAAGTCTATTCTCTGAGCCACAGGGGGCAGTGCAGAGACCTGAGCACAGGACTTATCTGCTCATACTTCCTGGTTTGAGTCAGGACTCGAGCTGCAGCGTTCTGGATGTTTGGGATGTTCTGCAGCTTTCACAGCTCGTTTGGAGAGGCCAGTGAGAGGCCATTGCAGTAATCTAACCTACTGGAGACAAACACATGGTTAAGTCTCTCCAAGTCTGCTTTAGACAGTAGACCTTTGATTTTTGCGATGTTTTTAGATGGTAAAAGGCTGCAGATGTTACTGGTTTGATGTGGCTGTTAACGTTCAAATCTGAGTCCATTATTACCCCGAGATTTCTAGCCTGATTTGAAGGTTTTAGAGAGAGAGCCTGGAGGTAACTGCTGACACTGTCTCTTTGTTTCTGTGGGCCAAAGACTATGACTTGTGTCTTGTCTGAATTTAACTGGAGAAAGTTGTTTTGCATCCACACACTGATCTGTTGGATGCAGTAGCAGAGTGAGTCCACTGGTCCATAGTCCCCTGCTGCAGTGAGACATAGATCTGAGTATCGTCTGCGTAGTTGTGGTAGGACACATTATTGCTACGTATTAACTGGCCTAACGGCAGCATGTACAGATTGAACAAAAGGGGGCCCAGGATCAACCCCTGGGGCAGCCCACAGGTCAGGGCCATGTGATCTGAGACACAGTTTCCAATTTCAACAAAATACTTTGTGTCTTCTCGATAGGACTTGAACCAGTTTAATGCAGTACCTCAGATGCCCTCCCAGTCCTCTAGTCTCTGTAAGAGGATCCATGATTGACAGTGTCAAAAGCAGCACTTAGATCTAACAGGATCAACACTGAGACTTTTCCTGCATCAGTGTTCAGGCAGATGTTGTTTGTCACCTTGATCAGAGCGTCTCAGTGCTGTGGTGGCTATAAAACCTGACTGGAAAAGATCAAAGGAGTTGTTCATTTAGAGAAAGTTCGTAAGTTGTTGGTAAACAGCTTTTTCAAGGACCTTGCCAAAAAACGGCAGAGTTGAGATGGGTTGGAAATTATTCAGTACTGTGGCATCAAGACTGCTCTTCTTTAGGAGAGGCTTAATGACCGCAGTTTTCAAAGCTCTTGGGAATGTTCCAGAGTGAACGAGTGGTGAAAGTAAACTGTGGAGGACAGACTTTAGAAATCTAGTGCGTAACACATTGAGGCAGCATGTGGATGAACTCAGACTGGTGACAATCTCTAAGACAGTTTAGTCAGTTACAGGTGCAAAGTGACTCAGCTCTAAGTGTCTCTGTGGCTGCGTGATTGTTATTTGCGTTGTGGAATTGATGCATTTTTGATGCCCTGAACCTTGTCATTAAAGAATACTGCAAACACCTTGCACTTCATTGTGGAAATCAGTGGAGCTGGAGGGTTTGTTAATCTGTTCACTGTTGCAAACAGGACACGAGAGCTGTTACTGCAATTTCCAATAATGTCTGAAAAGTACCTCTCTCTTGTTCGAGCCAAACTGTGGCTGTACATGTGCATCGTTTCTCTGTAAATCTCGTAATGAACCTGGAGGTTTGACTTTCACCCTTTCCACTCGGCTCTTCTGCACTCCCTTTTTTGTGTCCTGACAGAGTCATCATTTCTCCATGGTGCTTTTTGCCTATTTTTAATAACTTTAGCCCTCATCGGGGCAATAGTGTCCTGAACATTCAAGACACTCGAAGTCACAGAGCTCAACATATCATCAACATTAGAACATGAGGCAATTTCAAAGTGAATCACTTCCATGAAGAGTGCACTTGTGTTGTCATTTATGTGTCTCCTTCGAATAACTGTAGGAGGAGCCGGTGGTTTGGGAATAACAGACAGGTCAAAGAAGACACAGAAATGATGAGACAGAGCAACATTATCCACACTGACATTTGAAATATTTACACCCTTTGTAATGAGCAGGTCCAGAGTGTGGCCCCTGTTGTGTGTGGACTCACTGACATGCTGAGTCAGACCAAAAGTTTCAAGAACAGCGCTGAGCTCTTTGGCATTTTTGTCACACACATTATTCACATGTACATTAAAATCACCTGTAATGACTAAACCATCAAAGTCTGTGCATACGACTGAAAGCATCTCAGTAAAATCATCAATAAAACTTGGACAGTGCTGAGGAGGTTTGTATATGACTATGTAGAGTATGGAGGGCGATTGTTTTAGCTCCATTTTGAAGGAAACACACTCAAATGATGAAAACACCCCAAATGACAACCTGTGTGTAACCAAATGATCTCTAAAAAATGCACACACACCTCCACCCTTTTTGTTGACCCGTGTTTCAGATTCAAAATTGAAGTTGGGAGGAGTTGATTCTACTAGCACTGCATTACCTGTGTTTTTGTCAAGCCATGTTTCAGTTAAAAACATAAAGTCAAGATTAAAAGAAGAATCATTCTTTCAATAATTAATTAAAAAATGATTTGTTACATAATGATCTGACATTGAGCACAGCATGTTTCAGATTAGTTTCAGTAGGACTGGATGTTATTTTCTTACAGGGAATGTGAACCAAATTTCTCTGATTAGACTAACTGTCCTTCTGTTTATCCATCTATGTATATGGTGTAACTGGAGATATAGCTTCATCGCAGGGCCCCAGCCTGATATTACCTTTATCATGACTGTATGTCCTGGGACAGCAGAGGCCCTGTGCATCCTAGCTCTTGGTGATAACAGCTCTGGGAGGAGGCGGAGGAGGGCGAGCAGGGGAGAGTTTGGGTGAGGGACCAAGTGAGGGGTGAGGAGGTGGAGTGGGAGGGGGTTTGGATGAAGGACCAGGTGAGGGCCGAGGAGGCGGAGCAGGGGAGAGTTTGGGTTTTGGTAAAAGGTTATAGGGGATAGCTGGGATGGCCTTTGTTGGTGAAATGGGCACAGTTTCGTATGGTGAAAAGTTCAACAGACTTGATGTCAGAGCCCCTGACTGTGCGTGTGGTGTGAGAGGAGTCATCTTGATTCCCGATCTGATGATGCTTTCTAGATGGTTGGGAAGGTCCATGGGTGAAGGTGGAGAGGAGGAAAGTGAAAAGTCCATTGATGGAGTAGATTTAGCAAACGGGACCCCGGGTTTGTCTGTGGGCAGGGGAGGTGATTGGTGTGCTGCTGGCTCATTCTCTGGGGCAGGGGGAGGTGGTACTGCTGACTTGTTCTCTGGGGCAGGGGAGGGTGGTCGTGCTGACTTGTTCTCTGGGGCAGGGGAGGGTGGTAATGCTGACTCATTCTCTGAGAGAGGGGGCCGTGATGCTATTAACTTGTTTTCTGGGCCACTCCGGTTTTCTGTGCTCGAGGATCATGGCTGGTTCTGCGGTGGTGCAAAGCACATGGGCAGTAGCGCAAACCCAATTTGGGTTGGATTTAATCGCAATTTTAAAAAAATTAACACATTATGGATTGCATTAATCTAATCGCGATTAACGCATTAACATTGAGAGCCCTAAAAAAATAAAATTGAGTACGGGCTGGAAACCCCAGGATCAAGGTGGGAAATGTCCCCAAAGTTAATGGAGAATGATCGGGCCAAGATCCTGTGGGACTTCCAAATACAGACTGACAGAATGGTGATGGTGAACCAACCAGACATCGTGGTTCTGGATAAGCGAGAGAACAAAGCCGTGGTGGTGGACACTGTAATACTGAGCAATGGAAATGTCAGAAAAAAGGAACACGAGAAACTAGAGAAATACCAGGGGCTCAAAGAAGAGCTGGAGAGGCCTAGAAGGTGAAAGCATCGGTGGTGCCTGTGGTGATCGGAGCACTCGGGGCCGTGACCCCAAACTGGATGAGTGGTTGCAGCAGATCCCAGGAAGGACAACAGACATCTCAGTCCAGAAAAGTGCAGTACTGGGAACAGCAAAGATACTGCACAGAACTCTCAAGCTCCCAGGCCTCTGGTAGAGGACCCGAGCTGATGAGGGTGAGAGACCAACCACCGTGGAAGGTGAGAAACACTTTTTTTTTAAAAATTAGATATAATTCATAATTTCATCTCATTTACTTCTTTCTTATGTCTGATTACTATTTTAAATCAGAAATCAGATGCACATTCTGTGTGTATAAATGTTGCAATAACTATATTAATTTGTACATTTCTCTATGGAAAAAAAGACATATAACCATACTCGACCAGCAGAGTGCGCCACCACACAACAACTGACGTTGCACATGGCGCTGATGAAGCAAGGCAATGTGAACTAATGTGTTTTTTGACAGTGTAAATACACCATGCCAAACATTAACTGAATCTGACCCTGAGGCAGGAAGAAAATGGATTATATTTTCTGACAATTATTGCCTCCTCAAATGAGCACTCAAAGCTCAAAATAAATAAAGCCTAAAAATAAACAAATACCTCTGTTTTGGAGAGGGCCTTTTTTGTTCAGGATTGGCTGGTATGGACTGGCTATTGCTATAAAAATGCCCATTTAATATAAATATTGGCCTTAATCCCATAAGTTTGTTTTTGTTGATGAATCATTTTAAGCCTCTCTCGTCCTACAAACTTTCCTCCACAGTGGCTCTCCTTTCCTTTCAGATCAAACAGGACTTTGGACATAGTTTACATCTCATCTCCGTCTCCTCTGTCTCCAAGTGCTTCACCACATCAGAGGCTTGGGTAAAGACACAATTAAAATGCGTTCCCAGCTCTTCACATGCCTGGTATCTTCACTCCGCTCTTCAGTCCATAGCTTTGAAGCTCCCAGTCTCCACTGAGAGGAGTGCAGATAGGACAGCAAACAGCAGGGGACCACAACATACAAGATAGCAAGGAGCTCACTGGTCCTGTATCAAACTTCTCCCACTGAAGTTAATGCAGTGTTTTTGCCCTCTTTTTCCACCATGCACTGACTGATAGTGCATTTGCTTGACTGGCTAATCCGCCTGTCAGTCACAGTCTGAACTTTGGGAGAGACAAAAAGCACAATCTTGTCTGGTCAGACTGCTCTCCCTTCTCAACAGAACCATCAAATGGTAGAACACATATGATGTATATTTTGAAATGTCACCTTGGGATTCATATTTCACATTGTCTAACTTAAAGTCTGTATTTGGAAAATACACTTTATACACTACACTTTAGTTTCCATGAGACCTTTAGGCCTTGGAGCTCCCTCTGCTGTCAGGGACCAGAATGAACAGTTAGAAAGGAAACAAAATGCTCTGAATTAGTTGATTCCAGTAGGTCATGGACCTGGCAAAAGCCAGAGTAATAAAACATCATAAAACTGATCTAGAACTGCACCTGTTGAAATTATTCAGGAGGAGAAGAGACTTTCAGCAGAGTTTTGGTGACTCACAGGAGTCAACTGTCACAATATATTTTTTGGCTAAATGCATTATCCATGTTATTCATAATAGTAGGTGTCACACACATGAAATATGTTTGTGTTGTGTTTTTATGTTTTCTCCATGTCACCAAAAGTTGGGTGAACTCAAACAGATCAGTTGTGGGCCGTAAATGATTTAGAGCCTCATTTATCAAGCGTTTGTTCACGCGGTGAACACAGAACCATGGTACCATGGAACTGGAGCAGAGATTTAGTATGTTAGCGAGACAGGTGCAAACATTTACAGATGCTGGAATTTGTGCATCAATAAGGCATGTTATAGTAATTTTAAATGTTTTAAAATGACCAATACGGACAGATAAAAGTAGTAATAAAACTTAAAGTTTTCTTTACCTGTGATACTTTGGTTATGACTCCTACAAGTGTTCCACTGAACCGGAGAGTTCCACAGGAGCTGTGGATCAAACTGGACTGTTACAAGTCTGACCCATGTCCTAAAGTGGAGGCTGCCAAAAAAGTCAATGACATCTGTCCTTCGCACTAAGTCCAAAGTGACAAGGATAATGCGGGTTAACCTACTGTTAGAAGTTTGAATGGGTCCCCATCAGACATCAGACACATATCCAAATGACAGGCGTTCGAAGTAGGTCAAATGTTAATTTAGAACATTTCAACAATTCAGTAGCCCCCAAACAAACATTTGCCCTCACTAAATGCTCTCATTTACATATGAGTTTTGCAGCAGGGATAATATGCACACTTCCTGGCATGCATATTATTCAACACAGCCACAAACAGCACAAGCTGTTTTTTTTTTTTTTCAGTTTGTACTCAGTTTAGCACCAGGAAAGATAACTGAGGCCTTAATTCTTGTGAGTTAAAAAACTCATGTCTCGTGTCAGTCTAGCATGCAGACTAAGATGCGTAGCTCATGAGATATGCAGCCCTTATCCTGACTACCCACACTGCATAATCTAAAGGAAAAGCACTTGACCATCTTTATTTTTATTATTATCTTTAGGAGGGATTGGATTGTCCTTTTGTCCTCTGCATCTGGCCCGTGGTCAGTGCCACTGGATTATCCTGTGAGAGCAGGCACAGTGCAGCACATCTGAAACATTTCTACAGCTTGAATGGTTGGGTTTCATGGTCAGGGCTTCATAGGTTGTGTTGTTGATAATGAGACGTCACATGAGACACCAAAACAAAACACATGTGCACATGAGGACACCAAACTCCACATGGAAATGGACATCAGGACTTCTCCTGCTCACATTTTGACTAGCAGACACAGACAAACAGACACACAGACACAGACACACAGACACAGACACACAGACAGAGACACAGACACAGAGACACAGAGACACAGACACACAGACACAGACACAGAGACACACAGACACAGACACACAGACACACAGACACAGACACAGAGACACACAGACACAGACACAAACACACAGACACAGACACAGAGACACAGACACAGACACACAGACACACAGACACAGACACACAGACACAGACACACAGACACAGACACACAGACACACAGACACACAGACACAGACAGACAGACACACAGACACACAGACAGACAGACACAGACAGACGGAGGCAAAGACAGAAGTACAGACAGAGACACAGACAGAGGGGCGCAGCACAGGAGCAGGTAAATTGGCAGATGACACCTGAACAGTGGCGTCTGGTATTCCCTGTGGTTTTCTTCTACTGCTGCTGATCAAGGTGAGTTTGAAGACAGGTGCCAATTGCCAAACATGATCAAGACTTCAAAATGGATTGTTCTGTGGTGGGCAAATAACTGATGAGAATCACGTTTCCTAATTCTCTAAAAATAATTGCCTGTGTGGTCATACGGTATGTGTATATTTGCAGGTTGTATTTACAATTATAGCTATGGGACTGTGAAGTAATGATGTCACACAACTTCACTGCTAATTCCTAGCTTTTTTTTACCTTTCAAAAGTGTATGTTTAACCACTAATTGTATTAAATATGTAATGCTAGTTATGCTAATTTTACCTCAACCTTGAAGAAATTGTGTTAAATTTATATTAAGTATGCACAGTATGCAATTTATTTTGCTATATGTAAATATTTGTAAAGTTTCTTCATCAATGTACAGCAACCACATAATTTTTTTAAATTTTTGAAACTGTGTGAATAGGGGTGGGTTAATATAAGTTATTTTTTTCTTCCCACTCCTTTTCTTTTGTTTACAATGTATATGTAGTATGTATATGATGACTGTTTCTCTCTTGACACAAACTTAAAAAAAAAAAAAAACAAGTGGTGGTCACATTTTCATATAGCACTTTTCCATCTTTAAGGCACTCAAAGCACTTTACAACAAAGAACCAACCACCCATTCACACACCAGTGTATGCAGACACTGGGGGCAAGGTGGGATAAGTGTCTTGCCCAAGGACACAACAACAGCATTCATCTGTGGGAACTGGAATCACACCAGCGACCTGTGAGTCAATGGATCTGACCGCTCAATCAATGATGTTTATGAGAGTGGGATTCAAACCGGCAAACTTCAGATCAGTGAACAAACGCTCTACCAACTGAGCTGCTGTTACCCAATCTCCAGTTCCTCATAAGCAGGAGAGGTGTTGCTGCATAAAAGAGGGAATTGTCCAATATTTTCAATCTGCTGTTACTCCTTGGACCTGCAAGTGACATCACACTTAACAAACCTTTCATGTTTAAGTGCTAATCCTAAATGACTCTCCCGCCGTGTTGCAGTTATCAGACTTTTTGACCTGCATGTTGACTGGGACATCAATCAATCAATCAGTTTATTTCAGTCATGTAGCAAATCAGAGAGAGAGTAAACCAAATCAGAGAGTGAACCAAATAAAGTACAGGAACCCAAAAACAGGTCATAGAAAATAAAGCTAGGACTTCGTCTGAAAAGGAGTAGGATGAAGCAAAGGCTTATTTGTTCCTACCCCCTATTGTTCCAGTTCACCTTCAGTAATTACATAGTTATATATGAATATTTATATATATACATATTATTTTAATTCTAAACAGTTATTTATCCTTTTATTTAATACACTACATCAGGGGTCTCAGACTCGCGGCCCGGGGGCCAAGTGTGGCCCGCAATACAATATTTTGTGGCCCGCACCTTAATATGAAAGTATAATGTTAGTGTGGCCCGCGGAGAAAGTGGACCTCCGAAGGGCCAATCTGCCAGCTCCCGCGCGCCGTCCCTGGTCGGGGCGAGGCTAAGCTACACCAGCTTCATGCACTTCATGCTTGCAACAACAACACGGCGTGTAATGAACAGTCAGACAGCAGTCGCCTTTGCGCTTGCCTTCTATGTACTTTCTATCACAAATGTCATCATCGAGCGCAAAAAGAACGGTGACTGTTACCGGGCTGTTTATCGTCTACGCTGCTGTTACAGATAGAAGCATGTGACGGAGCACCTGTAGCTGCCCTGACATTCCCCGACCGGCGCCTCTCGCTCTGGCTCGAGAGCGCGGCAGAGCGCACGGAGCGCTCTCCCGGTTAAAGCGCGCTCCGTCACAAAGCGTTAAGACGTTCTCTGTGCGCAATTAGCTAGTGTAACCCTTGCCACCTAGTGTTACCCCTGTCTGATTAGTGCTCCTCCCTGATTTGTTCATCTCCTACTGGCTGAATGATAAAGATCCGGAGCAGCTCTGTACCTGTCTGCTCCGATGCCCCTCCCACTCCACTCCCACTGTGTCTGTGCAACTGGTGTCTAAACTGGTCCAGAGCTGAGCGGCTTCGGGAAGGCTTAAAACCTTATTTACGACTCAATGGTGAGTTTTGCCTAATCCTTATTTTATTATATATTGAGTCTAAAAGCAACATTAGGCTGAATTTATAATAAGTTTCCTACATATTAAGCTGCGGGTCTCCGCGAGTTGAACTCCGCAATGAATGCGAGTATTTTTGTGTTTGTTGATTAAATTGACCAATAATGTGTCAAAATAATGAATTAAACTCTAGACCTTACCACACCATAAGGTGTTACCTTGAATTCGGCAGTAGAATTAAATTGCTTTGATGTTTTTTTGTTTATGTATAGGACATTGTTTGTCAGTAATGGCTGATTGTTAATTGCTTAATGCTGCCGATAGTGACGGCTGGTGAATTTGTATCTCTTATGTAAATGTTTTGAAATAATGTTGCGCAACACTTGAACACTAATTGAATGAATGAACTGTTACTAGTAACCCCCTTGAAACTGAAACCCTGTTTTGACCTTGTTTTTAGGTCAGGTTTTTGGATAGGACTCTGACTATTGAACTCTTCTCTGATGGCGAGCTGGTAGGACAGAACCTGTTTTTCCTTCTTTTACCTGCGGTCCTTGGATTACGCAAAATACGCGAACCAAACTGGATTACCCGAACCGATCTAAATGTTAAAGCAATGAACTGAACTCTCTCAAAGTCAAAAGAAAACTTTGCAAAAACTGAACTCTCTTAAGGTCAGAATATTGGACCAATCAAATAACTATTTTGGTTATCTATTTTTTTTAAGAAAAAGGGGCTCTTTGGTCATTTGTTTATCCTTGTTTAATTAAATCATTGTTTTCTATTTACTTGCTTTATTGCATACTTTTTTTTTTTAATTATAAATATATCTCAAATTTACATTTAAACCTTTGTTTGTCATTCATATGCAAGCTCCATAAAACAACCTGGTCTCTTCTGTACAGTCCTAATACGTTGATTGCCATAGCCCAACCAAGTTAGCCTACAGTAGTGGTTACACTAGCGAAACACTTGTTTGAAACGTGAAACAAGAGCGCCACTAAGCGGAATCAATTAGATTTTGTCATACCCCAGTCATGTCTTCATCAAAGCCTGCAGTGAAGAGAAAGGTTGGTGACGAGCACAGACAATTTCAAGAAAAGTGGGAGACGCAGTATTTCTTTGTTGAGCACAAGTTGCAGTGCACAAAGAATACAACGTTAAACGCCATTATTCAACTAAACATGCTGAGGAATGTGCAAAATACCAGGGGGATGAGCCAAGTGGGTCGCCAGTCTTAAAGCAGGTCTACTGAGGCAACAAGATTTCTTCAAGAAAGCAACCAAAGAGAATATTGCAGCAGTCGGAGCTACATGGTTAGTGAGTCTCTGGCAGCAAGGAGTAGGCAAGAGAAGCCATGTTCAGAAGAACCGTTCATGATTTTCACTCAATGTTCCATTCACGTTTAGGACACTTCATGTTCAGAAGAAATCATTAAAACTGTTAATGACATTTGAGGACTTTTTTTTTTAAAACTTCTTTTTGTGTCGAATCCCTTATGCGGCCCACCCTCACCCAGACTCTGCCTCCAGCGGCCCCCAGGTAAATTGAGTTTGAGACCCCTGCACTACATGTATCCATTTGAATATTCTTTATCGATTTTGTTAATTACTTAATATATTAACTTACTAAATTACATGTTGTAAATTACGTATTATTACTATTGTATGTTCATAATATACAGGTTTCCACACAATTTAATCAAAATAATGTCTTTAAGCTTCTTTTTAAATATATCTATGCTTTGACATTGTTTTAGTGAGACACTCAAATGATTTCACATTTTTACACCCTGGTGATGTAGAGGCATTTTTCCCACACATTCACTTGTGCATGTAAACACACAAAGTGAGAACATGCATGCTCCAATTAAACTACCAGTACAAGAACTGCACCGAGTGCTTCCTCACTCCCAATGACAGTTCAAACGTATGGTCTGGTGTTACAGTGCTGGACAAACATGTGAATAATAAAATCAGTTTGTGTGTTTTGTTGACGGTGATATTACATTTTTCATATAGATTGGAGTCTCAAACAAACAGAAGATATGAGCTGGCTGTGCTGAATGCATTAGCCGTGAATGTAGCCACTATGCGAGGGGCTGGAGGTCGAGGTGTGCCCGGAGCGGTGGCCTGGCGGAGGGTGGAGAGACAGGATTTATGGAATTTTCTATTGGAAAAGGAGAAAAAGTTAATAACAGCAGCAGATATTTCCTCCCATTATTTATGGATGTGTCTGAGTGTGTGGCAGAGCGGAGGGTCCCGGGGCGCTGTGAGCGTGAGAGCTGTTAGAGCAAAATGTGACGTCTTTAAAGTCAGATTCTTAAAATCAAATAATTTAACGGCTTATATTATGCAAGATTGACTCTTGTGAGTTTTAACCCATTTTATGATGTTTATTTCATTCACGCATATTTGAGTAATCCATCATTATTCGTCTGTTTACATCTCCAAAGTTGAAAATGCATTGTTATAATAATAATATAATAAATAATAATAATAATAATAATACATTTTATTTATTAGGCGCATTTCTGGACACCCAAGGTCACCTTACAACAAATAAACAAGTTAAGTGCAATTTAAAACATACAGTTAAATCCCTACAGTTAAAGTGGGACAGTATTTAATTGATTTATTGTATTTAGCATTCTTATTTAGTCTGTGGAATATTATTATTAATATTTAGCATTTAATAGTGTATTGGACAGTATTTGAATTAATTGACTTACAATTAGTTATGACCCCTCCTCGAACCACCACCTTAATGTGGTGGAGGGGTTTGAGTGCCCAAATGATCCCAGGAGCTATGTTGTCAGGGGCTTTATGCCCCTGGTAGGGTCACCCAAGGCAAACAGGTCCAGGGGGACGGGTCAGACTAAGAGCAGTTCACAAGCCCCATATGATGAGAGATACAACGAAGCCAGTGACGTCGCCCGGAATGGCGCTACCGGGGCCCGACTTTGGAGTCTGACCTGGGGTGGGTGCACGTCAGCAAGCGCCTGGTGGCCAGGCCTTTCCCCGCGGGGCCCGGTCGGGCACAGCCCGAAGGGGCCGCCCTCTTGTGGACCCACCACCTGCGAGAGGGGCCATAGGGGCTTGGTGCAGAGAGATCTGGGCAGCGGTTGAAGGCGACCGTATCTCCGGACATGGAGACTAGCTCTGGGGACATGGAATGTCACCTCGCTGGGGGGGAAGGAGCCTGAGCTTGTGCGGGAGGTCGAGCGTTACTAGCTAGATATAGTCGGCCTCACCTCCACACACAGCTTGGAACCCAACTCCTTGAGAGAGGCTGGACTCTCCATTTCTCTGGCGTTGGCCGTGGGGAGCGGCGGTGAGCTGGTGTGGGCTCATTGCCCCACAGCTCAGTGTTGGAGTTCACCCCGGTGAACGAGAGGGTCGCGTCCCTGCACCTTCCGGTCAGGGACAGATCTTTCACTGTGGTGTCGGCCTACGGGCCGAACAGCAGTGCAGAGTACCCAGCCTTCTTGGAGTCTCTGGGAGGGGTACTGGACAGTGCACCGACCGGGGGACCGAGGAGTCTCTGTCTCAAGTGGAGGAGTTCAAGTATCTCGTGGTCTTGTTCACAGTGAGGGGAGGATGGAGTGTGAGATTGACAGGTGGATCGGTGCAGCGTCGGCAGTGATGTGGTCGCTGTATCAGACCTTTGTGGTGAAGAGGGAGCTGAGCCAAAAAGGTGAAGCTCTCGATTTACCTCAGTCTACGTTCCTCTTCTAATGACAGAAAGGACGAGATCGCAGATACAAGCGGCCGAAATGAGTTTCCTCCACAGAGTGGCCGGGCGCTCCCTTAGAGAAAGGGTGAGGAGCTCGGTCACACGGGAGGAGCTCGGAGTAGAGTCGCTGCTCCTCTATGTTAAGAGTTGCAGCTGAGGTGGCTCGGGCATCTGGTCTGGACACCTTCCTTGGGAGGTGTTCCGGGCATGTCCCACCGGGAAGAGGGGGGACTATGTCTTTGGACTGGCCTGGGGAACGCCTCGGGGTCCCTCCGGAGGAGCTGGAGGAAGTGGCTGGGGAGAGGAAGCTTGGGAGCCCCTGCTTAGACTGCTGCCCCCGTGACGGGGCCCCGGATAAGCGGAAGAAGATGGATGGATGGACAATTAGTTATGAGCTATTCTCCCTGGAGACCTATGCTGCATGTTTTGGGTTGATGGGGGAAATCGGAGCGCCCTGAGGGAACCCATCCAGACATGGGGAGAACATGCAAACTCCACACAGAAAGGCCCAGGTGACCCAGGGATCAAACCCAGACCTTCTTGCTGTGAGGCATGAGTGCTCGACACTCAGCCACTGTGCCGCCATGGATAGTGCAGTTCTGGTCTGGTGGGCCAGTCTGAACAGGTGTGTTTTGAGTTTGGATCTGAAGTGTGGGAGTGAGTCGGAGTTTCGGAGTTCAGGTGGGACAGTGTTCCAGAGCTGAGGAGCAGAGCAACTGAAAACTCTGCTCCCCATGGTGACGAGACGGACAGAGGGAACAGAGAGCTGGAGAGAGGAGGAGGAGCGGAGGGAGCCAGGTGGAGGTGCCAGATTATGGAGGGCTTTGAATGTGAGGAGAAGGAGATGGGGAGCCAGTGGAGCTGTTGTAGGATGGGTGTGGTTGGAGGAGGGGGTGCATGTGATGATGCGGGCAGCAGAGCTTTGGACCAATTGAAGATTGTGGAGAGTTTTTTGTGACAGACCAAACAGAAGGGAATTGCAGTAATCCAGACGGGAGGTGACAAGGCTGTGAACAAGGATGGCAGTGGAGTGTGGAGTAAGGGAAGGGCGGAGGAGGTGGATGTTACGGAGGTGGAAGTAGGCAGAGCAAGTGATATTGTTGACGTGAGAGCTGAAGGAGAGAGTGCTATCAAGGATCACACCTAGACTCTTTACCTGAGGGGAGGGAGAGATGGAGGAGCAGTCAGCAGAGATGTAGAAGGGATTAGTCTTGTTTAGGGTGAATTTGGTGCCTACAAGGAGAAGTTCGGTTTTATTGCCATAGAGCAGGGGTGTCAAACTCATTTTGGTCCGGGGGCCGTATGCAACCTACTTTGATCCCAAAAGGGCCGGATCAGAAAACTCAGTTCTCTCTTCAAGTTATTGTATTTTTCTCCGTGTCTCGTAGTGGTGTTTAAGATTATATTCCTCGAGCAACGCCACTTGGTCCAAACACACTGAGCACAGATTTCCCATTCACCTCTGTCAACAAATAAGAATTAGACGATTTTTCTTGGGAAATCCTGAACTCAGCATCTGCTTTTCTCATTTTTTGACATTTGGCTGATGAGGGTCACGGTCGACAGGCAAAACGATCGTCCTTTAAGAGCGTTTGGAAAGAGGAAAGTCTTCATTTGTGCTGCTCTGGTGGGAGTCGCAACGTACAGAAACGCCGGAGATGCTGCTATGCTAAATGGTGCAGAAAATTAACAGAAAAATCTGAAAATTTTAAGTATTTTAATAGAAAAATCAGCCGAGGGCCAGATTAAAGGTCTTGGAGGGCCGGATCTGGCCCCCGGGCCGCATGTTTGACACATGTGCCATAGAGTTTGAGGAAATTTGAGGTGAACCGGGATTTAACTTCTTCAAATGATTCTAGTGATGGTGTACGGAGATTTAAAACAGAGTGGAGTACTTCCTGTATCACCATTATGACATCACAAGGTGGAACGGAGTGTTTTCAGTTTGAGAGAAGAACTCAGCTGAAGCATGCAGGGTCTATGTGTTAAACATGTGTGAATGAAACAAAAGACAACGCCAGGTCTGTTTGTGATGAGTAAACATTGTGACAGTTCAGAAAATAAACTGTCAACAATTCTGTCCTGCAAAGGCAAAACACCAGAGCGTGAAACTGAAGAAAATGACTTCAAAGTTTTTGTGTTGTCCAGACAAAAATATAATAGACAGGGCTCCCAAAATTTGACAACTAGTTTAGTATTTGTATGCAAAAAAATATTGAGCTCAAAATTGACCTTTGAGCCTTATTTGGCAGTGACTGTACTCTGTCTTCAATCAAAAAAGTTCCCGCCTACCGTTGCGCAAACCAATCCTAATGCTGTGAGGTCCGACGTATCCACCAAGTGACACCGGCTGATGAATCGGAATACTCTGTCTTTGTATCATGTGGCAATAATGAGTCGTGCAAAGGCAAAAGGCAGTAACTGTGTCAGGCAGAGGCAGAGTACATACACAGGCACAGAATACAGCAACTGCCAAATAAGAGTCAAAGGTCGATTTTGAACTCAGTATTTTTCATATTTCTTCACATGATAAACGAGGTCTTAAATACTATATAAAAAAAGAAAAAAAAAAGACATTAACTCATTTTTGACCAAACATGATGTTACAGAGTTCTGCCTTTGTGGGGCAGACCTGATGGCAGTGGCTCAGTTTGCTGAGCATTCGCCATTTGATCAAATGTCAGAGGTTCAGTTGGTGCATGCATTCACCAGTGCGTTCTGTTGTTGGGTCCTTGGGCAAGACAGCAACGTTAAAATTCTTCAATCAGTCAATCAAACTTTATTTATGGAGCACTTTTCAGACAAAAATATAACACAAAGCACTGGTCTCAAATGGTCACTTTAACATCCTAATTATTCACCATGATGAGTTTTATTTATTTATTTATTTTTTGTTTTATGCAATATATCTGTACTAGAGCAAGACAAACTTTGCTCAAATACATGAAGAACATCAGGTATCTTTAAGAATAGACAGTAGATGTGTCCAAGACTAAACCAAGACTATACCAGACCAACATGGCCTTCTGCATGCAAATGAGCCGGGGTTGTACCAAACACCCACATCGTCTGACAGGTCAAGACCATGAAACATTGTATGCAAGTGTCTGTTTTTTCCATACGTCAATGTTAAACTCTGGTCTCTAAAGTTCCCTTTGTTCCTCGTTGACATCTCAGACACATGAACAATCAGCCGCATAGGCTGTGGGCCATTACTGGGATGTAAATCTCCGACACAGACGCTGCCTTTGTCTGTCCTCCATTTCCTCTGTAGATCCACGACAGGTCAAATGATCAGAAATCATATCAGAAAAGTGGTGTATAGGGCCCATCGGAGAGGTGGTGGGCAGCTGTAAATATCTCCCATATGAGTTATCGGATATGAATGTCTACAGGGGAATTTGCTGACTGCACTTTTGACCTGGTTTATGGTTAAAGGAGCACTGTACAAGTTTTCTGGTGGAGGATCCATCATCTGAAAATGTCATTGCTTCATCTGTAATATATGATGTATTGTGTTTTTTTTTTCATTTATTAAATTATTGTCAGAAACCAGGGATGTGCACAGGGGGGTTGCCCTGGCAACTGCCCATATGCCCTCCTCGACTGAAGTTGCCCTTCTAAGAGGAAACAAATAAATAAAAAAATTAAAAAATAATAATAATTTTTAAGAACGGCAGCACGGTGGCTGAGTGGCAACACTCAGGCCTCACAGCAAGAAGGTTGTGGGTTCGATTCCTGGGTCGCCTGGGAGTTTGCATGCTCTCCCTGTGGAGTTTGCATGCTCTTCCTGTGTCTGGATGGGTTTTTCCATCAACCCAAAACATGCAGCACCCCTATGAACTAACATCAAGGACCATGACGTCCACCCTCCTGTGGGCTCACCACCCGCAGAGGGGTTCATAGGGGATGTCAGGTGCTATGAGGATTGACCCTGTGACCCAGCTGGATTAAGCGGGAGAAGATGGATGGAATTTTTAAAAACATCGTTCGATGGATATAGGATTTCATGTATGAAAATGCCGCGCAAGCCAAGTCGAGAGAGAGGGGCTCGGTTCTGTTTACAGAGCCGCAGAGCTGCACGCGACCAGCACCTGAGCCTGCACGTGCAAAGTAAGAAGAGATTACCCACAAACCCCGGCCCCGTGGAGCAGTGGACTGTGCAGGGCTTCAGGCTCCGGGCCGCTGAGTTCAAAGGCACTGCCAAGGTCCCAGCCACGGAGCTACGCGCTCCGGTTCTTGACTCTTTCTCTTTCTTCTGTATAGTTCTGTAAAGTTGTCCCTGATTGATTGACGCGGCGCGTCCGACACCAAAAGTTCAGCTTTGACGCTCTCGACGCGCTTCTTCTGACGCCAACGCCTGAACGCTGAAAACGCTCAAATCGCACTGCCTCGGCACCAGATTTCCACCGCGCTGATGCCTGAAGAGGGGCCGCAAAAACGCTGGATGCCCTAGTCGCACGTTCACATAGACTTTACATGTAAACTGGACGCTGCGGGCTGAACGTACCATAAGAAGAGATTGTCCCGGTTAGACCATCTGCCTTGATGTTGTTGGAAAAGGTGAGATTGAGATGTATAACAAATTATCACCATCAAGTTTTATGAAAAATGTTAATAAATCCAGGTTCAGCTTTTGCCACATTTAGCCTAAGTAATCAGATAGCTGAGCTCACAGACACCAGCCCGTTATTCCTCCAGACAGGACAGGCTGCTCATTTCATGGAGGCAAACTCAGCTACATGTCTCCTGATGGTTTCTAATTCTAACAATGAATGACGGAAGTAATGGACACAATTATTTCATTCTAAATGGTTAGTAGTAGTAGTAGTGTGTAAGGTAAAGTAACTTTATTTATATAGCGCTTTACACAGATACATGTCCCCAAAGACGCTTTACACAACATTAACAGAGCATTCTTCATTCACTCCAGACCTGGTGGTGGTGTAAACTACTGTTGTAGCCACAGTTGCCCTGGGGCAGACTGACTGAGGCGCAGCTGCCAAGCCAACCGGCACCCCTCTGACCACCATCATCACTCACTCACACCACTTTCACACCTACAGTGCATGTTTTTTGAGTTGATGGGGGAAACCGGAGCCCGGAGGAAACCCATCCAGAGAGAGAACATGCAAACTCCACACAGAAAGGCCCGGGCGACCCGGGGATCAAATCCGCTACCTTCTTGCTGTAAGGCATGAGTGCTAGCCACTCAGCTACCATGCCATGTAGTAGTAGTATGTAGTAGTAGTAGTAGTAGTAGTAGTAGTAGTAGTAGTAGTATGTAATAAGTAGTAATGGAAGTATGTAAAAAGTAGTAGGCCTAGTTAGGGTGATTGACTGTGATTTGTAATATATCAATTAAGACCCTGGAAAACATAATTATTTATTCTGACATTATTCTGGTCTGTAAAACCCTCCATGGTCTTGCTCCACCTCCATTAAAAGAGTTCATACAGTTCAATTTAAATACAAATACTCGAGCATCGAGTAGAGTAGACTGTAAAATCCCATTCAGAAGGACTTCACTTGGACAGTTGGCCTTTTCAGTTTGCGCCGCGCACTCCTGGAATCTGGTCCTCACAGAAATAACGAACATGAGCTCCATCCAAAGCTTCTGGACAGTCAGACATGTGAACATCACTAACCCGTATGTGTTTTAACATCACAGCAAATGTCTCTGTCTCACTGTGTGATTGTGATTTGTGTTTATTGTCTTTAATCTATGTGCTGTGTGTGCTTTAACATGTTCCCATTTTACTAATAGGTTTACTGTTAATATTCACTGATCTTTAATGTCTTTGTCGTGTGTGACGAACTGAATGTTTTTGTGCCTATGTCCTGTTTTTGTCTTGCCATCAATCTGCTAATGGGGCTGTGGATGAAAATGATCCTGCACAGTGACTCTGGCACATTTACAGCTGCACTGACACATGTGGATTAATGTGCCCTGTCCCATATTTAAGAAATAAATGAAATATAAACGTGTGAATAATGCAAAATACAACTCTAGCTGTGTTTTTGATGAGGTAAAAATGGCTTTGAACATGTTGCCCGTCCTGTCTAAGGTTACTTTATTGTCTGTCACGCACAAGACTATTTCTTAAAGGTGCACTAACTTTTAGGTTGAGGATCCGTCACCTTGTTTCTATGGAGATGTCATTACTCTGCCTGGAATGTTCCACAGTATGACATTAAAGAGCGCTTAGTTTACATTTATTCAAGTACAGGTGATTTCATAGCTCAAAAAGACATTGAAAAACAGGCGTTCTGACTGTGAGCGGGGTCGCCTCTCCACAGATCTGACCTGCAACTTGATCTGGTTTACTCACCATCGTGATAGAAAAGTTTAATGCCATACTGTGAAACATTCCAGTCAAAGCAATAATAATAATAATAATCTCCATGGAGAAAAGCGTTTGATGGACCCTCCACCAGAAAAATTACACAGTGCACCTTTAAATGTCGCAATAAACATTTGTTGGTTTTGTGTTTGTTATCAGCTCCGTTTGACCTTGACAAACAGGAAGTGGCCCGGGCGCTCGCTGAAGAATACATTTTCATTGCTCATTAGATGCTTAATTACTTTCCAACTGTCTTTGTTTAGGAGGGCGCCATGGTGACCGGTAGGGCAGATCGGCAGCTGGCATCTCCAAACAAGCCATTAATCTGCTAGCACCACCACACCACGGCACAGACCACGGGCACATGGAGCGAGTGCCATGTTTTATTAGTGCAGTTATCAGATCCAAACTGTGGATATATTTCATGTGGAAAACTCTGGTGGATTTCAGTGTTAAGTCTTGTGATGATTTCGAAACAATTCCCCTACAAAATGACCTTGATGCTGTTTAATGTAATGACTGACATGAACCTGCCATTGGATTTTTATGAAGTGCGATATGAACATGAGTGGGTGCGCAGTGGTTAAGCACCTGCCCACTAACGGAAATTTGAATTTGAATTGAATATGACATGAATGGATCAAGCAGAAAGTTATTTTCAAATGATGGATTGCTATTGGCTGAGTGGCAACACTCAGGCCTCACAGCAAGAAGGTTGCGGGTTCGATCCCCGGGTCGCCGGGGCCTTTCTGTGTGGAGTTTGCATGTTCCTCCCCGTGTCTGGATGGGTTTCCTCCGGGTGCTCCGGTTTCCCCAACCCAATCCAACCCAAAACATGCCCGCACCCCAATGAACTAACATCAAGGACCATGTTGTCCACCCTCCTGTGGGCTCACCACCTGCAGAGGGGTTCATGGGGGGGTCAGGCGCTATGAGTATTGGGCAGCAAAATGCCCCCGCGACGCAGCCGGATTAAGCGGGAGAAGATGGATGGATGGATTGCTATTCGGCTTGTAAATCTGACCTCACACACGACATCCCAGTCCAATGAAACAGCTGTTCTACGGTTCAAATTGACAAAACCAGTGAACATTTTCACCATCACCTCCTTTTTTTAGTGAGGTTTCAATTAGAGCATGGAAACCCGACGAGAACCCAACATGTTCGGACGGGTATGGACAAATAGTTATATTGGGGCTCGGGTCGGACTCGGACACATCAGCGCGCCAGCTGTTTCCTGTCTACAGTAAAACCACTCGCTCTGAGACTCTGAAGTGTTCAAAGATCAGAGCGCTGCACTTCTAGTTTAGACACAAGTCAAAACTGTGTTGTTATTATTGTGAAATGTGGAGCAATACTTCAGATACAGGATTTTTAAAGCAGAAGATATTGGAGATAAAGTCCACAGGAAGTAGAGTCACTGTCGCTGATCTGCAGCTTCACCTCGATCCGTGCGCTGTGTGGATGTAAACAGACATGTGTGGAACGACTGTGGCCTTTTTACTTTTAAAACTGGATTACTAGTGTGGGAGTTAGTGGATTGGGCTCATTATTTACAGAGGACTATTTCTGTGGATAATGTGGCTGAGACGCTGCCCATAAATGTACCACTTTACAAGAGGTGAGTCGGCTCAAAAAGTCTTCTCATTATTTTGGTTATATCCCGAGTTTGTATTTTGCGTCTCTATGCGGTAGACTAGCCACAAATGATAAGTTATCAAATAATTTCTAAGTAATACAGTGTTAGGGTTTAGATATTTCTCTTTGGCTGTTGTGAACATAAATAGTGATGGGAGAACATGTAATGTGGCTATTGAAAGAATAGCTACAGAAGATCTCAATCAACTGGAAAACCAAAGAATGACAGTTTCTCCTCGTATTTGTGTTGGTTTCTGATCTGTTCAAACAGTGGGAACACGACACTGCAGCATTTTTACATGGAGATCAGTCGGGCCAAATTTGGCGCGGCTGCAGCTTGGACCCGGAAATAGAATAACTTAGCGACTTACAAGCGGAATTAGGTCAAATGGAAAATAATATACCCATTACAGTTATTGAGACAGTTACAGCTTTGTCTGGAATGTTCTAAGGTCCATCCATCCATCTTCTCCCGCTTAATCTGGCTGGGTCGCGGGGGCAGTTTGCGGCCCAATACTCATAGCACCTGGTATGGCATTAAACTTATTCATCACAATGAATAATGCAACTAAGCCAATTTCAGTTCAGACCTGCAGAGTGTCGAGCACACTCATAGCAAGGAATAGTGTTGTAGTCAAGACTGCACTCGATCAAGGCCAAGACCAGTCCGAGACAAGACAAAGACCTCTGAGGGTCGAGACCAGGACAAGGCCAAGACTTTTAAAGGTCGAGACCAAGACCACAGCCCATGGAGACCAAATCGAGACCATCTATGTAACTTTAATTTTATTTAATTTATATATCAGTGTTTTTATCAATCTATCTTCATTTTATCTGAGTTTTTTCATGTTAAATGTCCTATATTACGCAAAATTGGCTCTTGTGAACTTTTAGCCATGTTAGAACATTGTCACCTCATCAAAAACAAACCCGGAGTTGTGTTATTCACAAATGTTTGACTAATTTTTTTAAATTATTGATCTGTCTACATCCCCAAAGCTCAGAATCATGTAGTGATACTTTTCAAGTGAACAGCTCCTTTTACCTTTTGTTCAGTACACTCTCAGAAATAAAGGTACACAGGGGTACAAATATTAAACCCTAAGGTACAAAACGGTTCCTTTAGGTTTGTTGTACCTTAAAGGATACAGAAGTGAACCTGTGTGATACTATGTTGTACCTTTCAAAGTACAAAAGTGGGGAAAGTACATGTTTGTACCATACATGTTTGCACCATATGTGTTTGTACCACACATTTGTACCACATGTTTGTACCATACGTGTTTGTGCCATACGTTTGTACCACACGTTTGTACCATATGTGTTTGTACCACACATGTTTGTACCACACGTTTGTACCACACATGTTTGTACCATACGTGTTTTGGCCTTGTAAGAAGCCATCCATCCATCTTCTCCCGCTTAATCCAGCTGGGTCGTGGGGGCTGTTTACTGCCCAATCCTCATAGCACCTGACCCCCCCATGAACCCCTCTGCAGGTGGTGAGCCCACAGGAGGGTGGACAACATGGTCCTTGATGTTAGTTCATAGGGGTGAGGGGATGTTTTGAGTTGATGGGGGAAACCGGAGTACCCGGAGGAAACCCATCCAGACAGGGGGAGGAACATGCAAACTCCACACAGAAAGGCCCGGGTGACCCGGGGATCGAACCCGCAACCTTCTTGCTGTGAGCCATATGTATGGTACATGTTTGTACCATACATGTTTTGGCCTTGTAAGAAGCTCCGCCCCTCAAACTCCTCTCAAACTTTTTCCACCCGCCATTTTTTCCTCCTCGCTTCACTTCAGCAAGTGGCTGCTACCATGGATCTATCTATCGTCTCAAGTAAGTAGTACTTTGGCAATTTCAGCTACATTTCAAGTACGAATATGCCAGAATGGCCGGGCACAGCATAGTTATTTGTTTACCTTGTGATATTTAAGACATATTAAGCGGACTCGCTCGCTAGTTTTGGGGGAGAAAAAACAGATACTCGCTATTTGAAAATGACTCCAAATGGATAATTATAATTATTATCCAATTATAATATTGTAAGGATTCACACTGAAGGAGTAACTTTCAAGCATCACCGTAAAAAATAAGTATTTATAATCCGTGTATCATTCGTTCATTCGTTTTTCAATGTAAAATCAAAACCGAAAAAAACTACTGTTTTTTCATTATGTGTCTCCAAAACCAAAATGAAAAAAAGGGATAACGATTCGTTTTTTCAGTTTTCAATTTTGTGTTTAAATGAAAAATGGGCCATTTCCCGTTTTGTTCAATTTTGGACCTGGTTTTAGTCCTGGTTTAATGCGCGTTTAGTCCTGATTTTAGATCTGGTTTACACCTGGTTTAGACTTGGCTTAGTCCTGGTTTTAGTCCCGGTGTTAGTTCTGGTTTAGAGGCGCACAGGAGGAAGCACGGCCCACACAGCGGACGCAACAAGACACGGAGATGAGGTGTGCGCACCGTTGTTCTGGATATTTTTCCTACCCATACAAATATCCTACCGACCCACACTGCACATGCGTACAGCACATTACGTCATGTCTTGGAACTTGGTACGAGTCTTATCCTACTCAACGGCTGACAGAGAATCCATCCGTGACAATGACACAATCTTTGGAGAAACTGGTGAGTATTTGGCATTTTTCTTTTAATACAACTAAATATGCTGTTTAGCCTTTGTGTGAGTGTTGTTTTAGCCTTTAGTTGACTCAAATAATTCGTGCTGACTTCTTTTGATATCGTAAAGTTATGATATGAAAAAGTTTCATTTGGAGCACGTCTGCTATAGCGGTGAAGCTCGTGAGTAGCCTATTCTCTACTTCATATAGCGCTAGGCCTAGAACTACCGAGTGTCTAACCTTGACATATGCGTTGTTTGAGTTGTTGGTCAACTCAGATTCATTTCGAGCTGATTTCTTTTGCAAATTTTGCAAAGTTATATGATATGCAAAAGTTATGTTTGGAACACGTCAGGCTCCCTCCATGCACTATACACTATGCCTAAAGACACTTAATATAGGTGCACAACTGTTTTGCAGATATGGAAGAGAAATATAACATTGTTTACGCACTGCTGTCTGTGGGGTCATACCCCACAGACTACGATAAGGCCAAAAGGCAGAACCTGTGGAGATATGCCTCCAAATTCTCATTAAGAAGTCAGTATTGTCCTTCAAATTGTAATGAGTATTTGTCATGTAATGCATTAGTAAGTAATGTCAGTGCAAGCCTTGTAATTATAATTATACTTATTGCAATGTAGATGGCGAGCTCTTTGTGGGCGCAAGGAGGGCAATAGTTGCTGTCTACACATTTAATGATTTCAATCGTTTTAGCATGCTACTTGCAGGAGAAAAAAAAAGCTCAATCGAACCGCGATCAAATAGTGAACAGGTACTTTAAAATGACACTGAACGCGCAATGTAGGATTTTCTGACAATGTAGCAACGCTAGGCGGACATCCATCCATCCATCCATCCATCTTCTTTTGCTTATCCGGGGCCAGGTCGCAGGGGCAGCAGTCTAAGCAGGGGCTCCCAAGCTTCCTTCTCCCCAGCCACTTCCTCCAGCTCCTCCGGACGGACCCCGAGGCGCTCCCAGGCCAGCCGAGAGACATAGTCCCTCCAGCGTGCCCTGGGTCTTCCCCAGGGCCTCCTACCGGTGGGACATGCCCGGAACACCTCCCGAGGGAGGCGTCCAGGAGGCATCCGGACCAGATGCCCGAGCCACCTCAGCTGGCTCCTCTCGACGTGGAGGAGCAGCGACTCTACTCCGAGCTCCTCCCGTGTGACCGAGCTCCTCACCCTATCTCTAAGGGAGCACCCGGCCACTCTGCGGAGGAAACTCATTTCGGCCGCTTGTATCCGCGATCTCGTTCTTTCAGTCATTACCCAGAGCTCATGACCATAGGTGAGGGTAGGAACGTAGATTGACCGGTAAATCGAGAGCTTCGCCTTTCGGCTCAGCTCCCTCTTCACCACAACGGTCCGATACAGCGACTGCATCACTGCTGACGCCGCACCGATCCGCCTCGATCCTGGTCAAATTCCAACTTTGTATATTTCTTTGCTTGCTACGTGCTGCTATGTGTAATAATGTGCATGACCTGAGATTATCATGTGAAATAGGATTTTGTGTTGTTTTACACAAAGAAGTAGTTATTATGTTGAGCACAGTTTGAGTGAATCTGGACTGTGACAGGGAGCACAGCAGAGGCAGACCATGTAAACCAAAGTTTTCTTAAGGTGTGCTCCGCTCATAATGAGCCCAATCGAATCGTGCCAAAGCACCGAAAGCCCAGAGTGGTCCGTGTGTCTAGTGTGAGTGCAAAGGATCCAGTTCCAGGCGCGGAACAGTTTGGACCCAGTTGAGGTGAGTTAGCCACAGCACGTTTCAGTTTATTTATTTTTTCACAATTTCAAATCCCAGAAAAGTGCACATTCACAACATATGTTACGTATGCATTAGACACCATAAACCAAGTGGCCAATATGCACTAACTGTGAAAAAACATGGACACCCAAAGAAGCACCAAGCTTGTATATATGGGGTCCATCACCACAAGGTTAACTTGTTTACATGCACACACACTTTATTGTACGAGCCCGGTCGGGGCTGGGCGTGGAGGTGAGCCCGACTGATCACAACAAGACAAGTATTGCCGTCACTTTTTATAGATAATTCATCTTTTTGAATGTAATTTCTCCACTCGAGCATTAGGACATCCACTCGTCATGTAGAACGCTTTATGATGACGTCATCGGCCAGTGCCGTGTTTTTATCTGTGCAGGTAAACATGCAGGTGAGTGTGCACTCCCTGCACTTAGAGCACTCAAAATGTTCCACCATCGTCCTGAGTGCAGGAGTGTTGGTGTGAGTGTGCCCAAAATAACGGTTGAACTGTATAGATTTATATTGAAGTGGAAAGTGTCTTGGAATTAAAGACATGTTCTGTCTTTTCCAGGGAAAATGCTGCTAAAAGTTAAAATAGGCATCCAAAAGTTTGTTTGAGTTCCTGAGCTGAATCTGAGAGCGTTTCTGGATGCAGGTAAGAAATATATCATATAATTTTCAACTTGTATCTGGCAGTTAATGTAACATGTAAACTCCAACAGAAATGTGTATAAACTGCTCAAATATTAGAACAGTACTAACCTTTACAGTCAGTACTGGGCGAACATCAACAAATTATATTGAAGCATAATTTTATTTTAATTCAGTGTTAAACTGGCATTTCTAATGGCACTAAATGTAACACTGTTCTTGCAAATGAAACATGGCTTGTAAGTGTCTGAAACTTTCTGTGTGTCTGGTAATAGTGCTGCCCTGAATATTACGCTTTATGGTCCTGACAGCCCAGGTCTTTACTTGAATAGTTTTTCTTAACTCTGATGGTCTCAGAACGCAGTATGTTTTTTTAATGTTTGTTTTACTTTTCTTATTGCAAAGGGAATGTTGAGACTGCCGTCTCTCCTGGGCCCCATACTTCTACACCAGCAGTAGTGACACAATCATTCTTCCTGTTAGTGCTGCTTCAAAGCGTCAGCAGATGGATGACAAGGCTAAGCCTGTATGACTTAAGTGAAGGTATAGAGCTGGACTACTGTACATTTTGAAATGCTTTGATTTAATACTCATTTCACTTTTTATATAGTTGGTGAAAGACATTCTTTCCAAAAAGCCAGGGGGAGAAAAGGTAATGATGGAGTACAATCATACAAAGTCTTTGGCAGATGACACCACAAAGAAAATGGTGAACATTCTTGCTGCTGATATGACGGAGAAAAATAAATGTGTATGATTTATGTATTTATCTGCAGCATTTAATGTACAGCAATAGTAACTTATGCGTCTCATTTTGCAGTGCATCTCCAGACAAGAGAAAGAAAAACACGCCAGAGGAGCTTGTTGTCCCATTTTTTGGACCTCTTCTCAGAAAATGGACACGTGAGTAGTATATTTCACTCAATTACTAATTTCTAATCGGCTTTACCCTTCTCAAAAATGTGTCTTTTTTATTATTACACCCAGGGGCATTATTATGATGGTTAAAGTGACAGTGGCTTCTTAGCCTGGAGGCTTAAATACATTCAAAGATGCAATGCTGAAGAAAGAAGATCAATTGAAGGTAACTTTAAAATACATCAAGACAAGTATGTTTGAGGGCTGTTTTGTCCTGCAGTCTTGATGACATTATTTGTGCCTTCTAGCCTCCTCCACTGAAGGAATGAGCGGTGAAGAACTGTTGGGAGGACCAACAGTCAGGTGGGAGTCCCAGTATCTTCCAGAGGCGTCCCTGAGTGAAGAAGAATGTCAGGATGCCATGTCACTGATGAGACACTCCACTGATGAAAACAGTGAAGAAGAAAATGAACCAAACCTTTGCTCATCGTCGAAGCCTGATCCTGGACCCCCTGTTGTCAAACAACAGACTGCCACACTTTCCTCCATTCAAAGACGTCAAAGGCCTGTTAATTATCAATTATGAGTATTGAAATTGTGGATATGTTGTGTTATAATATGTCATGCATATTTGGTTAGTTGATAATTTAGTGAAGTAGGTCATGTTGCAATGATTTAAAACCTAAATAGATATTCATCCATCCATCCATCCATCCATCTTCTCCCGCTTAATCCAGCTGGGTCGCAGGGGGCAGTTTGCTGCCCAATCCTCATAGCACCTGACCCCCCCTATGAACCCCTCTGCAGGTGATGAGCCCACAGGAGGGTGGACAACATGGTCCTTGATGTTAGTTCATATGGGTGCTGCATGTTTTAGGTTGATGGGGGAAACCGGAGTAGATATTAGATACTAAATAGACATATTTACCCCTTTTTTGTAGTTACAATACTGTGGTTAATTTTTTTTTTTACTGTTTTGTATTTCAGTTCAATTAAAAAAGCATAATTTAAAAGCATAATTTGTTAGTTTTTTATGTACCTGTAAGCATTCTATTATGTACCTTTTTAAAGACACGAATATGTACCTTAAAAGGTACAAATTCACGTGTCACTGTGGTGGTGCCATTGTGGTACAGATTTGTATCATTGTTGAAGGTACAATATTTGTACCATACAGAAAGGTACAAATTTGATCCTGAAGGTACAAATGAGGCACTTAAAGGTACAAAACCTGAGGGTACAAATATGTGTCCCTTTTGCAAGGTACAGCTCTGTACCCTCTAAGGGCACTGCCACAGTGACAAGGGTTTGTACCTTTTAAGGAACTGAGCTGTACCATTTATTCGGAGAGTGTAGGGACTGACAATGGAAGGACTGAAATTATTCAAATGATTCTAATAATATATTCTAATAGAATGAATGAGTATAAAAACACAGTGTAGCACTTCCTGTATTAGGAGGTTTGTTTGAGAGAAGCCTGCTGCCTAAATCTGCAGGGTTTGTGTGATAAATGTGTGAATGTAACAAAACACAACTTCAGGTCTGTTTGGGGTGAGGAAACATTATAACAGATCAGAAAATTGCAGAATATCCTTTAAGTCCTTTAAGAACAGCAAAAAACATATGCAAGAAAGATCTGCAAGTTGTATAAACTCAGCAACGCAGGAACATCTCCATGAAAACAAGAAGGCGGCACAATCCCCCAGAAAAGTTGCATGGTGCCCCTTTGGGATGTTCCAGCATGTGGGATGTGAGCAAACACTCGGGGTGTCTTCTTAGAAATATGAAGAGAAGTGAAAATGTCAGAATCCATATTTCAGTCTGATGTAACTTTAGGCCCTGAGCACAGAAATCTATACGACACAGTGTGGATAATCCACCACTCTGTGGCCCCGTGGAGCTGCACCTCCTCCAGCTGATTTAGGCTGGAGCCTGGACACCACACCTCCCTTCACCTCCCTTCACCTCCACTCACCTCCCTTCACCTCCACTCACCTCCCTTCACCTCCACTCACCTCCACTCATCTCCCTTCACCTCCACTCATCTCCCTTCACCTCCACTCATCTCCCTTCACCTCCACTCATCTCCCTTCACCTCCACTCACCTCCCTTCACCTCCACTCACCTCCCTTCACCTCCACTCACCTCCACTCATCTCCCTTCACCTCCACTCATCTCCCTTCACCTCCACTCATCTCCCTTCACCTCCACTCATCTCCCTTCACCTCCACTCACCTCCCTTCACCTCCACTCACCTCCCTTCACCTCCACTCACCTCCACTCACATCCCTTCACCTCCACTCACCTCCCTTCACCTCCACTCACCTCCCTTCACCTCCACTCATCTCCCTTCACCTCCACTCACCTCCCTTCACCTCCACTCATCTCCCTTCACCTCCACTCACCTCCCTTCACCTCGTCTTCATGAACACCTCAGTTCACCACAAATCTTCGTGAATGAATAGAATGGTTTGTCTACACTACTAGGTCAAAAGTTCGGACACCATTTTTTCCTTTCTTCTTGATTTCCATGATTAATTGCATCGTAGGTAGTTTGTTGATTTACGGGTCTACACTGCAGGGTTCTTTGTTGTTCGTGGTGGAAATGATCGTACGACAGAAATTGCAGCCTTTGTGATTTGCTAATTTTGTCCATCCAAATAGCGTTTTTGATTTGATTGTGATTCATCTCGCAGCCTTACTGGATAACGGATACGTAGAGCACCTGAAGCACCTCTGCACCTCCATTCACTGAAAAAATGGTCTGAGAGGGGTTGCTCAAATTGCAAACACAAATTTGACAACAATAACATGTTTTTTTATGATTCTCTGTCTGGTATGTTTAAATCTTACAAAGGTCACTTGATTGTGGCTGATGTTAGACCTGCATGTTTTAATCAGGCTGAGGAAACATGGTTTTGCGGAGCAGGAGGAGCGTGAGAGATGATCTGGAGGTAAGACTTTTCATGCTTCTCTGGCCTAGAATGTTGTCTTAGGGTTAATGTAGGTTTCCATGAAACAAATTGTTGCATCACTGCTCATCTACAAGAGTGCGACAGTTATACTAAGATCTGAATGTGTTGCCTCCAGAGTCGTCTACAAACAAAAATTATATTCAGAGCTCTGCTGTAGCTGTGGTCGTTTTTTGCCTCATTCTGAATGTAAAGTTATCAGTTAAAATAAAAATATCTGTATCTTTCAGAAAAAAGTAAGATGTTTGTGAATCAACAAAACACATCACAGATGAAGAAAGTAAACCAACTAAAATGATTTGAACAGAATTATATCTTATCAACCTAAACTTTCAAGTGAAGATTTATCATGTGTTTCTACAGGGTGATGTGGCACCAGATGCCCTACTGGTGACTGCATTTTGGGGAAGAAAAGCAGCACATGGACAGTGTTGCTTCTGCTTGTTACTTCTACAATTCTAATGTTCTAATGTTCTGGTCCATTATCACAGAAGAGAATAAAAGGTGCTGCCACTATATTTAAACATGAACAACGCGAGATCATTATAATGTGATCGTGTGTTATCCCTGGGTCCACGGGCAGACACCAGAGCTACTTCACTGGAAAACTACAACACAGAGTAGATGAGTTCTCAGCTCCAGTCTGTTTTTCACTGTACCTGTGCTTTCTGTGATTCTGTTTAAGACAATACTGAACTGTCGAAAACTAAAAAACTCTTTTTGTATTATTTTACTGTAAAACCCTTTAAGGACATTTGATGTTGCATGATAAAGTAACTGTGTGGACACAATTTAATTATAGATAAAAAAAAACATAAAAAAGGCAACTTTTCACAGTAAGGTAACATAAGATTAACATGCATATTCAGCAGGATTTGATCACATTTCATCAATATGAAACATCTATGTTCATGTTCTGAGATGTGTGCAGAGACGATTGAATAAGTTTCGAAGCCTAAACATAATTTTATTACATGCATCCGCTTTCCATATTTGTTTTACGCAAATCCAGCGACCTGTTTTCTCAGAGTTGGATGGTATCAGCTACTCTCATCACTTGTAATACTCTTGTGCCCTCTGTGGTAGGGCAAAAGCCGACAGTATCTCCTCCTCTGAAATGCTCCATGCAGTAAGGCTAATGAATTATATAAATACACTCAACAAAAATATAAATGTGAGGTGGGATGGATTATCTCAGCAAAGCAAAAGTGCTCACTATCACACATTTAGACAGATTTGTGAACAATGTTTGAGAGAAATGGTAATATTGTGTATCTGGAATGAATTTTAGATCTTTGAGTCCATCTCATGACAAATGGGAGCAAAAACAAAAGTGTTGCGTTTATATTTTTGTTGAGTGTATATGAAATAGAAATAGAATTTTTCATAAATGAGCTACTGGTAGTTTGGTAGTTTGTGATTTGTTTTACTGTTGTGCACACTCGCCCGGGGACTGCAGATGGAAAGTGGCTTTAGCTAAATCTGGTCCAAAGCATCTCTTCTCTTTGTGAGATGAATGTTGTACATTGTCCCTGACAAATAAATAATAAACTAAAATAAACTAAGGAACCACACACCGTACAGAGGCAAGTGCAGACCAAACTGACCGAGGGAGCATTTGAGTTTCATAGAGGTGCAAAGTCATTACTGTTCTGTCATTATTTTCTATTTTCTATTATGTTCTAACTCCAAAGGGCACACACACACCTGTGCATAGAGGCGGGTGCAGACCAAACTGACTGAGGGTGCGTTTGAGTTTCAAAGTGGTGCAAAATTGATTCTGGACAAGGACACAACAACAGTATTTACCTGTGAGAGGTGAGATCAAACTGCCAGCCCATGGATCAGTCTACCAATTTCACAAAATATAACTCAAAATATGTCTAATATTTTATTAATATTTTATTCCTCAAAATGGCCATAACCTTTGCTTTGATCACTGCTTTGCATTTGCACTAATGAACCCTGACAAGGTACACTGTGAAGGGAAAACCAGAGCTGTCAGCAAAGCAAAAGGTGGCTGCTTTGGGAAATTGGAATCTAAAATATGAACCATATTTAAAGGTACATGTAACTTTTCTGGTAAGGGTCCAGCACCTGGTTGTGTCAATAGAGATATGCTGGGGAGACTGCTTTACCTAGAATGTCCCACAGTATAACAGACAGTGACAGTGTTGGGTGTAACGTGTTACAGTAACGTAACATTACTTTTTCAGTTCAGCACAATGTTACTTTTCTGTGTATGTGGGCCGGTCCCGGCCCTGGCAGTGGCACTGAGGACAGATCCAACAGTCCTGGAAAGCGGCGATGTCCGAGTGGGAGGAGCTGTAAAGCAGCCGGGGCATTGTGTCACTTTCACCTCAAGCCTTTCTTGGCCGACCCAGAGCCAGGCGAGGTGCACCGCCTTAGAGGAAATGCGTTAGGCAGGGGCCAGCAACACTTGGAGAGGAGCCCCTCGAGGGGATCCTCCTGCACCAAGCGGCTCTCCCTTGCTCGCTGAGTGGAATGGTCCGGGCAGACTGCACAGACCTGTTTACCCTTTAACGGTTTCACGTCCTCTTGAACTCTCTCCTCAAAGTTCTTTTCAACTTTCCCTTACAGTTCTTGTTGACTATCTATCTCGTGCCTTAGATCGAGTTTACCACCAAAAAGTTACTAAAGTAGCAAGTAATGTAAAAAGTGACTTTCCATAGAGATTATTTTTTAAAGAAGTAACGAGCAAACACGACTTTTTCAAAGTAACTCCCCCAACACTGGAGCACCTCGCACCTCCTGTAGACGGTCTGAGCTGCTCTCTTCACTTTTACTGCTTTGAAATTCTTGTGGCCTCTGAGCTGTAGGGCAAAGACAGACAGTACCTCCTCCTCTGAAATACTCCGCACTCACAAGAGGCAGTAATGCTAATGAAGTGTCCCTCTGGTGGCAGTTACAGTGATGGCTTGCCCTCTGAACAGCCCTGTCCCGTGATGGGCTGAGGCACATTTAGTGCTGCTCCTTCAGATGAGTGAGCGTCGGATGTGGGGGTCAGGTATGTTTCGGGGGGCATCCAGACTGGGGCAGAGGGATGATGGGGTGAAAGGTGGTGTGTTTGAAGGGTGGTAATTTGTTCAGTTGGCAATGTCACTCAAAGGTGCTGTGTCTGATTGTTCTCAAAAACATGGAAAACAGACCATTTCAGTTTAAACTGTTTGCAAGGGTCCAAAGTTATTATTATGCATTCAGAGCATCTTAATTATTTACCACTATGAGTTTACAAGTGCTTTTCACAACTCTCAGAGACCGGAGTTTGTTGTGGCCGTCGCTTCCTGTTTCTCGGAGATAAAACACTTTCTATTTAGATGTAGACAGCACAGAGTGGGCTTATTTTGGCCTCTTTTAGTTTAGTTTTATTTTATACATTCTGTACTGAGGCAAGACATATTTTAATCAAATACAACAGAAAAACTGGTTACACGGTCTTTAAAAATAAGTGACAACCAAGCAAAGATGTTTCTAACAGTAATAAAATGGTGATAGGACGTAAACAGCAGGGTAACTAAAGTGTAAACAAACATTTTTTAGTGTTGTTCTAACTCCAAAGGGCACTCTTTACATCAAGGAACCACACACCGGTGTACAGAGACGGTGCAGACCAAACCAAACTGACTGAGGTGCATTAGAGTTTCAAAGGGGCGCAAAGTCAATACTGCTCTGTCATTATTTTCCCACCTCAAATGAGGGTGGAAATCTTATAAATGACAATGTAATGCCAGTGCATGCAGACCCTGGGGGTGAGGGCAGGTCAAGTGTTTTTTCACAAGTACACAACAAAAATATGTACCTGTGAGAGTTGAGATCAACAAAGTAGAGGTGGCTACTTTGAGAAATCAGAATCTAAAATATGAAACCTATTTAAAGTTATTTTATGGGGCTGATATCTGATATTTGGCCTGCTGCTGTAGCCGATAACCGATCTTTGCCAATACTGATGTTTAGGTCCACAAATGTATCTTAAGTTAAAGTAACAATCACAAATACATTTTTAATGATTGTGTGGCACTCACTCACACATGGCACTCTTTAGTCCAGGGGTCTCCAACCTGTAGCTCGGGAGCTACCAGAAGCTTCCAAGTAGCTCACCAAGAGATTTCTGAATTACATGTAATTTCCTAAGTAAAATTTGATTAATTAAGTGCCTGTTACCATTGCACATGTATTATTTTGATGCTAACTCTGTACACTAATAAATGGATAAGATAGTATAGAGATAGATAGAGTTATGAAAGATAGTGTGTCACGGTAGTAATCTCATAGTTTCCTGTTTCAGTTAGTAGTAAATACAGATATTTATGTCACAGGCAGACTCACTTGTTTAGTTGAGATTTATGTGGAATTGTCACAGAGTAATCTCAAGACTCAGCTGTGGGGGTAAATCATGTTGTGCTGCATTTTTTATATGAAAAGCACGCTATAAATAAAGTTTGGTTGTTTGATTGATAATGATTTATGTTTTATCGGTGTCTAGCTGTACCACATTTATGGCTAGAGTGACCAGACGTCCCTATTTACCCGGGACAGTCCCAGTTTTGAGTGTCCCCTGTCCCAGCAGATTTATCCAAAACCAGTGATTTGTCCCAGTTTTATACAAGAAATGTCCCTGGTGTCCCTATTTTTGACCGATCTGGTCCTTGCCAACAGTAAAGAGAGGCACAAACAGTTGTCATTTGTTTAGGTAAAATACAGAAAAAGCTGCTTAAAAAGGATTTTTCCTTTTCTTATTTTCCTTAATTACACACGTGTTGTCCCAGTTTTTATTTTGAAAATCTGGTCACCATATTTAAGGCTTGCCGTGGCACTTAAATATACTCCATTTCTTGTGACCGCTAAAACTAGTAGCTCTCTGGCATTTTTGTTTTGTAAAAGGAGCTCACCTGAGGAAAAAGTTTGGAGACCCCTGCTTTACTGCCATGATTTTGATTTACTTTTCTTTAAATAATTCTTAATATATAATATGTGAGTAGAGAAAATGTTATGCTTTTATTTTGGTAGTCAACAGGTGGGAACTGTTGTTGTTTGGTTCGGTTCCGTTGGACCCTAGTTAGACACGCACGCCTGGCCGAAAGTGAAAAATGTGGCGTGTCAGCAACCGAGCAAATTAAAGTTAAAACAAAGTTCATAAATAAGTTGAAAATGTCATTCTACCTCCAAAATATGGGTCGGCCAGCGAGGTATGTTTTTTGTGATTGTTAATGTGTTTATTTTGTGTCTTTTATATTACACTGTTTTAATTGTAATTTATGTTAATTACTTTTGTTTGACGGTGGCGTTGGTGAAGATTGTAGAAGACACAATAAAGATCAATCAAGCCATCTGTAAAACAAACTCTTGACTATACAAGGAAGTGGAGTGATAGTGGTATTGAATATCAGTATCAATATCTGCCAATACCGATACTGGAACCAATATAATACCCATCCCTATTATTTAACATTGTATCTCTGCTGCATGATGATATATCTTGTTTCTTATATTTGACAGCTTCATTAAGTGTTAAACATAAAGAAAAAAGAATGACAAGGCCCTACGTTTTGACTGCTAGTGTGCACTTTCTTCTTGCTTCTTCTGCACTGCGTGTGTGTGTGTGCGTATGAAGGGTGCGGGGAGGGGTGTATACTAGGGTTGATCAGGGGCCGGTCCATTTGGAAGAGTGACAGCGCCATCACAGACGTCTTAATCACACAGAGCTGTCCCATCCTTCAGCACAAGCACCAGTGTTAAACGTAATGTGAGGCTCCATCAGAGCTGCAGAGTCATCTGCATCACCTTCAGACAAACTCCAGCAGCACCAGTGAGAAAGAGAAACACTGGGCACACATGAGAAATCAAATAACGAGAAGAAACAGACAACCCAAAAAGGTGTCAGTTAATACGTGGATTTTTTAAGGTCCTATATTACATTAAATTGACTCTTGTGAGCCTTAAGCCAAGTTATAATGTTATTACCTCCTCAAAACAGTCCTGTGTCATGGCTGGTGTCTGAGTTTTCCCTCTTTTTATTATGTTCTGTTTTATTTTGTAGACACTTTGTTTCTCATTCCAGATTTACTTCCCCTCCTGTGTGTGATTGCCTGCTCCGCCCCTCCTGTGTGATTGCCTGCTCCACCCCTAATGTGTTACACCTGTGTCTCATTCTTTTCCCCGCCCTTTAGTATATATAGTCTGAGTCTCCCCCTTTGTCTTTGTCAGATTGTCTTTGTCCCTGTGCAGGTAATCACTCCTTTCTCTGTTGTTCAGTATTCTGTGTTTTGTCAATTTTATGATTTGTTCCATTTTCTTTGTCCCTGTGCAGCATTTATTGTGACCTGGAAATAAACCACTTTGTTTGAGCCACGCATTTGGGTGTCTTGTGCTTAATGTGATAATCTGGAGTTGTGTTTTGTTTCATTCGTACATGTTTGAGTTATTAGTCTGTCTACATCTGCAAAGCTCAAAATGTTCTGTTCCACCATACGATGTCACGTAGTGGACGAGGTGAAACATTTCTGTAGAATCTATGAGCGAAGAACTAAACTCTGAGGTGAAAAATGTGTTTGCTGAACAATGAGCTCCTTATTTGTCGTCTCTCGTCATTATTCTGGCTGAATCTGGCTTGAAGCAGAATGAATGGGGTGGTGACCAGCTTGTAGGGATGGGAATACTGATATCGGAGTATCACTATATTGATACTGACTACATATATATGGATCTATACGGTTACACAAATACTAATATTAATTAGCATGAAGGTTGGGTGGTATCCAAATTTTGAATTCTCTGCATTTCACCTTCTCAGCATTTCACCAGGGTTACCGTGATTAATTCAGAATGATTTTGTAGCTGCACCTAAACCATTCAGAAACAGAGTCGCAGCTTTATATTTGAAGATGAGGCACAAGTTCTGATCAAACCAAACTTTGCAGCGCTTTCGATCGCATCAGTGCATGAGCTGTTTTTATCATTGCTTATACTGTATGCAAATGAGCCATGCGTTTGAAGTTTAGTTTGTGTAAAATGTAAACAAATGTGCCAAAGCTGCATTAAACACATTATTACTCAAAGTCTAGAATGAGCAGAGCAGCGGAAATGTAGAGCGGTGGAGAGGACCAATCACAGCCCTTATTGTCTGCGTCGTTTTGAGGCGTAGTTAAAAAGTTTCGGAGGTGCATGACGGTCGGACACTGTTGCAAGTCGATGCAAACATGTTTTGATGCAGAACCATAAATTGGGCTTTACCGTCTCCTCCGTGAAAGTCTGACTTCGCCCTCTAGCGGGAACTTTCTCCTCTTCAGCGCCTCGTGTCTCGACTCTCAGGGTTCAATAAAACGTCTCCGTCTCAAACTTTTGGGCTCAACGTCACACACGAAGCGTCAGTCAGGTTTTTTTCTTCTTCCTCGCTGCGTGTGGCTGGATATCTCCGAGCGTAATGACGTTTGACGGGGGGAGAAAGTCTGCGCTGTGGTTTTAGGTCCTTATGCAGATTTTTTAATGATGGGAATGAAACTGATACCACTGCTACTTTTTGTTACCGCGGGATACCTTATTACCGCCCAACTCTAATTAGCATAGGCAAATTTGAAGACAAATTTGAAGATTTTACACTTTAGGACACTTTCTTCATTGTTGTGTCCAAACACATACATGTATTTATTTAAATCCCTTAATCCTTAAAATCAGACCAGTAGTGAGTATCGGTATTAAAAACAAACAAACAATAAAGTTCTTTGTATCATATCAATATCAACAACTTGTATCATCCATCCCTACCAGACTGATATACAGAGATATCATTTGAACTTACCAGACAATCTTTTTTTCAACAATCTTGACCTAATTTCTTTTTTTCACTAGCTCTGAAAGAAAAAGTACAGTCTCTGAAATCAATCCCGAAGTGTGCAGTCCCTGGGTGGTGTGTTTCATCAGACCTCATACGGCGCTCCTGTATGAGGCTCAAATTGGCGCGTGCAGAGGTGATGGACATGCCCTTGGTTTGGCTGGGCGCCGTGGCACCGGCATCGCCATAAATCTGCCCTGGGGCAGCTTTATTACCCAGCGTAAATAGGAGCGGGCTGTGTTTTATGACAGCCATCACTAAGTCATTGGGACTCTCACGGCTCCTGTAGCAGCAGTCAGGACCACATGTACAGTGTATGCTGGGGTAATTGTCGTACACTTACGGTTATAACTAGGGTGAGCATGTCCGTTTAGAATTAGGCCGTGTACAAAAAAGTCTATGAGAATGTGCAGACAAAATGCAGTTCACTTAAAGGGGACATACTGACAATGTTACCGTGTTTTCACATCATTAGTTTGCACACAGTTGGCTTGAGTGCTTCAGTTTTCACCCACCCCATCCCCGCCCACTGCTCTGTACTTAAAGAAGGGGGAAATCGACTTTCTGGAGCTCTCTAACATGTTATAACATCGTTTTAGATGTCATCCATGCATGTTTGAGTAATCTAGAGATCTCTCCCAGGCCCAATTGGAATGCATATTTTGGTTAACAGTACGATTCTTTCCAATGCTCAGCCCATAAGCCTATGCTTTCGCGTGACAATATTCATAAATCTACAAGAAGAGGATACAAAACAATACACTACAACTTCACAAACCTGATTCGCTGTAGCTTCAGTAGCAGGATGCACGCTGATTGTGTTGTGATAGAGATATGCGGGGATTCTGGATTTCTTAACTTCCTCATTATTGGATATGACTGTCAACTTCTTGAGCATTTTATTCCATTTTCACATGTTAAATAATGTTCCTTTATGCTTCCTCTTTGTATGGAGAATGACTGAAAGCCACAAATGTAAAATCATTAGAGCGAGAGACCAATGTTCCTTTCATGGTTTAAAATCAGGTACAGGGCCTTTCATACGGTTATGTCAGGCCTCACATACAGGAGTTCAGATGCAAATCAGACGCTCTGCTCTGATTTGACTTGGGACGAGGACAGAACTGTAAGGATCTCATGTCCGTCACTGTGGGATGCTGTCTCTTTGGGATCAGAGGCGTTATAGATGATCCGGAGTGTGGGCACCAGAGGCGGACAGGGAAATGGCACTGGTCCCCATCAGCAGCCAGGCGCCGCTCTGTCCAGGCTAAAAAGCTAGTTTCATGGCTGGGATTTTCCTGAAGAGAATCACGCAGCCCCCACTGTCACACACTGTGGCTCTGCTCTGCCGTGGGCTCACCAACTGTGGCTGTCCTCATGATGGAAACAGCTAAATTCTGGAATGAACTGTGCGGAAATGCAGTAAGGTTATGAGTTGTATCTGAAATCACTTCAACTTGATTTTCCATTTGATTTTAAAGGTGCATGAATAAAATCAAAATCACTTTATTTGTCCACAAGGGGGCAAAATATTTAAGCACATTGAGCAGTAAAATCCAAGACTAATAGAAAACTTCAAACAAGTGTCAGTGCAGCTCAACAGATAGAGTCACCAGGTACAGTGTCAGGGCAGTTTGAGGACAGTAATATCCCTTTGGACAAAAGTGTATGTGTCCTCTGTGTCCTGCAGTATCACGGCGATAGGAGCCACACAACAGAAAGCCTCTCCTAAGCCTCTCTCCGCTGGGTTGTTTAATTCACACCAAAACAGTAACAACGGGAAAAAGAGCAGCAGAGAAGCGGAGGAATGGCTTTTACTAAATTTACACGTTTATTAATAGTCACACAATCGACACAGATGCTTATTAAATGACTCCGTAACAAGGTGTGTGGTGTTCAAATAAACCTCAGATGCCCTGTCTAAATAAGTGAACACAGTCCTGACAGTTATAGTGTGACAGTCGGGGAGCACAGCACAGTCCTGCCAAGTCTCTGGTAGCATACCTGTCCCAGTGTTTAAAACCTAACAATAATACATATTCCTAAACCTTACCTTGGCTTGATACAGATATAACATGATAAAATAAACATTTGCTAGCATGGAATTATCCAGTTAGATCAATAACATGTCCATGTTATTGGCAGGCCGCTCACTTCGGCGTCGTATATTTAAAAGGAGCTAAATGTAGTGAGATGATTGGCCAAGGGAGAATGCCGACTCAGGCGAAAAACAAGACAGGAAACAGCAGATATGAATATAAAATAATCAGTTCCCACCCAACACTGACATGATCGGGTGATAAACTGCTGTATTTCCAGTGATGGACACTTACATGTGGAGCTGATGTGCTTTGTACAGCAAACAGCTGTTACCTGTTTATCCATGCGTGGCACTTCTGTAAAGAGCAAACATATCCTACTTCCAGTGCATAATGCATCTAACATGAGCCAAACCCACGGCGTTACACAAAGACAGGTGAAATGGCAGCATAGAGGCTCAAAGAAGAGAAATAAATCCAGAAAAGGCCAATGATAAACTGAGAGCCAGTTACAAAAGCTTTAGTCTTGTCTCAGAGTGCCTCAAATGACTAAAATTATTTTTTTGTGATTCAGTGAGATTGGCCTTGTGATTAAAAATATAATCTGAAAATTGTGATTATGTTTGGGTGACCTCAGTGTCAGAGCCCTGCCCCTGGACCCAGAGACTGGAAACACAACTGGGCACAAATACCAGCCAAAAAGAGACTTTTGTTCAGCTAAATATAATATCAATCCTGTAATGGACGATGGCGGCAGCTTGTAGTTCAGCTGCTGTGTGCACATGTGTGTGGTTTGTTACGAAAGCCAATCATTTAGTTGGTTTAAGTCCTTCACTCTTTGCCAGTAGAGGGCGTCATACCATGTCATTATCATTCAATATCAAAATACTAATTCTCCATAATATTTCTATATTTAGTCTGAACATCCTTCCCCTTCATCGGTCCTGTCATCACTCTGCCCCCCTTTCTTTCTTTCTTTCTTTCTCTGTATCGCTCTCCCCCATCTTTCTTCTCCCCCTCCCCCCCCCCCCCCACACACACACACACACACACACACAGAGGACTCTGGGACTCCATGTTGGCTGTGGTGGAGCTCTGTGTGGTGAATGTTTTGGTGGTTAGTGGAGCTCGAGCAGCAGACACTGCTGTTGGCTGCTGTCCTTCACCTGGGGCATGCTCTTCCCTCTATTCTTTCTTCCTCTCTCTCTCCCTCTCCCCTTCCTTCTGTCATGCTGTCTCTCCCACTCTCTTTCTCACATAGCTATACCTCCTCACCCCTCTTCTGCTCTTCCACTCTCTCAGTACTCATCTCTTCTCATTTCTTTTTTCTTTCCTCCTTTCTCTCCTCTTTCCCTCTCTTGCTCAACCCTCCTCTTCTTCTCACACTCTCTCTCCTCTTGCTCTCTTTTCCTCTGTCTCTCCCTCTCTCTCTTCTGTCTTTCCTCTCTCTCTCTCTCTCACTCCTCTCTCCCCTCCCTCTCTCCTCTAAGCTCCATGCTGCTCCTTATCTTCCGCTCGCACCGTGCCGCTGTCGGACCACAGCTGTCCCGGGGCTTTTGTCTGGGGGTGATAAGCTGTCAGACTCAGCCCTGTGCATGTGGAGCTCTCTCTCCTCCTCCTCTCTCTTTTTCTCCCTCCCATCTTTCTGTCTCTATCTGTCTCACCCTCACTTTTCTCTCCCCCTCTCTCTTTCTCCCTTTCTCTTTTTTCTTCCTCTGTTTCTTGCCTTCTCCCTCCCTCTCCCTCTCTTGTCTCTCTACTCCACACTTTTGGGCAGCCTTTGTGGGCACTTTTTGGCTCGTTGATCAGTAAAGTTTGGGTAAAAGTGTATTGTCTGTGTGTAGAACAAGTGTTCTATGGAACAAACCGAGCTCTCTCTCCATATCAAACTAAACAAGAGCTCCGCCAGTGGGGCAAAATACGCCCGTACTTTGAATTATTGTATATAGAATTAAGTTAGAATTTGTCAAACCTAGTTAAAGATGAATTGTTGGTGCAGTTTGGAAGTTTGACATTCCTAGGTGAGACGGTTGTGGAGTTAGAGCGCGGACAAGAAATTGTCCACAGACGGACAGACAGACGGACGGATAATCAATAGGGAAATCTGGCTCTTGCAGTAGGAGTATGAGTATGACATCATCACATTCTAGAATCGGAATTCCACCAATCAGATTGCAGCAACAGAACTTAAAGACACTACAAAGCTTTAATGTGTCCACAGACGGATAGACGGACGGACGGACGGACGGACAGCGCCATACCATAATACGTCCCGTTTTATCACGGGCGTATAAAAATCATTTTGGGTTTGTGAGATTGGCAAGAGCACCTACTATGCTAAGTGTGTCTTTTATCATGTCATCATAACTTCTTCTTATTGCCTTATTGTGAGTGAATGCAGAGAGTACACGTGTCACTACGGCTTACACAGGACATAAACCTTTATGTTGAAGTGTCAGTAAGACACACTTAAGCTCCATCATGTGGTTATTTGTATATACTGCAGAAATGCCAAATACAATATCAAGTAGGGGAAGAGCTTTGTGGTTGTTGTAACCTAAGCCGTCTGCCATCAAAGTTAGTCCCAGGAATTTTGACAGACCCTCTGGGGTTTGTCCATAGAGATTCCACATGGAGACCTGGTGGCGCTTTCATTGAAGTTAAGGAAAATAATCAAATCAAATCAAAGTGTATTTATCGTGCATTTCATACAAAAGTGCAAAAGTGCATTTCATACAAAAAATGTCACACAAAGTGCTTTACAGTGATTAAAAACAATCCCACATTTCCTTCCACTCACCCACCCAACCCCAAAGCTGCCCGACCTGACACAACCAAACAACCCACAGCACAGAGTCGGTGCTCGGCTCACAGTTTGCGCCAGTGCAGGATAACAAACAGATTTCTGAGTCAGTTGACTTGGCGGTGTGTGGTGGGCGACAGACAAGTTGCATTTGCGGGGCACTGATTTTGGGCGTTGTATTGACTGATGTGCTGTACCTGTGGACATGAGGGAAAGATTTACTCTGCGCAGTTGGATTAATGCATGATGGGAGATGTAGTCTGTGCAGCCATCTTGTGACTGCTGCATAAGACTGTACAACAGTTCATATGACTGATGCTTCTTGTTTGTAGAAGTTCATTTATATTGGTTGATTTATTGTTGTTGCATCATATTTTCAATGAATATATTTGTAATATTGGGTTATTTCTTTGTTTTTCAGGTTTATGACCTGTGGTCGTCTGTAAATAAAAGTAATAAAAACACAAAACTAAAGACAAACACGAGTCATAACGTGTGCTGCCTGTCACTAGCCCATTCAGGGGGCTAAAATTTAAAATGATCCGAAGAATAACTCAAGATATCACCTACTGCACAGAGGCCCTGAGACAGTACAGCACATACTAAACAGAGGGTGTAAGATGCTGCAGGAAGCATACATGGAGTTGAAAGTGATACACAGATTGATCTGGTGTGAGCCAGGTTAATCTGGTCACCCAATTTTAGATGAATATTGTGATTTAAAATGTCCAAATTATAACCTAATGATCCATGAATGTCAATGGTTACTTGGCAGATATAAGCACAAAGTCTTCTTAAAGCCATACTGTGGAACATTCCAGGTAAAACATGAACATTTTCATGAGACAAGCATGTGATGAATGCTCCACCAGAAAAAGTGACACTGTGCACCTTTAACTCGTGTTTTTGCTTACAGTTCACACTTTAGTCCTGTGTGAGTCTAACAGCCTGTCACTGTGGACCACTTAGCCTCACACTCTGCACCTCTGCAACTTCAGCTCTGCCAACGTCATTTACATCCGGACCCCAAGGACCCGCCGGAGCTTCTTTATATGCACCAAAACAGGCTGAGCGTCAACACAAAGAGCTCCAGGCTACAGACGGGGAAAATGTGTGTTTGGAGGTGGGAACCTTAGAGTGTGCCTGGTGCATGCAGCGAGGAGATTTCATAACTCAATTAGCACAGGGCTACATTAGAGGAGGTGTGAAAGCAGTTAGCAGTTGGTCATGTTGTGTTACAGATGTGGATACATAACGTTTTTTTTCCACATGGGGGTTTGGAATGGGAGTTGTGCATACTACTGTTGGAGAATGTAGCCTATTTCCTTAGTGTTCTTTAGGGATGTGAAGGATAAATAACAGCTACGGAACATTATTGGACCTCTGTGCAATAAGTTAACTGTGTCTTTAGAAATAAGTGCGATTTTCCGTCCCTACACTGGTATTGGTTAACATACTCATATTGATAGTATAGATATAGTATCAATATTGGAACTGAAAAAGCTGGATTAGTGCATCTTTAGTATTCTTTTAAAACTTAGAAAAATATATTCTATGTGTCTGGAAAATACCTGGATGTAATTGATACTTTGCAGCTGATGTCATCATCACTCCCTGCACCACTTTGTTGGAAGCTCTGTTACACAAGTTAGTCTTTAATCTTAGTTTTAACACAATTTGACCATAAAAACTGCAGAGAAGAGGGTCAGATGGAGCAAATGGAGCAGAGGATGCAGAGAAGGTCAGTTGCAGCATAAGATGCAGAGGAAATGGTCAAATGGAGCAGAGGAGACGGTGGATGGGGCAGAGGAGAATGTGGATGGAGCAGAGGAGAAGGTGGATGGAGCAGAGGAGAGGGTCAGATAGAGCAGAGGAGAAGGTGGATGGAGCAGAGGAGAGGGTCAGATAGAGCAGAGGAGAAGGTGGATGGAGCAGAGGAGAAAGCTGATGGAGCAGAGCAGAGGGTCAGATAGAGCAGAGGAGAAGGTGGATGGAGCAGAGGAGAGGGTCAGATAGAGCAGAGGAGAAGGTGGATGGAGCAGAGGAGAGGGTCAGATAGAGCAGAGGAGAAGGTGGATGGAGCAGAGGAGAAAGCTGATGGAGCAGAGCAGAGGGTCAGATAGAGCAGAGGAGAAGGTGGATGGAGCAGAGGAGAGGGTCAGATAGAGCAGAGGAGAAGGTGGATGGAGCAGAGGAGAGGGTCAGATAGAGCAGAGGAGAAGGTGGATGGAGCAGAGGAGAAAGCTGATGGAGCAGAGCAGAGGGTCAGATAGAGCAGAGGAGAAGGTGGATGGAGCAGAGGAGAGGGTCAGATAGAGCAGAGGAGAAGGTGAATGGAGCAGAGGAGAAGGTGGATGGAGTAGAGGAGAGTGTGGATGGAGCAGAGGAGAAGGTGGATGGAGCTGAGAAGAAGGTGGATGGGGCAGAGGAGAAGGTGGATGGAGCAGAGGAGAAAGTTGATGGAGCAGAGCAGAGGGTCAGATAGAGCAGAGGAGAAGGTGGATGGAGCAGAGGAGAGGGTCAGATAGAGCAGAGGAGAAGGTGGATGGAGCAGAGGAGAGGGTCAGATAGAGCAGAGGAGAAGGTGGATGGAGCAGAGGACAGGGTCAGATAGAGCAGAGGAGAAGGTGGATGGAGCAGAGCAGAGGGTCAGATAGAGCAGAGGAGAAGGTGGATGGAGCAGAGGACAGGGTCAGATAGAGCAGAGGAGAAGGTGGATGGAGCAGAGGAGAGGGTCAGATAGAGCAGAGGAGAAGGTGGATGGAGTAGAGGAGAGTGTGGATGGAGCAGAGGAGAAGGTGGATGGAGCTGAGAAGAAGGTGGATGGAGCTGAGAAGAAGGTGGATGGGGCAGAGGAGAGGGTGGATGGAGCAGAGGAGAAAGTTAATGGAGCAGAGCAGAGGGTCAGATAGAGCAGAGGAGAAGGTGGATGGAGCAGAGGAGAGGGTCAGATAGAGCAGAGGAGAAGGTGGATGGAGCAGAGGAGAGGGTCAGATAGAGCAGAGGAGAAGGTGGATGGAGCAGAGGAGAGGGTCAGATAGAGCAGAGGAGAAGGTGGATGGAGCAGAGGAGAGGGTCAGATAGAGCAGAGGAGAAGGTGGATGGAGCAGAGGAGAAAGCTGATGGAGCAGAGCAGAGGGTCAGATAGAGCAGAGGAGAAGGTGGATGGAGCAGAGGAGAGGGTCAGATAGAGCAGAGGAGAAGGTGGATGGAGCAGAGGAGAGGGTCAGATAGAGCAGAGGAGAAGGTGGATGGAGCAGAGGAGAAAGCTGATGGAGCAGAGCAGAGGGTCAGATAGAGCAGAGGAGAAGGTGGATGGAGCAGAGGAGAGGGTCAGATAGAGCAGAGGAGAAGGTGGATGGAGCAGAGGAGAGGGTCAGATAGAGCAGAGGAGAAGGTGGATGGAGCAGAGGAGAAAGCTGATGGAGCAGAGCAGAGGGTCAGATAGAGCAGAGGAGAAGGTGGATGGAGCAGAGGAGAGGGTCAGATAGAGCAGAGGAGAAGGTGAATGGAGCAGAGGAGAAGGTGGATGGAGTAGAGGAGAGTGTGGATGGAGCAGAGGAGAAGGTGGATGGAGCTGAGAAGAAGGTGGATGGGGCAGAGGAGAAGGTGGATGGAGCAGAGGAGAAAGTTGATGGAGCAGAGCAGAGGGTCAGATAGAGCAGAGGAGAAGGTGGATGGAGCAGAGGAGAGGGTCAGATAGAGCAGAGGAGAAGGTGGATGGAGCAGAGGAGAGGGTCAGATAGAGCAGAGGAGAAGGTGGATGGAGCAGAGGACAGGGTCAGATAGAGCAGAGGAGAAGGTGGATGGAGCAGAGCAGAGGGTCAGATAGAGCAGAGGAGAAGGTGGATGGAGCAGAGGACAGGGTCAGATAGAGCAGAGGAGAAGGTGGATGGAGCAGAGGAGAGGGTCAGATAGAGCAGAGGAGAAGGTGGATGGAGTAGAGGAGAGGGTCAAATAGAGCAGAGGAGAAGGTGGATGGAGCTGAGAAGAAGGTGGATGGAGCAGAGGAGAAGGTGGATGGGGCAGAGGAGAAGGTGGATGGAGCTGAGAAGAAGGTGGATGGAGCAGAGGAGAAGGTGGATGGGGCAGAGGAGAAGGTGGATGGAGCAGAGGAGAGGGTCAGATAGAGCAGAGGAGAAGGTGGATGGAGCAGAAGATGCAGAGGAAATGGTCAAATAAAGCAGAGGAGAAGGTGAATGGAGCAGAGAAGAAGGTGAATGGAGCAGAGGAGAAGGTGGATGGAGCAGAGGAGAGGGTCAGATGGAGCAGAGGAGAAGGTGGATGGAGCAGAGAAGAAGGTGAATGGAGCAGAGGAGAAGGTGGATGGAGCAGAGGAGAGGGTCAGATGGAGCAGAGGAATACATTGTAGATCTTTTGTGGACTGGTTGATGGTTCATCGTCCTAAGCATACCCCATGTCAAACCCTTAAGTGCAGAGTTGTAACCATTGCCTCATGTTTGACCAAAAGAATATAATATAAATGATGTTCCTGGGTGAACCCTATGTCACGCCCGTAGAAGTATTAGCACTGTTCTACTTGTAATACCAGCCTGTGATGCAAAAACTGACGTCATTTTGTGTCTTTGAAAAGAAAAGCCCACAGCTGCAGAGGCATTGTTCCTTCATGTGGAATGTCTAACATGAGTTAAATCACCCAATAGGCCTGGTAAGATAATGAATATTGACTTCAAAATATGGAAGCTGGAATAATATATTATGAGGCTCAATATTTATCGTGGATACATGTTTTTGCAGTAGTATGCAGGATATGCAAGGTTTGAGCTGTAGAGTAGAATATATAATGGCGATGGCTAATTATTTGTTCATTCTACCATTTATTTGTTGCAGCTCAGGCTTTTTAATGATAATCATGATAATGTCTATGATAATGTCTATTTAAAAATGTGTTCTCTTACATAAAGTAGTTTAATTATTATTGTCGATCACAGTATTTTTCTGTGGCGAAATATCACGCTTCAAAATGTTCCATCGTAACAGGCCTAACACCCAAAAGAATAAACATGTTTTGAACACTCTACAATCAGTGCTCGTTCACCTCCTTCATGGTTCGTTTGGTTCGAAAAGACACACAAATATAATTGAGAACTAAATTGCTAGAATCTTGAGTGAACCCCGCCTCATACCAATCGTGGTTTGGTTATGATCCGGCCATTTGCAAGCAGCTTCAACAAATAAAATAAAAGCATAATTTTTCGAACTCACAAAACTCATTCCGTCACACTTGCAAATAGACATCATCAGGACTAACCATGGAATCTCAGTTTGAAACTAATCCTGGACTAAACCAGGACTAGAAGTAAGCAGGTTTACCATCAGGATTTAACTGGGCTCAATCCAGAACCCAACAAGGACAAGTGTGAACAAAATATTTGATTGTTCCAAAAAAAACCTAACAAACAAAAAAAACACTGCACATGTAGAAGATTGAACTAACTTGCTCTTGCCCAATAACCCTGCCCCAAACCCATAGTAGTTTTGGTCCACCACCTCCTTCACCTCTCCATCTTAGATCCAGAACCTTCACTAGAATCATTTGGATGATTTCAGCCCTGTCATTCCCAAACTCTACTGATCTACAGGTAAGAGGAAACTGTTAACTGGAAAACGACCACTTCGTGACATCACAAGGTGGAACAAAGCATTGGGGATGTAGACAGGCTAATAATAGAGTCACTCAAACATGTGTAAATGCAACAAAACACAACTCCAGGTCTCCAGGTTTTTTTTGCGTCAATTTTGCGAAATATCCTTTAAAGAGTTTCACAATAAGAGGTGAAAATGTCCAAAATTTAACTATAACCGAAGACTAAATTCCGATAATCTTGAGTGAACCCCACTTCATACCCATAGAGGTTTGAATATGGATTTGAACACACAACAAAATACATTTCATCATGATTGCAACATCCATCCATCGGTACTGAACACTGAGACCCAATTAGAAACTCTGGACTAGACCAGGACTAAACCAGGACTAGGACTGAACCAAAGCAGATCTCCCCAGGACTAAACTGGGGTCAAACAGAACCCACCAAGGACAAGTGTGAACAAATCCTTTGTCAACTGGGCAAAAGTTTATTTTGGTCGAATACTTTTTGTAACTTCTTCAGTTCTGGTCAGACACTGGAGGACACTGCCTTAAATCTGCCCGAAGAGACGAGCTAACTACTATGAAATTACGCTGAAATTTACACACCATTGACTGTTCAAAAAAATAAATTAAAAAATAAAATAAAAAACACCTCAAAAGTAGAAGATTGAGTTGCCATTGCCCAATAAATCCACCTCAAACCCATAGTTGTATTATTCCACCATCTACAATGTCTGAAATGAATTACAGGCAAACATAAAGGGAGTGCTGAAATAAACCATTTCAACACTCCCTAATCCATCCTCCTTCACCTCTCCATCTTAGATCCAGAACGCAGAAGCTCGAGAAATAATTAAAGAGCAGTTGCAGCCTCGTCATCATCATCGGCAGCGGCGGCGGTTGGAGCAGCTTTGAGGCGCAGAGAGGAGAGATAGAGACCAGCTCCCAGCCTGTACGCTCCGGAGCACACAACCTCCCCGAGCAGCGCGCCGATCGGATCTACACGCCCAGATGTACCGCGCGTAACCCCCTCCCTCCTCACCGCCTCTCCTCCGCGCGCCGAAATGTGGCTTCATCCGTGATCATCCGACCCCCCCACCACCACCACCCACCTCCCGCCGCCCGCCACCCTTCCCCTCGGCTCGCGCGGCAGACCTCCACCCGGGCTGGAGCAGAGGAGACGTTATGCCCAGACCGGCGTGAGCGACGGCGGGGTACCCTCTCCCACGCCTCGGGGAGACATGTGGCAGTGAGCGTGGAGGAGACCGTGCCCGGACATGCCTCCAAAGTGTGGATTTCTGCCCGCCGTGGAACTTGTGGTGTTTCTCTGGGCGCTCTTCGGATGCCCCCAACTCTCCCAGCAGGCGCGGACCAAAGGCAGATGGAACAAGGGGGGTGAGTGAACTCGCAGGTCATGAGTTATGCTTAGGGTGACCACCAAAGCACGGCCAGTGAGACCAGCGCGACTCCTAGCACACTTACAGGCGATGTCCCGAAGTGAGAGTAAAGATCCTATATTACGCAAAATGAATTATGCGCTTTTTTGCTGTTATGGTGTTGTTACCTCCTGAGAAACACACCGGGAGTTGTGTTTTGTTTCACATGTGAGAGTAATCCTTTATTATTATGCTCTGTTCCACCTTGTGATCTCATGTAGCGCTGGTTTTCAAGTTAACAGCTCCTTTTTACATTTTGTTGAACAGAGAAGGGCAATTCCAGGGCTGAAGTTATCCAAATGATTCTAATGAAGATGTATGGAGTTTAAAAACACAACGGAGCACTTTGCGTATCACCGCATGACATTACAAGGTGGAACAGAGTGTTTTCTGTTTGAGAGAAGAACTCAGCCTAAATTGCAGGGTTAGTGTAATAAACATGTGTGAAACAAAGAAAAAAACCCCAAAAAACTCCAGGTACGTTTATGATGAGGAAACTACATTAGAACATACAGTGCTTCACCAATCTATTAGAGCACCTGTCATTCATAGTATATCAGAAACTTCAAATTAACATTTTTATTGTTATTCATTAAGAAAATTACCAATTGGAATAACAAAATAGTCCTTGTTGATAAATAATAACCAAAAATATTAACATTTTGGTGCAGATAACAGCTGCATTCATGTTGTTTTACAAAGTCTCTTTTGTTACTGAGTTCCAAATAGTTTCAGCTGTTCCCAGAGACTTGCTTTGGACGAGACTTTGGTGTCATTTTTGAAAACATTATACTTGAAAATGTATGGACAGTAGGGGTGTAACGATATTCAAGTCTCACGATACAATATCGTCATGGTGTGAACCTCACGGTACGATATTTATTGGGATATCGTGGGAAAGGTCACGATATGCTTTGACCAGTCATTTGGTACAACATTTATTGTCATTAGGGATGGAACAATATCCAAATCTCTCTGTACGATATTTTCACCATATACATCTCACCGTACCAGATTTATCGCAGCATTCCCCAGATTTCGGTTATTGTTACATCCCTAATGGACAGCAACAGTAGTTCTATTTTAGCATTAAAGATATTGTTTTGAGAAAAATATCTTACAAATACTGGAGGATTAACCATTATAGAAACATAAAAATATATTTTGGTAAACAGAAATACTGTTAAAGGGGAACTCCGGCACGTTTGAAGCTAAAGTCCGTTGCTAAAGATGGTCGAATACTCTCAGAAGCCAAAAAATGGCACAGATCAGTGTTTCCTCGGCGGAGATCTCACTGTGGCAGTGAGTCTGTCAAGGCAACAAACTAGTGTAGTGATGGGGGCAAGTTCTTAACTTCCACGTAAAACACCAATTTGCTTCACACTGAAAAACTTGTTTTCTAACGTTTCCAGAGACTAATGAGTGAACCAGGCAGAGCGTTTTGTTTGTTAGACTTGTGGCTGTTGTCAGATGGGTTAAAGTGGTGTTAAGCTTCTTCAGTGTGAAGCAAATTATTGTTTTACGTGCAAGTTAAAGAACTTGCCCCCATCACTACATTAGTTTATTGCCTTGACAGACTCTGCCACAGTGAGATCTCCGCCGAGGAAACACTGATCTGTGCTGTTTTTTGGCTTCTGACAGAATTCCACCACCTCTAGCAACGGACTTTAGCTTCAAATGTGCCTGTTACACTTTAAATTATAGCAGCAGTGGCAAACACCTTATACTGGGTGGTGGTCTAATACATTTGTTAAGCACTGTAGATCAGGAGATAACGAAATATGGGGGTTAAAAGCAGCTGATTTTTATCGTCTGAAAGATTTGAAAAGCAGAACTCGATCATTTTAAATAGTTTGCAGTGGTCCAAAGGTATTCCTTGCTTACCTTACGTATCCGAGCATCCTAATTACTCACTGGCATAAGCTTATATGCGCTTTCCAACACTCTCAAATGAGAGTTTGGCTCGATGTTAAAGATAACAATGACGAACAATGACGAACATGCTAAAGCGCCCTTCCTGATTTCCGAGCGATAAAATGCTTTCTAGACCTTAAGACCAGCTCACGCCATATGTATGTACTGGGGCAAGACAAAGATGAAGATTTTATTCACACATATTGGGGGGGAAAAATTGGGTACAGGACTTTTACGTTTGTCCTTGTAGGGAAAACTGTCCTCTGCATTTGACAGCGACATTGAAGGATGGGTCAAACTCAGAGGACAAATTTCTACACATGGGCAATGAAGTCTACCTTAACCTTTTTGGGTGTAGGCTACTTACTTTCAGCGTTGTAATATACCTGCACCGTTGGCTATTCCAGATATATTCCATAAAATAATAAAAGTCATACAATATTGTCATCTTTTGGCTTAAATTTTCAGATTCTTCCATGCTTCACAAGAACGTGCCCCTTTTTATCGACAATTTGTGGTGGTCACCCTAACCGTTTTTTATGATCATTAATATGGGTTAATGAGGTTAGGCTTCAGGAGACTTCCGGAGCCTGGTGGATGCTGGTGTGTTGCTGTAGCTCATACTTGCAAGGCATTTCAGACACCACTAGCAACAACAGTCAGAAGAGCTTTGTCAGGGCAGATAGGACGATAGAAAGCAGAAGTGGGTAGAAAAACAAAATATTTTTAATTGCAAAAAAAAGTAAGTTGAGATTCTAATTTAAAGGGCATGTATCGCATTTTCTGAGGTATGTTCTAATGTAGTTTCCTCATTGCAAACACGCTGGGAGTTGTGTTTCGTTTCATTCACACATGTTTAATGCACAAACCCTGCAGATTTAGGCTGAGTTCTTCTCTCGAACAGTCACCCGCTGTATTTTTAAACTGCCTACAGCTTCACTAGAATTGTTTGGATAATTTCAATCTATAATTCTCAAACTCTGCTCAACTAAAGGTTAAAGGAACCATTATCTTATTATTTTTTTTTAAAGAAATGTCTTCAAAAACATAAATGTACATTGGACCATACACATTTGGGTAACTTTATGATTAGTCTTTATGATTAGTTCAGTAGAGATGGGGAATTCCAGGGCTGAAATTATCCAAATGATGCTAGTGAAGGTGTGTGGAGTTTAAAAATACAGTGGAGTACTTCCTGTATTACCACATGACATCACAAGGTCGAACAGTGTTTTCAGTTTTAGTGAGTAATCATATAGTATAGTAAAAGCATAGTATAAGTATAGTATACGCTAGGGATGCAACAATATGGTTTTTCCACGATTCGATAGGTATCTCGATACATGGGTCACAATATCGATTTGATTTCAGACACACACACAAAAATATCATGTAATTTTTTCTGCTAATGAGTTTAATATAATAACACTACAATGTTCGCTCAGTGGTTCTTCGTCAGGTCCACTGATCGAAACGTTCTTTATTAAAGGCAGTTTGGTGCAGGCTTTGTCTTGCTTTCTAGTTTTAGTGAGTAAATCTCTAAATGAAATTACAATATGCAGAATTTGGGTGTTGAACATGAATGAAAATGAAACAAAACACAACTCCGAGGAAACAACGTATAACATACAGTAGATGAGAAAATAGCGTAATACGGGCTCTTTAAACCTGCTGTTGTGAAGTAGGTCTCTCATTGCTGTTCCCTTTTCTGTGGATGATAAACAAAGTGAAGTTAAGAGAAGGAGCACATACTGTCGATAAGTGGATTGTGGGCATAATGACGCTGTCCTTGGCTATAGGGGCACTCTTCGCTACAAGTTCAGCTTTGAAATGTGCTGCTTGAGTCACAAATGTTTTCAGATGATTTGTGTTGTGAAAATGTGTGTCGTCCCTTTGCATTTGTGTGCTTCTGCCGGGCATGTGTGTGCTCGGTAAGAGCTGCATGAGGCTTTGCTGTGAAGCCATAACATGAAATGAGGCTTTTAATGGTAATTATGAAATCCACTCTGTATGTGATGCTACAATTGACCTGAAACTCTTGTGATGGTTGGATCAATGCCAAAATGTCAATAAATCGCAAAATATTTATTTTTATGCAAAAAAATAATTCTTAAAATTTCTGAAAAAAAAAAGGAATTAAATTCTAAACATCATTTTAAAGCTTAATTAGCCTTCAGACAGAATGAAGACTTCATAATGAGCTTTTAATGCATTGGTCACAGTGAAGTCTTTTTCCCCTTTGGTTAAAGAGGAGGGGGTGTGGTGGAAATCTTTTACTTTGTTTTCTGTTGGGATCTATTTAAGCTAAAGAATGTATTTTATGGGTTTAGAGAACTATTAACTAAAGCATTTCTGTATTCCTGCCATATGTGATAGTGTAATCTGCTGTTCCCGGGGTATCTCAGTGCAGGTCACTGCTCTGTCTTTATCCAGTATTGTTAAAACAACATGCTGTTGCTTTGTTCATTCTCATCATTTAGAACAGTGAGATCCTTGGGGACAATCTGATCGATGCTGAACCCGATGTTTAGTCTCTGTTTGGAGGTTTAGATATACTGTAGTATGTTCTACCTCATGTTGATTTTGTGACGTTTGTCGACTGTATAAGAGCCTGTTTTTTTCTGCCATTCAAGATTAGGGAGAGATGGACCTCACGTGAGGGACAGAAGGTTTTGTTTTCATTTTCTCTGTAATTGTGGCACAATTGCTTTAATAAATCCAGACTCTTTGATCAGGTTATTCATCTTGTTATCATCCATCCATCCATCTTCTTCCGCTTTATCCGGCTGGGTCGCCCCTATGAACCCCTCTGTGAGTGGAGCCCACAGGAGGGTGGACGTCATGGTCCTTGATGTTAGTTCTGGTGCTGCATGTTTTGAGGTGATGGGGGAAACCAGAGTGCCAGGAGGAAATCCATCCATAGACGAGGAGAACATGCAAACTCCACACAGAAAGGCCCGGGCGACCCGGGGATCGAACCCTCAACCTTCTTACTTAGTTCTGAGGCTGCTTCATTCTAGTCCGGAGGTTGTTTATTTTAAGAGAACTTGTCAAGTAAGTTCTGTCCATGTAGCAAGATCATTTCACTACTTTTAAGTCATTTTCTGATAGATAGTTTTAAGTGTTTATATCTGCAGCTTTATTGCTGTGTAACATGGTGAGCTAAATATATTGTGTTAGCAGTAAAATACACCCTCTTTAGCTATTAAGTTGGCAAGGCATGTATTTAGTTGACCAAGAACGTATTTAGTCAACTAGAGTCACTATTATCCTCCTAGTCTCCCTGCACCGTAACCCTTATATTAAAGTCACTGATGGTTACACAGTGGGCCCACCTCTTGACAGCTCGTATGCTAATAGGATACTTGACCTGCCATGCACTGTTGGCAAAGGAGTCGCCATTGTTTACTTGAATATGGAAGTACATGAGCAGAAGGACCGCATGCTGCGACGAGCAAGGGACTCCATAACTTTATGCAAATCACAGGTTTTTGGTATGTTTTTATGCATTCTATTTTCATGTTCCTAGAAATGACAAATATAAAGGTACAACACTGAACACTGAGAGTGCCTAGTGTAACTTTTCTACTGGAGATGTGTGTAAAAATCAGTTGTCCAGGTAGAATCCATGGCAAAAGGAGAAATTCAATTTGTCAACTGGACAGAAGTTTACTTTGGTGAAGAAGCAGCTCTGATGAGCTGGAAATGTATTCAACCAAAATAAACTTTTGTCCAGCTGACAAACTGAATTTCTCCTTTTGCTTTTGCTACTGGAGTTTGTCACCAGCTCATCTTCATGTTACTGCTTTGCTTGGATGTTCCATATTACATATGTCATAAATGCATCTCCATGGAGACAAGCAGGTGAAGCTACAAGGCCATGTTACAGGTCAGATCAGGTCTATGATCACAATAAAATCTCATTATTTTGACGAGATTAGATTACAGATGTTTTAACAAGGTGGAACATTCCAAGCGTTCAAGCCATAGCATTATGTGGACATCAAAAAAGAAAAGTTACATAGTGTACATACCTATTATTTACAGCTCGGTGAAAAAATAAGAGACCACTGCATAAAACAAATAAATAAAAATAATAATAAAAAAAATCAGCATCTCTACATGTGTTTGGGCCGTTCCATTCCAGCGTCTGTTGAATTCAACACAAACACACCTCATTCTGCTTCATGAGGCTCTGATGAGGAGATCACCTGAACCAAACCTGATTTAAGGAGGAAAAGGAGAAAAACACTGCTGTGTTCATCATTATTATTATTCCAACAAATATTGATCTCTGAACTCTTCCTAAACATGCATCTTCTCCCGCTTAATCCAGCTGGGTCACGGGGGCAGCTTGCTGCCCATTTCTCATAGCACCTGACCCCCCCTATGAACCCCTCTGTGAGTGGTGAGCCCACAGGAGGGGTGCCCTCTTCCTAAACATTACATTAGTATTGTGTTGTTTTAAAGTGAATATGATCTTGTTTTATTTGCATTATTTGAGCTCGGAGAACATTTAATCTTTTTTGTTCTTTTGACCATTTCTCATTTTCTGCAAATAAATGCTCTAAATGACAATATTTTTATTTGGAATTTGGGCATTGTTGTTGTCAGTAGTTTATAGAATGAGAATGAATGAGAACAAAAATGTTAATTTTACACAAACACAAACCTATAAGTAGTAAAATCAGAGAAACGGATCATTTTGCAGTGCTCTCTTATTTTTTTTCCAGAGCTGTATACTTCAGGCTCATTGGTGCTGTGAAATTCATTCGTAGATGCAGCATTTAGACACAGCAGCCCATGATATCGATACGGTACCATCAAATTATATGATATGACATATCAATATTCCAATATTTTTGCCCACCCCTATTCATTACACTCAAAGGATCAGGTTTATTCAACGTGATTTTTTAGTTAATATATTTTTTTCTTAATTAATTTTGATATACATATTTATCTTAGTTTATAGTTGTAATTTGACCTTTTATTTTGAGTATTTTAGGTACTTTGCGTGTTCATAACAGTCCATAAGGCTGCTCTGCTGCCTGGACACAGTGATGTCAGAAGCCTGCTTAGATCACCAGGAGGAGGAGTGAGCCATCCACAGTTCCTCTCACACTCTTTTTAATCCCCTTTGAGGGATTAAAGAGGAGCTAATCTGGAGTTTCTACCTGCTCCTGGTTCTGCTGTGACGAGATGACGAGATGATGGAGCTTCTACACAGCTGACACACACCACTGAGAGTTCTGAATATTCTGGTGTAGGGTCTGGTGTGTTGAAGGTTCTAAAGGTTCTCTTTTACTTATCAAGACATCTCTGATCTCTATTTTCCATACACATTGCAGCGGCCTGGTTTTCACTTTTTAGTTCCTAGTAGTACTTAATCCAATCCTTATAGACCTGCCCAAGAGCCAACCCAATCACCAGATAATACATAAAACACACTCAAAAATACATACACTTGTCTTGGTCACCACACAATTTACATCTGTTTTCTTGTTTTGATTGGCTTCCCCATTATTTCTTCACCCATACTCAGGGTTCCCATAGGATGTTTGGTGGGGTCTCCAGATGTTGATGTGAGCTGTGACTGCTGTTCTTCTAGCAGTGATTTAGTGTCTAATATTGAAGGTCAGTTAATGTCATTTGAGGAGTTGTGTTTTGTTTCAATCGCACATGTTTCCGTGACCCTTTATTATTAGTCTGTCTACATCTCCAAATCTTAAAATGCTCTGGTCCAACTTGTGAGGTCATGAAGCAGTCAGTTTTCAAGTGAACAGCTACATTTTACATTTTGTTCAGTAGAGATTGGCAATTCCAGTTCTGAAATTACACAAATGATTCTAGTGAAGGTGTATGGAGTTTAGAGAAGAAGTCAGAAATCAGCCTAAAAATGCAGGGTTTGTGTGTTCAACGTGTGTGAATGAAGCAAAACACAACTCCAGGTCTGTTTGTGATGAGGGAACATTCTAACATACTACAGTAGATCAAAAAAAATCATAATATGTTTTTTTTTTAACAAATAGTTATTATATCCCCTTCTCATTTACTCACTTAAAGTTGTATTTAGAGTACTAATACTTTGTTCTCCAATTGTATTTTTATTATGTAGCCATACCAGCTTGTTCCAGGGGCTACTGTCAGGGCGCCAGTCGCAAAAACTGTTGTTGGATTCTTACCCAAGAGACTTCACCCACATTTTCTAATATGAATGTGTGTGAATGTTGACGGTGCAGATTGGCAGCCCTGCTTCCGTCAGTCTGCCCCAGTATCTTACCACTTGGGCGTGAAGTGAAAGGCTAATGGCTGCAAAGTTCCTTGGGTTCTTGAACGGTGCTATATCAGGGTTCCTACGAGTATTACCTACCGGCAAAGGAAAACAAAATTCTTGAATTTGCGTTCATTTATATCTCAAACAAATGAATATGGAGAGTAGAGACTCTTCCCCATAACCCCAGCATGAAATGGGTCGCTCTGTAATGTAAAAAAAAACAACATTGTCAACATGTCTTTGATTTTACTTCTGCTTCTGCTCGGCTTGTTGCTTGTGGTTCTGTAGTACGTGATCTTCAGCAATGTGTTCGAAGGATTTTGATTTAGGGCTGCGTTGCCTTCTCAGTTATTGGTTCCCCCACTTTTTATTTAGGCAAGGTTATTTAACCAAATAATGGTGGTTGACAAATTAAACTTTTGAGGAGAAACGCAATACAGAGAAGTTACGTTTTTAAGACCCAGATATTAAAATTGAAGACTTTTTAAGGTATTATTTGCAAATTCATAATCAATTCAATGCTTTAAAGACTTTTTAAGAGACTGCGGGAACCCTGTATATACATCCAGTGGTTATTTTCTAAATGGGTGATACTCATAGGATTGAACAGTGGTAATGTGACATACCGTGAAGGGACTGGCAGTGGATGTTGTAGTTCTGCTTTGAGAGAAACTAGTTTTTCTTCTGTTCTGAGCTGTGAGGAACAGAGCTGATGGTTGTGCTCATGTGAGGAGACGGAGACAAAGTCTAGTGCTGATCTCGGGGGCTCTGAAGATTCTGAGTTCTGTGATGGCATTCTTCTGATGTGGTGAGGACAGAGATGCTTCTCACTTTTCTCAAAGTTTCTTCAACCACTGTTTCTACACATCCCTGGCTGTATATTCTCTTCTATGACCTTGAAATGTCACTGCTTTTTTATGAACAGACGAACATGTATACTACTTCAAGGTTAAATAATCATGACAACATGGGTCTGGAGTGTCTAACTGGAGCATATTTAGGTCCAGGTGAGACCACAGAAACCCTAAACTTGGAAACCCCACATTTAAAGAGGGGCTATCATGCAAAACGGTACTTTCTATCTTGTTATAACATTGTTCTATCATTAAAAACATGCCTGAAGTGGTTTTATATCTGATTCATGCATGTTTGAACAATCTTGTGATCTCTCGCAGGCCCTATTGGAACCCTCCCTTATTGTTAGGAGTACAATTCTGCCCAAGACTTAAACTATACACTATAGCTTCACAAAACTGATGCAATGTGCAGTAGTTCCATTAGAAGGATGCATGGTGATTGTGTTGAGATTACAATCTGAAGGGTGAGAGTCTTAGTGCAGAGAGTAAATGCAGGTGAAAATGAGACTAATTAATTTTAATACCGTGAAATACCAAATAGTCGCCGGGGCAGACCAGGCATTTATTTGAGACCAGGCGGTAATTTGGACAGGACGTTTAATTCTTTCCTCACAAATATCTTGGTCTGCAAAACTGGGAAAATCTGGAACTCAAATTCTTTTAACCAGTATGACGATAATTTAGGCGACTTTCTATACAGACGTATAACAAACAGCTGTTTTTTTTCAGTGCTTATAGTTTATGCAAATGAACCAGGTGTTTTTAAGTTTAGTTTGTGTAGAGGCGATGTGAGCATCAGTCCAACTTCCGTCAACTTCTGTCTTCAGCACAAACATTAGACTCGTCGTTTATTTGGAACCAACGCTTATTTATCAAAATATACACCTGCACCCGGCGTTTAAAGGGGACCCGGCTCTTATTTGGTATTTTACGATATGTTGTTTTTGGCAAATATAGCATTTCCAAAACAATAAAAGGTAACACGGTGATCTTGATGTTATGTGTTGACAATTACCCTGTAGAAGTGTAATAGCCCCTCTTTAAAGACCCCACACTGTCTGGGAATTGAACCAGGGACCTTCATCCAAGACTAAGTAAAAGCGCCCTGTCTTTTTGATGAACTCTTGGCGATTTGAAAACAGTGCGAGGTGTGTCCAAGGTCGTGCAATAGTTTGGTTATCAGGCTGAGGAGAAATGGAGGGCACTGACCTCTGCTGCCGTAATTACACTCCTACATATGAATCCTATCTGTGCCCCGGCCAATCCGCAGCCGCCGATCAGGTCACATGATATGAATATTGTAAATAGTTTCATTATGAGGAGAGGAACAGGGGGCACTTAGCCTAGCCGCATCGCACTGGCTATTGTTACTCAATATTGGTGTCTCTGCAGTAGAGTCTCTGCCCGCTAACTGAAGGCTGGTGGTTTTATTCCAGCTCTGATGTTGAGTCTAATAGTTTTAAAGTTGACAGCTCCCTTTTACCTTTAGTTCAGTTGAGATTGGCAGTTCCAGGACTGAAACTATCCAAATGATTCTAGTGAAAGTGTGTAGAGTTGGATTATGGAGTGAGTAAACACAGTGGAGCACGTCCTGTATTACCACATTACATCACAAGGTGGTGGTGTTTTCTGTTGGAGAGAAGAACTCAGCCTTAATATGCAGGGTATGTGTGTTAAATGTGTGAATGGAACAAAACACAATTGCGATGAGGAAACTACATTATATTTTAACCACATTAAATCAGAAAATAGCATAATATGGACCTGTTAACTTTATTGATGACTTGTGAATCTGGTACGATCTCCAACTCCACTGCAGTAGCTGACATGAGTTTAAAGGTCCTGTAATGTGTGAGAGCAGGTTCTGGACTTTGCTCTAGTCTTTGCTCAGGTCTTTGCTCCTGTCCTTTCTCTGGTCTACGCTCTGGTTTTCGCTCTGGACTTCGCTCTGGTCTTTGCTCTGGTCTTCGCTCTGGTCTTCTCTCTGGTCTTCACTCTGGTCTTTTCTCTAATCTTCACTCTGGTCTTCACTCTGGTCGTCGCTCTGGTCTTCGCTCTGGTCTTTCCTCTGGTCTTTTCTCTGGTCTTTTCTCTAATCCTCGCTCTGGTCTTCACTCTGGTCTTCACTCTGGTCTTTGCTCTGGTCTTTCCTCTGGTCTTTTCTCTGGTCTTTTCTCTAATCCTCGCTCTGGTCTTCACTCTGGTCTTCACTCTGGTCTTTTCTCTGGTCTTTTCTCTAATCCTCGCTCTGGTCTTCGCTCTGGTCTTTTCTCTGGTCTTTTCTCTGGTCTTTTCTCTGGTCTTTCCTCTGGCCTTTACTCTGGTCTTCCCTCTGGTCTTCGCTCTGGTCTTTTCTCTGGTCTTTTCTCTGGTCTTTTCTCTGGTCTTTTCTCTAATCCTCGCTCTGGTCTTCACTCTGGACTTTGCTCTAGACTTCGCTCTGGTCTTCACTCTGGTCTTCCCTCAATTTTTTTGCTCTGGTCTTTGCTCTGGTCTTTACTCTGGTCTTTACTCTGGTCTTCCCTCAGTTTTTTGCTCTGGTCTTTGCTCTGGTCTTTGCTCTGGTCTTTCCTCTGGCCTTTACTCTGGTCTTCCCTCTGGTCTTCCCTCAGTTTTTTGCTCTGGTCTTTGCTCTGGTCTTTGCTCTGGTCTTTCCTCAGTTTTTTGCTCTGGTCTTTGCTCTGGTCTTTGCTCTGGTCTTTCCTCTGGTCTTTCCTCTGGCCTTTGCTCTGGCCTTCTCTCTGGTCATCGCTCTGGTCTTCACTCTGATCTTCACTCTGGTCTTCGCTCTGGTCTTTCCTCTGGTCTTTCCTCTGGCCTTTGCTCTGGTCTTCACTCTGGTCATCGCTCTGGTCTTCACTCTGATCTTCACTCTGATCTTCGCTCTGGTCTTTCCTCTGGACTTCACTCCGGTCTTCGCTCTGGTCCTCCTCGTCTCCTCAGCACTGTGACTGAGGCTGTGAGACAGCGAGATGAGTTAAACACTAAATGTAATCAGATGTATCCTGATCCTATTGTAATGTGAACACTCTCCTCTGTCCGGGCTCTGAGTGCTCAAAGATATTCCTCTAATATTACTTCAACAACCAACCAGTGTGTGCAGCCAGGAGGACAGGAGGGCATTTGATACACAGGATGTAGGCAGGCGCGAGGGCATCTGACATAATTTGCATCTACAGGCTCTGAGTGTACAAAGATATCCTCTAATACCACTGTAACATCATGGAGCAAGCAACCAGTTTGCACAGTCAGGAGAATGGAATGGCATCTGAGATACAGGGTGTAGGAGGATGGGTGGACACTTTGCACTTAAAGATACAGGATGGGAGGGCATCTGACACACAGGGATACAGGAAAATGGGAGGGCATCTGACAAAGGGATATATTAGGACACAAGGGTTATGTTACTAAAGAGTGAGGTATGCTTTCCTCCCTGCTATAACTAGACAATTGTATCAGTAACTACAGACTCATTCATTCATTAACTAAACAAAACATTATAATCTGAGCTCGATGTTCCCATTAAGATTCTCACTGTGTTGTCAGTTTGCTGTGTTCTTCCTACACGCCGCTGTCATGAAGCTAATGAAGGAGTGCTGAAGGTTGGGTTACAAATGATGAGGGAAACGGAATAGACATTGAACACAAATGACAGAGTACATGACCTTATTCACTCTGAGGCTGTGTTCATGCACGTTTTTACACGGAAGGAATATTTTTTAGCACTAGTGAGGAGGGGGTGTTATGCAAAATCGATGTTTTTTTTTTTTTTGAGCTTTCTACCATGTGGTAAGGTTGCTCCCTCATTTAAAAAAAAATGCCTAAAGATGTTTTAGATGTCATCCATCCATGTCACCCTTGTATTGAGGTCTGTATCTCAATGGGTCTTTACCTGGTTAAATAAAGGTTAAATAAAATAAAATAAATCCTGGGCCCCATTGAAACCCTCCTTTGACAAACCTATTGCAATGTGCATTAGTGAAATGCACATGGTTTATGTTGTGATCTGAAGGGGAGTAACTTAGCTTGGGGAGCAAAGAGAGGTTGGACTCAAAGCGTCAAAAACAGAAACTTACCATTTTGGGCAAACGTGGCAATTTGAAAACAAAAAACAGTAACATGGTGATCTAAATATGTGCTTGTATGGGACAACAGTAGGTCAGTTGGTAAAGTATTTTTTTCACTCTACCAACAAAGGTTAATGGTTCAAATCCCATTCTCAACATAAAGAATCATCATTGTTAGAGCAGTTAGGGTTAGCGGTTTGATTCCCGCTCCCACAGATGAATGCTGTTGGTGTGTCTTGATGTAAATCTCTTTGTCTATATGCTATATAAAAAATGTGATCATTTACCATGTGTTAACAGTACATTTAAAGCACTTAAGCAACAGAGCTTCAGAAGTTTGTGCCAGGTTGGTGGTCACATGACTGAACAGCTATAATTCTAATTAAACTTCATATAAGGTATAAACTAATGCAAAAGTAGGGACATGTGGGTGGAGGTGCGTCCTGGTGGAGGTCTGCTGGGTCGGCTCCTCTGGGTGCAGATCTCTACACTCTTAATAATTTGTACCTTGAAAATACATTGTTGAGAAAATAAGTGAATGAAGTTTAGTGTGAAGCTTGATGTCTGTTATGATGCTGGACAAGAAAAGGAAAAGGAAAAGAACCACAATCAGAAGACACTCTGTTCCAATACAGGAAGTGCTCCACTGTGTTTTTAAGCGCCATGGACCTTCACTAGAATCATGTGGATGATTTCAGCACTGGAAATGAAAACTCCCACTACATGACATCAATGGGTGGAACAGAGCATTTTGAGCTTTGGAGATGCAGACAGACACATAATAAAGGATGAGTCAAACAGGTGTAATACTCCCTACATCTGCACCAGACTATAGAGGTACAGAGGAGCTCATGACATTTGTGCTATAATACTCCCTACAACTGTACAACAACTCACCCTTATGTAACAGATAATACTTCCTACAACTGTATGTCATTTTTATATTGTTTCTCCTTACGACCATCTTGTATATATAGATATATTTGTATCATTATATTTCTATATTTTTATTTTTACTTGCACATACACATTGATATAATTACGCCTTATTTGACAACTGTCTCATGCTATTTTTGCTACTTAATTTTAATTTATTATGACCACTTATATTGTTGCTCTTTGTTATTATAATACATTGTGATGTGTGAACCACTGTGTCCAAATCTTTTCCCTTGTGGATCAATAAACTTTGTTTAAGTCTAAATGGACATTGGTCATCGCCAGACTATCTCCAGCTCTGCGTTTTCTGCCTTTTCTTATCGGCATTTCCTCTTACCTCGCTGTGCTCTGGCAATCAAATTTTAAAGAGATAAGAGGCTTTTTTCTATTTTAGGTCACCATTAGGCTGAATTATGCATAGGCCCGGAGTGTGGAGGCAGAACAGGGTACAAGATCGACTGCAACTCAATTATACATCATACTACAGCCCATACAAACACAGGGGACTGTGCCGTCTTCTGTCCAACTGTCCGACTGTCCCATCAAACTCTGTCACATCTTACACTGGACTGAACTAAACACTAAATCAACCTTTTTGCTATTAAACTATATATGGTGTTTTAATAGTGCTGTCTAATGTTCAAAGTTCATTTATGGCTAATTCAGTGCAATAGGCATCAGAATGATACCTTTACAATGGAAATAGGGATTTAATTAATCAAATGAGTTATTCAGCACAATACGTATAATTCAGCAGTCCCTTGGCGAGTTACTTGGAAGAGAATCCCCTTTAGTCCTCCAGGTACTACCCAGTTCAGCAGCTCAATTTGAAATGTGGTTCTGGGCGGAGTTTAAGTTTATGCCCCCACTTTAACTTCCCCTGTGTCCTTTCTCCACCCACAACACTGTACTTTCTATTACAAAGTTCATGCAGCTTTATATAGAAATAGGGATGTAACAATAGGGATGTAACAGTAACATAAATATTGTGATATCGTATCGTCAAAGGTCTCACAATAACATCGTGGAGCATCACAATATATCGAATCTCAAGTCTCTTTTCTTAAATGAATAGTTCTGATGCAGAAATAGCTAAAAAAACAGAGGGAACTACATAGACCATGATCCTTTGCTCCGTTTCAGTGCAGACGACATGAAGAAATAACTGTTCTAAGCACTTTGAAATCTTCATTCTTTGGATTAAGTCTTGTGAAGCATTTTTAGAGGAAAAAAGGAGCAGATTCACAGTTTTCTGCCTCCACAAAATATTACAAGAAATCTGGTACAGTGAGGTGTTTATGGTGAAAATATCGTACAGAAAGATTTGGATATTGTTCCATCCCTAATGACAATAAATGTTGTACCAAATGACTGGTCAAAGCGTTTTAGAAAGCCTTGTTATTCTGTAGAATATCGTAATATCGTGAGTCTTCCCATGATATCGTGAGCTTTCCTACGATATCGCAATAAATATCGTACCATGAGGTACAGACCGTGACGATATCGTATTGTGACACTTGAAATAGAAAGTTAAAACCACACAGTACTTCGGAACATTCTTCATGGTGACAGATTTTTTCTGCCATACTGTGGAAGATTATAGCCAAAGGAACATTTCTATCGAGAAGTCTCTCAGTGAAATACACAACAAAACAAACACAATATTTCAGTCTGTGTTTTTGGCTAAAAAGTTACAAACTGGAATAATTTAAGGCGCTGTGACCTACTTGATCCTTCAAAACGCAAAATTGATTCTTGTGCGTTGTTACCTCATCAAAAACACACCGGTAGAGTTGTGTTTTGGTTCATTCGCACATGTTTGAGTAATCCTGGTTTATTAGTCTGTCTTCAACGCCAAAGGTCAAAATGCACCGATCCACAAAGTGTTTGGGAGAAGATTTGTGTGTGAAACAAGTGAATGAAACAAAACACAACTCCAGGTATGTTTTTTTGATGAGGAAACTATATGATGACATAGATCAGAAAATAGTGTAATATGGGCCTTTGAAACAGTTTCCAAAGTTATTCCTCACCTTATGCAGTTGGAGGATCCTAATTATTCACCGCAATGAGTTTTTAAGCACTTTTTACCACACACAGACCAGAGTATTGGCAAATACATGGAAAGAAAAATGGGTACAGGCCTGCAGCCGACTCCGATCTATCTGTGATTCCAAGATGAGTATCTGTGGTCTTCAGCTTTCTGTATATACAATAATTGAAGCACTTTTCCTATTTAAAAGGTACAATATTTTTGCTTGAAATTGTTAATCAGTATGAGAGCCGCTGTAATTTCTCACCATTCTGAAGCCCACAGTGAAATATGTTGTGTGGAGATGCTGTAAATGAAGGTAACGGTAGTTCAGCTGGAGCATGCATTTTTAAAGGGACAGCTCCATAAATAAGGCGGCTACATGAGAGAGAGAGAGTCCCGTACACGCTGCATGTGAGGGGGTGAGGGGAGGTGGTCCGGGGGGTACGACCAGGCTCATGATGAGATGTTCTGCTCTTTTATGGGATGTGAATCTTCTGGATACGTCCATTTTAGGGCAGGGCGATATGGACCAAAAAATATATCTCGATAAAAAAAAAATATATCTCGATATATTTTGCAATTTCTCGATATACGATATATGTCTCGATATCTGTACAGGAAAAATAACCACCCCAAAACTATTGCTAAAACAAATATGCCAACACAAGGTCTTTTTTACTGAAGTGCAAAGAGGCAGTTCCATGTAGGAACGATTTCTATTTATTTTATTTAAAAAATAAAACAACTCGACTCCAGCTCATGTTTGCATGAACTCTGTGAACGATCACCAGAACCCTGAGCTCCTTTACCTGAGGAAGCTCGGGAGGTTCCTTATTTTAACACCAACATGGGTCTGTTAATAAGCAGTCAGGAGCTCTGAGGTATCCCACAATCCACTGCACAGATCTGAGGTATCCCACAATCCACTGCACAGATCTGAGGTATCCCACAATCCCCTGCACAGATCAAACTGAACGTTTCCAAGGTTCAACTCTTTCAACTCTACAGCAGATTATTTATTCAAATCTTCTGCACAAATAAACTCAACTTTACAACATATATAATTAGAAAGTGTTTTAGTAATTAGGACACTCTGAATGCAAAAGGTGAGTGAGGAATAACTTGAGACCACTGCAAACTGAAATGAACCCGTTCTAATTTTAGACCTTTTTTTTGTAAAATCGGATGTCCCGAGCAAGTCCCGAGCTACACCTCAACTCAAGAATCTACTTGAAAGTGAAACCTTTGCTATGATGCGTAAAATTAGTCTTAGTGTTTTTGTAATGCAGCAGTCAAAACATAAAATCATGTGAAACAGCAGGAAGAAGAAAGATTGTGCAGGTAACAGGAAGGAGGAAATGAGAGCTTGTTCCTCAGCGTTACTCTCCAGCTTCATTTGTATGAGCTTTGTGCTAATGCCAACACAGATTATTTAAGAAGACGTTCTAAATGTGCACTGTCTCTTCTGCTGAGCTGTTGAAAGTCCCATATTACACTAAACTTACTCTTCTGAGCTTTTAGCCATGTTAGAATGTTGTAATCTCATCCAAAACAGACCTGGTGTTGTGTTTTGTTTCATTTCATCAACACATGTTTGAGTAAACCTTTATTATTAGGTTGTCTGCATTCCCAAAGCTCTATTCCACCTTGTGATGTCATGTACCGTATTGTCCAGACTATAAGTCGCACCAGCCAAAAACTGCACAATGAAGAAGAAAAAAAATCATATATAACTAGAACAGAGAAGAACAGGCTGAACATGTGTTCACGTCACATATGAACAGTTATTCAGAAAACTAGAACAGAAACAACAGAACAAGTTTACCAAACTCTCCATCTCACTCCAAATCACTAAATCCACTCAATTCTTCATCTTTGGTGTCACTTCTGAGCAACTTCACCAACTCCAGATAAATCCAGCTTTTAGCCGTGATGAGTTTTTGTATTTTTTCATTGCAGTTCGAGTTTACTCCACTTTTCTCCATCAAACACAAGTTTCTCTCACTCCAAACTTTCTTTCTGCTGCTCGATTCCCGTTTTCAGCTGCAGATTTCAGCATTTGCAGCAGGACAGCGGCTCTTTCTGCAGGAGACATGTGCAGTAGAGCAGAAGTGACAGTGGTACAGGAGGAAGAGCATGAGGCGTAGATACTGACACACAGGTCTAGAGCGCCCTCTCATGGCTGTCAGTGTGAAAATAACCAACATATGAAAATATAATTAATATATAAGTCGCACCTGAGTATAAGTTGGAACCACCCAAACCATGAAAAAGATGACTTATAGTCCAAAAAATATGGTAGTGGTAGTTGAGGGCCTCACCTCAGGCTCGGTCAAAGTGGGTGGAGGTGGCCCTCCACCCGTTTTTTTGGCCTCTGCCTTCTTTCTGTTGGCTGAGCAGAACTCAAATGTTATTTTTTTCTCAAATAGTATTTTATTGAGTGTTCATGTGCACAGTCACATTTGAAATGCAGCCTATTAAACTATAAATGTATAGGCTAAACATATCAAGTTTTCATTTCCTAAGTGAGGTGTTAAGTGGGAGGTCAGGTTAAAACAGCATTTTGTTAAGAATTTGCATTACTATTTGAAGTAGCCACTGAATTTACATTTACTTTAACAACCTAAGGCATTAAAAACATGCCTTATGGCTTTGAACCTTATTTTTATATTTCATTTTTCGTTGCAAGTTCTTCTCTCCCCTGTTGGTTTGCACCTAAACAAAAATCAGATTTTATTCCTATTCAACTAGGCTAATAAGCGATGATCTTACAGTTGAACATGAACTCAACTGAACAGTTCAAAACTTACGCAGACTCGGGCCGCAGTTTCCTCCCATGCGCCTCTCTCTCCTTTGCTGCTGCAGCGTGTTTGATTTACGATGGAAAATGTCTTTCTCCCTGTAGCCTCCATGAGGACCTCGAGCTCCAGCTGAAGTAAGTTGATCTCTTTTTGATCGTTGTCATGGTGACACTCATGGTTTCGGGGATCCATTGACTATGGCTTTTTATAGTAGTCGTGCACGCGCGTAATTCGAGGTGAACCTACTCAGAGTTGATTAACCTCATTCATATCAGCGGTTCTGGAACCAGAAACTCAGAGTTTCCCGTCTCAGAGTAAGTTAACTCAAAGTTCAGGGATAGACTCTGGAACAGCCCCCTTGTCTGTTTGTGATGAGGAAGCAAAATGATAACAGATATAAATTGTGTAATATAGGGCCTTTAAGGACACTGTTAATCCTGCATAATTAACCCAGATGCCCCGTTTAATTAACCTGCACAGCATTCATTTAGCCAGTGCTCACACCACAGCAGCACCTCCCCTCCCTGATCTCATCTCTCACTCTTAAATATGACCATGTTATCAGCCCGGCCCATCACAAACCTTTGTCTTTTTCATTAACCGCTGCAGCTACGAGACAATGCATTTCATAAGATCTTATCGAGAGCTAATCAAATATATTCAAAAATGCAAATGCAAACATCTTAAGAAAAACAAAAATGATGTGGAAGTATTTGGCGGGGATGCAACAATAACCGAAATATTGTGATATTGTATCTTCAAAAGTCTCATAATAATATTGTGGTCCATCACAATACATCGAATTACACTGTTTTGGTGCAGCACCAGCTAAAAAACAAAGGGAACTACATAGACCATGATCCTTTGGTGTTGTCAGTGCAAACTAGATGAAGAAATGGCCGTTTTTAAGCACTTTTTAAATCTCAGTTCTTCATATTATAACATTACCAAAGGCTTTTACTCACTTTTATGCAGCAGATAATACTCCCTACAATTGTACAACAACTCACACTTATGCAGCAGATAATACTCCCTACAACTGTACGATTGTTACATGCCTAATATTTGGTCTTGGACTAAATCTATCTATAGAGTAGAACACAAATATGAACACGTTACTTCAAAATCACATTACTCAAGTAGAAGTACAAAGTAGTGGCCTAAGAAATATAAAAATTAAGTGAGAGTTAAAACAAAAAAAACAAAAAACAACAATATCTAAGAAAAGTACTACTCAAGTAACGTTTGAACATGACACCTGATTTATAATTTGAAGTGAATGTAATTTGAAGGACAAAATATAAAATAATGCACAAAATCTGGACACAAAAATGAGACAAACTGAATCAGATCTGAAGGAGCTGCAAGAAACACAAACGTCCAAATCATTTCATATTTTCACATTAAGCTTTTGTCACTTATCGAGTTACTCACAGTGGGAAGAGGAAGCGCAACTTTTACTCAAGTAAGATCACTATTACCCTGAAGGCACTTTGACTCAAGTAGGAGTCAAAGTTGTTTCTGACTACACCAGGTAGTATTAAGCACCACCCACGTCAGTATATTCCATTCTAGGGAAAGCAGGTGACATCACTATTGAAACGTGCAGGTGGCTCACCAGATAAGGCACAGCGTTTATGGTTCAGTTATGAAAGCAAAATATTCTGCCAAATGGACTCAGAGCGTTTAACCATGTTATAGTACTTTCCTTCTCATTTACAGTCTGAAGTTGCATTTGAAGTGATTCACGCGTGTTTGAGCAGTCTGTAATCACTTATTTCCAAGAAGCTATGAGGCATGTAGGATTCAGCAGTGTTGCGTAGTCATTTTGGTACAAAAGTAAAAAAAATAAAAAAAATACCTTGGTAACACTTTATAATAAGGTGCCATAATAAACAGAAAACTAATCATTACCTAACCCTTCATTAATATTTATTTATTGTTACTAAAATGTCTATTTCGCACAAATTCATAGTTTTTTCATCATTAACTAACCATTAATTGTTTGCATGAAATCAGTGTATTAATGTTTTAACAAATAGAAAACAATCTACTGGTATTAACTAAAATTGTACGAATGTATTGAAAATGTGGACATAGTCAAAAACTATCGAATCGAATCATTTATTTCAACTTTGTAAATAGTAAATATTTTAACCCCTGGACAGGGTTTTAGAGTTTTATTTTTTATTTTTTTGTTTTTTTTTGTTTTTACATTTATTTGTATATTATAGTTTTATCTATTGAGAGATATTGTTAATAAAGTATATTTTTATTTATTTATAAAGAGCCACATTTGTTAAATTAAATTACTTGATTTTGTGTCAAGTTTTTTTTTTTTTTTAACTTATTTTGCTAGATCACACAAAATTTTCAGTGTGATTCATTAATATTGTACGAATATTTATTAATAGTTAACTAAATGTCTTATTGGCTCTGCTTAGCTCAATATGAACCTCTCCTCATAGGATCCTTGTTGTTGTAGGTATCAGTGTGGGGCAACTTATAATAAAGTTGGTGAAACTTAATTAATATATTAGTAATATGTAGCTATCAACATGGGGCACCTAAGTTGGAACAGTAATTATTAACTACTTACAAATAATTCTTATACCATTTATTAACAATAACAAATATTGTACAGTGGGTGTGTCACACTGTCACTGGGTGTGACATTTAGTGAACTATTAACAAATATTAGTACAATATTAGTTAATAGATTATTTTCTATTTGCTAAAACATTAATACACAATTTTCATGCAAACAATTAATGTTTAGTTATTGATGAAAAAACTATTGACTTGTGCAAAATAGACATTTTAGTAACAATGAACACATTTTAATGAAGGGTTAGGTAATAATTAGGTTTCTGTTTATTATGGCACCTTATTGTAAACCAGGGGTGTCAAACTCATTTTGGTCCGGGGGCCGTATGCAACCTACTTTGATCCCAAAAGGGCCGGATCAGAAAATTTAAGATTATATTCGAGCAACGCCACTTGTTCACTTGTTCCAAACACACTGAGCACAGATTTCCCATTCACCTCTGTCAACAAATAAGAATTAGACTATTTTTCTTGGGAAATCCTGAACTCAGCATCTGCTTTTCTCATTTTTTGACATTTTGCTGATGAGGGTCACGGTCGACAGTCAAAACGATCGTCCTTTAAGAGCGTTTGGAAAGAGGAAAGTCTTCATTTGTGCTGCTCTGGTGGGAGTCGCAACGTACAGAAACGCCGGAGACGCTGCTATGCTAAACGGTGCAGAAAATTAACAGAAAAATCTGAAAAATTTTCAGTATTTTAATAGAAAAATCAGCCGAGGCCCAGATTAAAAGGTCTTGGAGGGCCGGATCTGGCCCCCGGGCCGCATGTTTGACACATGTGTTGTAAAGTGTTACCAAATGCTCTGCTCTAGTGTGATGTGCAGATCCATAGGAGAGGCCAGCAGCACGCGGCGCTTCGCTGTGATGTCGTTTACGGTGACGTCAGCTCCCGTTGGACACCACAGTTTTCTAATGCAGAAGTCAGTGGAAGTCTTTTTACTTATTTAAAATGTCCAAATTATAGCATAATGACCCATGGGAGTCATAGATTATAATTACAGAGCAGACATAAGCACCACAGGTCTTCTGCTCTCCCATAGAAACACCTACTACTGAACTGCACTGTCCTCTGCAGTTGGCCCAGCAGCACTGGTTTAAGGATGGGTCAAATGCAGAGAATGAATGTCCCTCATGACGAATAAAGTATACCTTTTACATAGTTACCACTTGCTGAAAGAAACTACTTCTACTACTATGAATATTACTTGAAGACTAGTACTACTTAATACTTGCTGTCTTCTTCTTCTACTACTACTACCACTATTTGTACTGCTTATACTGCTATAACTACTTCTTATATTCGCTGAGGTCTATACTGCTACGACCAACTGCTTGTTACTCCAGCGTCTACTACCAATTGTACTTATCTGAGCTGAGGACAAATATGGGGACAGTAAAGTATTATTATGCAAAGTCATTTTAGAGCTTTCTAGTCCTCTCATCAAAAACCTGCCTGAAGAGGTTTTAAATGTCCTCCATGCATGTTTGAGTAATTTATCGATCTCTCCTGGGGCCTATTCAAACCCTCTTTATGACTAAATGTGAGATTCTGCACAAAGCTTCGCCCACAAACCTACGTCATCCGGGCTCCCACACGACAATTCTCCATAAATATACAAAAACATGATACAAAAATGTGCACAGCAACTTCACAAATGATGCGATGAGCAGTAGTTTCATTGGTGTTGTGATCACGCTCTGAAAGGGGAGTGACTCGATGCAGGGAGCAAAGAGAGGGGAGCCGCAGAGTGAAAGTCATAAAACACATGAATATAGCATTTTCAAATCATTAAAAGTAACATGGTGATGTAAATATGTTATATAAGTAGAGCTGGGCGGTATGACCAAAAATTGTTATCACGGTATTTTTTTAAATTATCACGGTATCACGGTATTTAACGGTATTTTTGTCTTTGGCTAAGTGGAGTGTGATAGAGTTGGTAATATCATTCCAACGTTTGCTTTTCTTGTCATAGACGGTCCCTTTAGACGGAGTGCGCGGCTCCGCGCACCCGCGCTCTCGCCCGTGTCACAAAACACTACACAGACGGTCCCTTTAGCAAACGCGCCTACCAGGGACGTCTGTGTAGTGTTTTGTGCTGCAGTGCCAACGTTACGCAGAGATTGGGGAGAAGATGCAGATTTTACTTTCTACTCAACTCGCTATCCTTACCTGGCTTGTTGGCTTGTTTGGTGTAACACTGAAAAACAGCCCCCGCTCAATCTACCGCTGTGCGACGTTCCGCCGCTCTGTGTTGCCGACATATGCGCGCACACACGGTATGGTGGTAAATAAAAAATTCATATCATAAAAATAAAAATTACCGGTATACCGGTTCAAACGGTATACCGCCCAGCCCTATATATAAGTGTGAGCAGAAACTACCCCCCTCTTTAAGGTCAGGTCTGTAGACAGGACCAGTGTGACCTGCACCTGTCCGCTCCTGCCTGCCGCCTGCTCTGGACATTAGCCGCTAGCAGGTGTCACATTAGCAGCTGTGGCGTGTTAGTGTGATGGATGCCCTGTCAGAACAGCTCACTGCTCTGGAACAGCTCTGTGTACAGGTCTGTGTACAGCTCTGTGTACAGGTCTGTGTACAGGTCTGTGTACAGCTCTGTGTACAGCTCTGTGTACAGCTCTGTGTACAGCTCTGTGTACAGGTCTGTGTACAGGTCTGTGTACAGGTCTGTGTACAGCTCTGTGTACAGGTCTGTGTACAGGTCTGTGTACAGGTCTGTGTACAGGTCTGTGTACAGCTCTGTGTACAGCTCTGTGTACAGCTCTGTGTACAGCTCTGTGTACAGGTCTGTGTACAGCTCTGTGTACAGCTCTGTGTACAGCTCTGTGTACAGCTCTGTGTACAGCTCTGTGTACAGGTCTGCGTACAGCTCTGCGTACAGGTCTGCGTACAGGTCTGCGTACAGGTCTGCGTACAGGTCTGCGTACAGGTCTGCGTACAGGTCTGCGTACAGCTCTGCGTACAGCTCTGTGTACAGCTCTGTGTACAGCTCTGTGTACAGCTCTGTGTACAGGTCTGTGTACAGCTCTGTGTACAGGTCTGTGTACAGCTCTGTGTACAGCTCCGTGTACAGCTCTGTGTACAGCTCTGTGTACAGCTCTGTGTACAGGTCTGTGTACAGCTCTGTGTACAGGTCTGTGTACAGCTCTGTGTACAGCTCCGTGTACAGCTCTGTGTACAGCTCTGTGTACAGGTCTGTGTACAGCTCTGTGTACAGGTCTGTGTACAGCTCTGTGTACAGCTCTGTGTACAGCTCTGTGTACAGCTCTGTGTACAGCTCTGTGTACAGGTCTGTGTACAGCTCTGTGTACAGGTCTGTGTACAGCTCTGTGTACAGCTCTGTGTACAGCTCCGTGTACAGCTCTGTGTACAGCTCTGTGTACAGGTCTGTGTACAGGTCTGTGTACAGGTCTGTGTACAGCTCTGTGTACAGGTCTGTGTACAGCTCTGTGTACAGGTCTGTGTACAAGGTGAGACTGGACACACTCTTTACAAGAAAAAACAGGTTCATGATGGACATAAGGGACATGCTGTGATGAGGGACTGAACTTAAAGAAAACATACACAAGATTTTGATTTCAAATTCCTCAAACGTGACATATGAGTTTAAAGGAGCTGTGTGTCGCCTGCACTCTTGCTGTTTGTTCCCAGAGCATTTGAGGACGCATCCAAATGTAGTTCTAGAAAACTCCAAATGTGGTTTTTAACTCGAGCCCAATGATTGTTTTATTTTGTAGTGTCCTTGTATTTTACTGTCAGATGTGTATTTATAATGTGAGCTTTTAGGGGAATGTTTTAACTTTTTATGATGGTTTGACTAACTTAATTTAGGATTAACATGAGATCTAATAAATCTAATCTTCACTCAGAGGCGGATTAATGACGACCAACTGAACTTCAGCATTGAACCAGCAACCCAAAGGAGAGAGTCATGTGAGGCTCATTCTGCTTTCCGATTGGAGAATAGTCTTGAGAACCAAATTAAGTTAAGTAAGGTCCAATGATTTTGTAATTCAGAATAAATGATCATTACAGTTGTTCTCAATAAATGCTATATTTGCCTGTGTATGTTTAGCTCGTATCTGAGGACACAGGCTGATCATGTTATTTGAAGTGAATACAGTTCTGAAATGTTCATCCAGTTCCTTTAAGCAGAATGAGCCTCACATGAGTCTCTCATTTGGGTTTCCAGTTCCAGTGCTGAAATCCAGTGTGTTTAAACCTAAAATGTCTCTCTGATCTGAAGGTCACTTCCTAAACCCAAGCACCTGCACCAGTCATGAGTCAGTGCTAGTGCAGCCTCTGCAGCTCAGGGAGGGAATTCTGGAGGTTCTGAACTTTCAGGCATGAACATAAACTGAGAATGAGACACACTTGGATGTGTCTCTGTCTGCAGGTGAAGGCTCTGGAGACACAGGGTCAGATGTGATTATTGTACCTGTAAGAGCTCACCTAGGCTTTATTTCTGGTCTTTAGTGGTGAGTTGCATTTGTAGATCACAATTTAACATTTTGCTCAATGTCAGCAGCAAAATATCTCTAGTTCAGTGTCTAAAGATGTATGTTTTTCAGTGCAAAAAGTGTATTATATTTAATAAAAATGTATTTATATTTCTTGTGGAACTAAAATGTTACATACAGTCCTGTGGCTTTATGTACATAAATGTATGTTACAAAGTGAGGTTATGTAAGGGAAAACCAGGTTTTCCCTTGCATGTTCATTAGTTTCTGCTAGACAAAAATACACTTGAAACAGAAATAAAGTCATAATTTACTTCAAATATTAGAAAGCCATACTTGTACAAGGAGTCTGTGCCGACATTCCCGTGCAGAGACTGAATATTTACGTCTATACAATGATTTGTATATGCAAACTATAGTGGGAGGAGACCATGGTTTAGACTTAGCGCCTCTTTGTCGGTGCACAGGTCCAGCCAGGCCTCTGGGCACGTCACACAGTCCAGTCAGACTCCATCCGGGTGTTATCTGGCAACAAGTCATGACATCATTCCTATCAGTAGTTCTTGTCCTATTTAGTTAGTTTGCTATTAGATAGATTGGAACATCATACATTTGTCTTGACATACAGTATGTCTATGAGTCTCACAGCTGTGATCAGAGCCTTATCCTCACATGACCTCGGTACAATAATGAAATATAGCAGCAGTTATACAGAATAGCTAAGCCTAGTTATTTATCCTAACAGTTAGTGTAAAAAAGCCAGTGTATTTCATTGCATCAGCTTCTGTCACATGGCTTCAATGAACAAACCTGCTCCGTCTGCCCTCCTCCTCTCCACTCTCTTTCCGTCTTTGGTAAAGGTTCATCCTGTCTTAAGTTTTAAACTCAGAATTGATGATCCTTTGTGTCAGACAGAGAGTTTGTTTACCTGCTTTACATGTTTGAGCTCCTTTCTCTATCTTCCTCAGAAGCCTCCTGCTGTCTGACACTGTCTCTTCCTGATTCTCTTTCCTTTTCTCTTGCCTCCCTCCACCCCCTCTTCCTCTTTCTTTCCTTCTCCCAATCCCCCCTCCTCTCTCACCTCTCCTCCCCTCTCTTCCCCTCTCTTTCCCTGTTCCACTTTACTCTCTGCCTCCTCTCTCTCTCCCTCCCTTTGTCCCTCTCCTCCTGTCCGGGGCCCTATCAGGGGCTCTCAGCATGTGGGCAGGGCGGCGCGCACTCATTTGGGATCAGCACTCGCGCCTCTAACGTGCAACTCTGCAACCTCCTTTAAGAGCGTTACCGCGGAGACGAGGCAGTCAGCACAATCTCCTCCATTTTCACTTTTCTAACTCTCGCCGGCTGCTCGCGTTATCGCTCACCACATTCACAAAGGCTCACGCTCATGTCCAATCCCATCACTGCACTCAGACAAATGTTGCAGAGGATTCTCAATCTGACCTATACATGCAGGGAATCAAACCTGTGACCTTCTTGGCAAAGAGCAAACCAATCAGCCACTGTACTAAATCATTTAAAGATCCTACATTACGCAAATTGACTCTTGTGAGCTTTAAGTCATGTTAGAATGTTGTTACCGCCTCAAAAACAGACCTGGAGTTGGGTTTTGCTTCATTCATGCTTTTGCATTTTTTAAAAAAAGTATCCCCTAATGCTCTGTTTACATTCTGCGCAGATTGTTGCATCTCAGGTAAAAGGTACAGTCCATTTGAACTGCAGAAACCATCACCAGACTCATTCTGTGGTCAATTCGTGTTCACAACAAAAATGGCTCTATCTACATCACATGTGTCAAACATGCGGCCCGGGGGCCAGATCCGGCCCTCCAAGACCCTTAATCTGGCCCTCGGCTGATTTTTCTATTAAAATACTTAAAATTTTCAGATTTTTCTGTTAATTTTCTGCACCGTTTAGCATAGCAGCGTCTCCGGCGTTTCTGTACGTTGCGACTCCCACCAGAGCAGCACAAATGAAGACTTTCCTCTTTCCAAACGCTCTTAAAGGACGATCGTTTTGACTGTCGACCGTGACCCTCATCAGCAAAATGTCAAAAAATGAGAAAAGCAGATGCTGAGTTCAGGATTTCCCAAGAAAAATAGTCTAATTCCTATTTGTTGACAGAGGTGAATGGGAAATCTGTGCTCAGTGTGTTTGGAACAAGTGGCGTTGCTCGAGGAATATAATCTTAAACACCACTACGAGACACGGAGAAAAATACAATAACTTGAAGAGAGAACTGAGTTTCCTGATCCGGCCCTTTTGGGATCAAAGTAGGTTGCATACGGCCCCCGGACCAAAATGAGTTTGACACCCCTGATCTACATGACAGCATTCACACAGTATACAGATTCCAGTTGTTTACTTTGCCTTTTTAAATTTTGACATCATCAAAATTTGTTTTAGCTAAAAAAAAAAAAAGATAACCTGAAAGTTGGAAAATTGGAACTAGAATAGTAACTAAAAATGAAACAGCAGTGGTTCAGTGGTTAAAACATTTGTCCATCGACCCAGCTCAGATCACTACATGTTATTGTTGTGTCTTTGGGCAAGGCTTCTCACGAGGGATGCACCGATACCACTTTTTTGCAAACCGATATGAGTACAAGTACAATCATTTCTGTACTCGCCAATACCGAGTACCGATACCGATACTTTACCAATCTTACAAATGTGCAAAATATATATATTTAAGGAAAAAGGAAAAAATAAGGAAAAAATACAAACAACATGATGTTCCCTCTACACACCAGGCTGTCTCCCTAACAAGAACTTTGAACTTTTCTTTCATTTTATTATTATTAATTTAGCTTTGATTGAGAGTGAAAAACGCGAATATGAAATAAACATTTTGAATATTTGAATCTTGATTATAATGTGTTTAATGCAGCTTTGCGCACGTTTGGTTACATTTTGCAGAAACAAAACTTCAAACCCCATGGCTCATTTGCATAAATAGTATAAGCTGTGCTGATGCTTCAGCTTCAGTCGGACTAAAGGACACGACCCAGTGGAATATGAGTGTTCTCTCTGTGTCAGAGGATGTTCTGCTGATGGTGAGTCTGTTCTGTGCGTATGCCGCATTGGAGATGGTTCGTGTTAAACTTTTCAGAGATCGTACGAGTGCAGCAGCTCTTTCACTGCTGTCGCTACAGTCGCTTTATTTATGTTGCTCTGGTTTCTCATAACCGGGATACTGGCTTTTTCCTAATACTGAAACCAAGATACTGGCTTATTTGGGATACTGAAACCGGGATACTGTGGAATGTGTGTGTCATAGTGGTATCGGTGCGTGGTACTGGCAAATTTTTAACGAATATGAGTATATTATGGAAGTATGGGGCTGATACCCAATACCAGTATCAGGATTGGTGCATACTTCTCCCCCATTATGAATGTGGTGTGCCTCTTGCTCCAATCAGTTTACACCAGCATTAGCTCAGCCCCACACTGGGTGCATAATGATATAATGATCTAGGCTCTCATTTCTAAAACCTTGCATGGAATTCTTGCTAAAAGTGTATGTACGAACAAAACAACTACTGCAAACACATACAGACTCATACTTTTCGGCTCTCTGAGCTCAGATCTCCTCCTGATCTCCTCCTGCTTCATTTCTGACCTCTGTGTTTGGTTCATCACTTATCACGGGTCTTTTTATACATGAACAGTCAAAAGTTTGGACGCACCTTCTCATACAAGGTGTTTTTCTGTATATTTACTACTGTCTACAAGGACAAATGACTAAGAATTCTACCTATTGGTTTGAAGGTGTGGAACATTAATTAGCCTAATTGGAAGCTGACAAATTGGGAAAGTTTACATACATTTACATATGAAACTGTAATTCCATGCTGATGTGTCACATTGTGGAGAGGATTTGTCCTTAAGAATGCAATGTTTTATATTTATTTTTACACATGATCTAATAATTGTAAGCAGAAACACATAAACCCCTGTAAAGTTAGATCATTGTATTCCTCATCATGTCCGGATTATGTGTTCCAAATTTCCAAATACGTGACACTGTCTGTGCCTATAGCAGCACTTTTGACAGACTCATATCACTTCACACAAGATGAGTCCCAGAACACGTAATGTCCCAAGGTATAGTGAGAAAAAGCTAGCAAAAGAATTGGAATGGAGGGGTCTGGCTCCCGGACTACAAGTATATGATGCAAAACTATATACAATGATGTTGCAAAGGAAAAAAGTTAAATAATTCAACAAAATTCTCTTCCACCCTTTGCTTTGTTGACACTGCCTGTGACCTGCTCATCATAAGAAACACTCCTGAAATGGTTTTCATTTACAGAAAATGTAAATTGAGGTTCAAACCAAAGGGTGGCTATTTTTGACAACTCTAAGACAAGTTCTGAGTTATTTTGAGTTTATTTTTGTTTACCACACCCCATATGTGTCATTCATGTCTTCAGTGAAAACCTATAATGTAAATGATCATGGAAATAAAGAAGAAATTATCATTAAAATGTGTCCAAACTTTTGATTGACTTGTACATATGGATGCCTTATAAATAAAACTCTGGTAACAATGGCTGCATCATCTGCTGGTCTCAAAGAAGATAGATAAGCTTAAAGCCATACTGTGGGACATTGAAGGCAAAACAATGACCTCCTCGGGGACAGACCCTTCCCCAGAGTGCTGTACAGCTGTGTGGAGTATGTAGTGGACTAAAAATATTCTAAATTCTAAAAATATCTACAAGTTCAGAAGTCTTTGGTTTCACAGTGCGTGTGCTGAATATTCAGAGAAAGTTGAGTTGCCAAAAATGTAGCTCAGAATCGAGCTGCAGGATCACACACACAAAGAGAGCGTGTTTGCTCTTTTTCAGCCCGTTTTTCTCCTCTGACGGATATGCTAATGTTCTCTCTCTCAGTTCCTTGTCTCTCTGCACGCCGCTGCTCTGCTGTCAGGATCTGAGTGGCGGGTTTGAGGTTAGAAGTTGTGGTGTGGACAAAGTGGTCGTGTCAGATCTCTGGAGCTGTGCAGTCTCACCTCAGCTCAGATAGAAACACTCATCTGTGATCCAAGGTCTCCATCTGTAAATGCACAAAGCTGCTTTAGGAACAGACAATTATACCAGAGAACGATTTAGAGAGGAGAGTCTGCAAATGAGATCAGGCAAATGGGTTAAATGCACTGAGCATTTGAGTCCTGGGTCAAACAAATGTAAGTGCAGGCAGTGGTGCAGGCTGAGGTGGAGGAGGTGCAGGTAGGGGTGCAGACAGAGGTGCAGGTGGAGGTGCAGGTGAAGGTGCAGGTGGAGGTGGAGTTGAAGGTGGAGGTGCAGGCTGAGGTGGAGGAGGTGCAGGTAGGGGTGCAGGTGGAGGTGCAGGTGAATGTGGAGGTGCAGGTGGTGGCGCTGCAGTGCTCCTGATCAGTTCAGTTGGTTGATATATTTGCCGGACGCTGATCTGTTATGTAAACACGTGGTCTCAGTGCAGCCTTCAAATAAGACCAGTCCCACACTGAGCTGCAGCAGGTCCAGGGTCAGTCTGAGCCTGGGGTCAGTCTGAGCCCGGGGTCAGTCTGAGCCCGGGGTCAGTCTGAGCCTGGGGTCAGTCTGAGCCTGGGGTCATGCTCTCAAACTGCCCTGACACTGGCTCTGAAGACTCCACCTGTCGAGCTGCTCTCAGACTCCTGTTATTCTGTTCATTTCAAAGCGCCTAAGTGTGACTAAGACTAATGCATTTTTATGTGTAAATCACATCATCTCACACTGACTGTGGCTGATCTGTGAATCCGACTGGAGCTTTACCTGTAAAAGCTTCTTGTCTGTGTCCGGGAGCTGAGATAGATTCCTCCTGTGACCCGTGTGCCCTCTGTGTGCCCTCTGTGTGCCCTCTGTGTGCCCTCTGTGTGCCCTCTGTGTGCCCTCTGTGTGCCCTCTATGTGCCCTCTATGTGCCCTCTGTGTGCCCTCTATGTGCCCTCTGTGTGCCCTCTGTATGCCCTCTGTGTGCCCTCTATGTGCCCTCTGTGTGCCCTCTGTGTGCCCTCTGTATGCCCTCTGTGTGCCCTCTGTGTGCCCTCTGTGGCACTGGGGCTAGAGGCACGTTCAGGTGACACATGAGAGTGTAGAACATGTTTTGTGGAGCAGAATATTTGCATGTAACATGCAGACTCCTGTAGATCACCACACATGGCTCTGAACTCTTCTGAATGCTCCTCTGCTCCTCAGCTCTTCTCTCAGCCCTGTCCAAGAGTGTACGTCCAGACAGCTCCGCCCAGTCTCAGAACAAGTATACTTTGAGTTTACGATGCTTTTGAAATGATTAAAACTCTAGAAGCATTTGTAAGACTTTGGTTTCACATGATATACAATTTCAGTTTGGAAAATGATATTGACATTTTAATAATTCTTGTTGGGCAATTATTTTACTCCACAGATTTCAGAGGCTGCAGTAAAGTCAGTCAGTATATCCTTGTCCATCTGAAAGTTGGCAGTTTGGTCCTTGATATCTACATTTTATGGTCCTCAGAGGTGGTTAGTAGGTAGGCTGGTCCTTGATATCTACCAACCTACTAACCACCTCTGAGGACCATAAAATGTAGGTATCAAGGACCAAACTGCCATCTGAAAGTTGGAAATACAGTACCCTGAGGTATCAAAAAGTAGCATCAGTATCAGTTTCATTACTGTCATTCAAAACATATGCAGCACATAAGGACCTAATATAATATTAGGAGCATTTTGGCTTCAGCCGAATAACAGGGGAGAGACACAAATGCAGACGGAGCTACGACCCTGCGTCAGGCCAGAGATCCACCACAGTCACTTCAGACACGGGGCACAGCGCCGACTTTCTCCCCTCCGCTCTCTCCTCTTCAAACGTGGCTCCGCTCGGAGATTTCCATCCAGACGTAGAGAGGAAGAAGAAAAAAACCTGACTGACGCTTTGTGTGTCATGTTGAGCCCAAAAGTTTGTGATGGAGACGTTTTATTGAACGCTGAGAGTCGAGAGGGGACGAGGCGCTGAAGAGGAGAAAGTTCCCGCTTGAGGGCGAAGTCCGACTTTCACGGAGGAGACGGTAACTTCTCCGAGTGCCGAGAGCGCGGGTCTGTCAGATACAACATGCTGCAGTGGGAAATATCACACGCCGTGGACTGTCGCCTTTTACTTTTTATTCTGAATCTGCCTCTTCTGCACTTTTCCTGTCTCGGCGTGTCCCAGATCATTAAATGGAGGGAGATACGCGCTGGTGAAGTTTGGTTTGATCAGAACTTCAAATATAAAGCTGCTCTTCTGTTTCTGAATGGTTTAGGTGCAGCTACAAAGTAAGTCAAAGTCTTAATTAGTCACGGTAATACTGTGTACCCGGGGAAAATGCTGAGAAGGTTTAACAGGATCAAAATTTGGATACCGCCCAACCCTGGGGGACAATATTAAATGATCTGAACATTTGCGTTTCTTCCACCGCTTCTACAGATATGATTTTGTTTGTCTCATTTTGTGCATGATTTACAGTTTAGAGTCCTTCAAATGACATTAACTTCAAATGATAAATCAGATGTTACGTCCTGAAGTTACTCTTCAAGTTACTCTTCTTTGAGTCGTACTTTTCCCAAATATTTTCTTAGTCTAAAGGTCGCTACACATTACAGGATTTTTCGGTGTTAAACAATTTGTAAACGTGCAAAAAAAAGCGCACACCACAGACGTCACAGAAATCTCTGCTCTCCCAGACTGCAGTGGGATCTGTGTGTGGACCACAAGATATAAAGCTGTGAGCGCGATGGCGTCAGCTGTTTCCTGTCTACAGTAAAACCACTCGCTCTGAGACTCTGAAGTGTTCAAAGATCAGAGCTCTGCACTTCCAGTTTAGACACAAGTCAATCTGTGTGATTATTATTTGTGAAATGTGGAGCAATACTTCAGATACAGGATTTGTAAAGCAGAAAAGAGGAGATAAAGTCCACAGGAAGTAGAGTCACTGTGGCTGACCTGCAGCTTCACCTCGATCCGTGCGCTGTGTGGATGGAAACAGACACATGTGAGGAACTATCTCCACTTTTTACTTTTAAAAAAACGCCTCAAACTGGATTCACAGCACGATTTTGTGGACTGGAGTCATTATTTGCAGAAGACAATTTCTATGGATAATGTGGATCAGATGCTGCACTTTAAATGTACCACTTTACATTAGGTGGGTAATAAAGTCTTTATTTTCGCTCTATCCTGAGTTTATATTGTGTCTCTGTGTCCCTCGCTCCTCTGCCCATGACGCTCTGTTTTATCGGTTGTCGATGTTTGGTGGTTCTGATCTGAGACTAACACCACACACGAGGAGCAGCGGCTTCAATATCGCACACAGAGACAAGTCACTCCTCCCCGATTACTGGAAGAAGAAATCACGGCCAAAATCTGGCAAATTCTCCAGTAGTGTGTGGCGGCCTTAACATGAGTCATTTTTTGGACTGCTACTTTCTACCTGAGGAATCTTATTTTGAAGTAATGTTGCTCTTGCATGAGTACAATTGTTGACTACTCCACCACCTCTGACGCTCCTTGTGTCCCTGTCCCAGGTTAGATAAGAGGAACAAAACTCACATCGTTTAAACAGTATCTTGCCTCTCCACGTGCACACCCCTCCTATGTGTGCACACTTTCACGTCCCAGGTAAAAGTGCTGCGCTGGTGGCACAGGAGTATGATAGGTACACGCACATACACACCCTCCATACATCATGTTCAGAGCGCTGATAAAAATACTCAGAGCAGAGCCAGCACCTGCTCCACTCCTCATCAAGAGCTGTGAGTTCTGCGTCAGCGCAAAACTAAACTTACAAGAAACTTAAACTCCCCATATTACACTATTTTCTGATCTCTTCTAATGTAGTTTCCTCATCACATACACACCTGGAGTTTTAACGAAGGTATAACAACATTATAACACGGCTAAAAACTAAAAAAGAAAAAGAAAGGTTTGTGGGGCACTAAGTTTGAATCCCTGAGTGCTTTGGACCTTTTGAGGAGTTTGCGTGTTCTCCCCATGCTGCACTGTGACAGGTTCTCATTCACTTTATTTATTTCATTCTTTTCCGTCTGTCCATCTTCTTCCTCTTTATCTGGCTGGGTCGCGGGAGCAGCTGTTCGCCGCCCAGTCCTCAGTGCACCTGAGCCCCCATGAACCCCTCTGTGTGTGGAGCCACAGGAGGGTGGACGTCATGGTCCTTGATGTTAGTTCAGGTGCTGCATGTTTTGGGTTGATGGGGGAAACCGGAGCCCGGAGGAAACCCATCCAGACACGGGGAGAACATACAAACTCCACACAGAAAGGATCGAACCCGAAACCTTCTTGCTGTGAGGCATGAGCGTTAGCCACTCAGCCACTGTGCCACTTTCATCCTTTTTTTTGCTGGTATTTAAAGCTGCACTGTGTAACTGTGGTATGACATTATTATATTATTAGACACGTTAAGCAATCCTGCCACTGTATTTACCCCCATGGCTAAACTACTGGCTTCATATGGAAACACAAATGGGATTTCTTAACATGCCAGTGTTCAAGGACAGACTATTATTTCAACTGTGATTCTTATCTCTGCCTCTCCAATCTGCATGTCCAGCAGCAGAATAGAAATTGAGCATATAGGAAATGCAGTAATGTTATGTAATGTCTGTAAAAATATGGAATCAAATTTAAAATTTCACCCAGAGTAACTTACATGGGATTTCTCATGGGAATATAAAAGATCTACTATGTGGCCATACCGGCTCGTCAAAGCCTGAACCCGTCAGATCTCAGAAGCTCAGCAGGGCCTGGTTAGTACTTGGATGGGAGACACTGGGAATTCTAGGTGCCACAGGGGGGCTGTCATAATTTTTATACAATCACAAACCAGTGACAGTATTTCTGACATTTAAACTCCAGTCTCCTACCAATTGGGATTAAACCGCTGAGTCAGATCTCTTTTACGTGCCTTTTTGCACGGGGAAGCATGGCCGCGTCCAGCTCTAGGCTCGTCCACGCTGCTCTTCCCAAGCTCAACCCCTTGCGGCACACCTTTATTTGGTTCAAACAATTTATCATGTCAGTACAAAGACAACGTATACATAATCTCGTTAAGTTTACCACAGATAACATAGTGAAGTATATCATGACTTTGTTTTACATTTGAACAAATTTACGATGGGAACCTAGCTCAGTGCGAAGCAAGAGGTCACAAGAGGTCACACATCTGGTTTTAGCAGAGATAGTGTTAACACAGGCTCTTCATCCTCTGAGCCTGCCTTGTACCATGAGATTGTTTGATGTACATTTTTTAAATAACTTCATTATAAGCATTTTATTCTAACATTTTCCCCCTGTTTATAAAAATTACATCATATAAGATCAGAACATGTCATTTCACTTTATATTAGCACATGTCATCACAAAAATGTGTAAAATCATACACTGAGGATAATGTTGGCTCTTAGTCATTTTAACTTGTGTTTACATTTGCTTATTTGTGTTCAAAGTCCTGGTTGTCTTCGTCAGGGTCAATTCTGTCTTGTCCTCTTTTGTCAGTGCGGTTGTAGGCTGTGTCACAGTCTCAGAGACAGTTGTTACATTTGTGTTGTGTGAATTGTGCACTCACTACCAAGTCAGGGTGTGTATGTTTGATATGTATCACAAACAATATTGCTATGTACACCATGAATAGAATCATTACAAATAACACCTTATTTAACTGTCTTAACTGGGTGTCATGTGGTTGTCTGACGTCTTCTTCTCTCAGACAGTTGTTTTTCCCCCGGGATGGATGGAGCTGTCATCTTTTTTCAGTGCCCGAGGTTAACTTCCTCGTAAGAACACCGTTGGAGTGAACAGTTGTTTACCTACTGCTCACTCTTGAAGTGAAGTCCTGAGTCAATGATGTCCTGCGTCTAGGAGGTCCAGTAGTCTAGGCGTTCTGCGTTTGCGAGTTCTCGGAGGCTGGGTCTGGATCTGTCAGGTCCAACTGGTTCCTTCACATACAGTGCGACTGATGTGGCTCCAGGTTGACCTTTCCTTGACCTTTACTGCAGTAGATGTAGCCAGGACGACTTGATGGGTCCCACCTTGGACTGGTCCTGTTCCTCTGCTTTAGAGTCTTTATGAACACGTGGTCTCCTGGTTTTGCCGTGTTGCCCTGTGGAGAAATAGTTCTTTCTGGCAGTTTATTGTTGTTTACAACGTTTCTTGTTAACAGGGTTTTTCTCATATAGTCAATAAGATCTTGATCAGAGTCTGGTTGTTCTTTTGTCTTCATGAGTCCATGTGTAGCATGTGAAAAGGATGCTCTGGAGTAGGGAAAGCTCCTCTAGATCTCTGTTGTCTTTGTGCATTATTTTTAATACAGATTAGCATTGTTTACAAAAAGTTTTTTTTAGTATTTATTAAAACCTATTGTATTAACCTTATTTCCCCCTGTTTGACACATTTGGCAAAGCCTATTGTGTCAATATTCTTTTATTTTCCTGACACTTATATTTGTATTTCTTATTTAGTCATGCTTACGGAATTTGTGTTTCTGTCTTTCTCACTGACACTATCTCCCCTTTGGTTGTCTCTCACTCTCTCTATTCTTGCTTTCTCACTTTCAATTTCTTTCTGTCTTTCTGTCTCTTACTCTTTCCTCTCTTTCTATCTCCCCCCCCCCCCCCCTCCCCCTCTCCCTCTCTTCTCTTGGCACAGTTGACTAGGCCTCGCACCTCTGCCTTTCTGTCACCTTTTGACCTAGGAGATGGGAGTTGCCAGGGGATGGAGTTTTCTTATCATATGCGGGTGGAGGGCTCTGCTGGGCCTCTGGATCAGTGGGAAGTGCCCAAACTAGATTTTGGTTGGCTTGTGTTTTTCGTACTTCTAATTCTGGAAGTTTTGGATAAAGCCCCATAGTCCTAAACTCCTCCTTTTCTTTTCTTTTCAATTTCCCATTTTCGCCTTGTTCCTCACCACCCTCTGCCTTTCCTGCCTGTAGAGGGCTTTTTTTTTTTCCACCACTGTGCTATCATCGCCCTTCGGACGAGACACTTTAACACTTTTTTAACGCTTTTACGCTTTTTACTTATCATGAATTGATAGGTTCATCATTAGCTCACTTAACTTTATTTCATCTAATTTTTCACCAAAATTATATTTTACTTTTCATTTTCGTAGGAATTTGCAACTCTCTGGATAAATTCACCTCATACACTCTGAGTCTGTTTCTATTTTTACTGTTTTTTTTTTCTTTTTCTCTGCCATGATACTTTGTGTCTAAGTTTTGCCTACTGTTGATCAACGAAACTTCTCTGTGTTTTATGACAAGCTTCTACCACGATGGGCGGTCATAAACTGGGTGTTAATTCACACACCGAGAAGGACGCTGGATCAATTTTCAACAAAACATCGACCTGTGACCTGAATGAGATTCAACCTTGATACATCTTAACAATGATCAATTTGAATTTCCATACATTCATTCACACACTACAATAACTACAAATCTCTATGTAGTTCTATATAACTTCACTCTCTAGAAGTTAAATTTCTGACCTCAGGTGATATAACTGGATCTGGTTGACCGGGTCCTTCCACGAAGAGGATGCCCCACAGGGGTTGCCGTCGAGAAAAGACGGATTTTTCAGCTCCAGCTGGGTGCGCGCTTTCCAATCTCTGTCGTTCATCCTCCAAGCAGAAGTACACCGAATCCGGCTCGAAGGACCATTATGTCATAATTTTTATACAATCACAAACCAGTGACAGTATTTCTGACATTTAAACTCCAGTCTCCTACCAATTGGGATTAAACCGCTGAGTCAGATCTCTTTTACGTGCCTTTTTGCACGGGGAAGCATGGCCGCGTCCAGCTCTAGGCTCGTCCACGCTGCTCTTCCCAAGCTCAACCCCTTGCGGCACACCTTTATTTGGTTCAAACAATTTATCATGTCAGTACAAAGACAACGTATACATAATCTCGTTAAGTTTACCACAGATAACATAGTGAAGTATATCATGACTTTGTTTTACATTTGAACAAATTTACGATGGGAACCTAGCTCAGTGCGAAGCAAGAGGTCACAAGAGGTCACACATCTGGTTTTAGCAGAGATAGTGTTAACACAGGCTCTTCATCCTCTGAGCCTGCCTTGTACCATGAGATTGTTTGATGTACATTTTTTAAATAACTTCATTATAAGCATTTTATTCTAACAGGGGCGCCAGTCACAAAAACTGCCGTAGTGTCTTTAGGCAAGGCACATCACTCACATTGCCTAGAATGAAAGTGGTGTGTGCGTGAGTGTTGGTGGTGGTCGGAGGGGCCGATGGCGCAGATTGGAGCCTCGTTTCCGTCAGACTGCCCCAGGGCAGCTGTGGCTACAATAGTAGCTTACTACCACCGGGTCTGGAGTGAATGAATAATGCTCTGTAAAGCGTCTTTGAGTGTCCTGAAAAGCGCTGTATAAAACTGATGCATTATTATTATTATTATTATTATTATTATTATTATTCCATCCATCCATCCATCCATCTTCTCCCGCTTAATCCGGCTGGGTCGCGGGGGCAGCTTGCTGCCCAATACTCATAGCACCTGACCCCCCCTATGAACCCCTCTGTGAGTGGTGAGCCCACAGGAGGGTGGACATTATGGTCCTTGATGTTAGTTCATAGGGGTTCATAGGGTATTATTATTATTACTATATAACTTTTCTGGTGGTGCATTCAGTCCGTCCCAGGGCAGCTGTGACTACAATAGTGTCTCACCACCACTGAGTGCGGAGTGAGTGGAAAATGCTCAGTCTTGAAAGGCTCTGTCGTGTGTCGCCTCTCCGCAGATCTGACCTTGGTCTGGTGCTGACAGGTGCGCAGAGAAAAGACTTTTGAATTATGAATCCCATTTGTGATTTTTCTGCTTAGTTAAAGGGACTCCACTGCCAGCAACCCAGCTCAGATCACTACATGCTATTGTTGTGCCTTTGGGCAAGACATGTCATCCATTGTGACTGTGGTGATAAAATGACTATATAGGATCTCATTCATAAAATCTTGCATGGAATTCTTGCTGAAAATGCATGTAACAAAACCTTGGCCTTCTCTCAATGATCTTCATAATAAAGTCTCCTGAAGTCATTTTCATGTCACAGGCTCAAGAACAAGTGGGCTCAATGTAAAGTTCAATTCAATTCAATTTTATTTCTATAGCCCAGAATCATAACAAGAGTTGCCCTAATGGGCTTCACAGTGAATAAACATGAACATAATAAACACATAATCTGGCATAGGCATCAGCAAACACATTCTCCCACAAAGTAAACTGAGGTTCAAAGCAAAGGGTGACTATTTTTTTTAAACTTACATGGGGTTTCTCAATATATAAAAGATCTAGTATAGAACTTTTCTGGTGGTTACAATAGTGTCTCACCACCATCGAGTGGAAAATGCTCAGTGAAATTATTGCTTGTCTTGAAAGGCTCTATCGTGTGCCGCCTCTCCGCAGATCTGACCTTGGTCTGGTGATGACAGGTGCGCAGAGAAAAGACTTTTAAATTATGAATCCCATTTGTGCGTTTTCTGCTGAGTTAAAGGGACTTCACTTATGAGTGTAAAATTGGATTTGAACCATTTTGATTCAGTCTTGAAGATTTGACTTGCGAGGTGAAATATTTTGCTTTAAAATCTGAAAAAAAACCAAACAAAAACGTAGTTGGCAATTTGATCCCAGGGGTTATCAGTAACTGAATTAGTAATACATTTAATTTGCACATTCTAGCCCATTAAAGAGGGGTTATTCTGCAACATCGACTTTTTGAGTTTCCTACCAAGATGTTGTTCCCTTATCAAAAACATGCCTGAAAAGATTTTAGTTGTCACCCATCCATGTTGTAACTGATGATCTGCTGAACATAATGGAATGCTACAATGACAATGAATTAAGTTAGACAAATTATAATACACAAATGAATAGGCAAATTCTAAAAGGAAAAAAGAAAGAATTAAATGACATCTAGATAAAGAAAACCCCACAATTTCCTCAGTTTTCCCAGATTTTGGCAGAGTCCCTATCGACAACAGAGCCCAAAGGAAGTCTTACGTGACGTAAGCATGAATAGAGCCCATTCTCTATAAATATACAAACACATGATACAAAACTGTACACTGCAACTTCACAAACCTGATGTGATGTGCAGCTGTTTCATTGGCAGAATTTGCACTGATTGTGTAACCCTAACCCTGCGCTCTGAAGGGGGAGTGACCCAGACCATCAAAAGCAAAATGAAACTATTTTTCGAAACAATAAAAGATAACATGGTGATGGTAAAGATGTGTTGTCTCTGTGTGTTAGCAGTTAATACCCCATAGAAGTCAAATACCCCCTCAGTGCAACAAACACAACCAACTGGCTTTTATTTTATTTTCATTAAACTCATTGGCCAAAAAGTTACAAAATATAGCTTTAATGTAAACATAATCTTACATTACAGTAAAATATTCAATAAAGGTTCCCGTTGTGGACATTTTAAAAGCTGAACGTTAAGTGTATGTGGTGAAGAACAGTGAGTGATGACAGACGGGCTCAGAGGTCACGGCAGAATCTGGTCCGTCATCAGGGCGGAGACGGATCAGGCGGAGCGGATCAGGCGGGACAGGGGCCGACTGACATGACAGGGTCCAGTCTCGGGTCCCGCCAGATCCGACCCGCCGCCATCTTTGCTCCTGTCATCGCTCAAGTCTGACAGGGGAGGGGTCAGAGGTCACCCGGAGAAATGCGGCGAAAAGACAAGAGCTGTGTGGAATTCAGAGCAGTCCCTTGAGATAGCACGTACACTCACTCTAAGGAGAGCTCAGTTAGTAGAGACATACGCCCACTCACCGGAAGGTTGCTAATGCGTACTGCCATTGTGTCCTTGGGCAAACTCTTCACTGTCTGATGTATAAATGAGTGGTTGTGTACAAAAACCTGTTTGATGTTTAAAGGGCCCATGCTGTTTTCTTTTTTCTTCTTATTGTGATCAATTTTGTGAAGTTTTAAGACACCATATAGTGACAAATACAAGACAAAAAAACAAAACAGAAAACAAACAATATGAACACTGGCACAAATAAATGAGTACAGACTGACACATGCGATTGTGTGCACATACAGTTGTGCTCATAAGTTTACGTCCCCTGGCAGAATTGATGTTTTCTTGGTCCAGTAGCTGCACACGGGACGTACTCGGATATTCCAACATGATAATTATCCAAAACACAAAGGCAAGTGGAGCTGTCACTGGCTCCAGCAGAATAAAGTGAAGGTTCTGGAGTGTTCGTCTCTTCTGACCTCAGTATCACTGAGCCTCTGGGCTGATTCAAGCTGCAGTTCAAACAAGAGCCCGAGAATTTACAGGAACTGGAGCCTTTGGCCAAGAAGAATGAGCAGCTTTACCATCAGAGAAAAGAACACATCCACAACTATCACAAAAGACTCCAAGCTTCACTGGGTCATTTGTGTAGTTTCTGTTTCATTATGATTTAAAAAGAGGAAACACAGGTGTTTGATAATAAATAGCTTCACCCAAGCACTGACCATGAGTGAAAGAAAAGTTTTTGTGTTATCTTTCATATTCTCTGAAAGATGGACAAGAAATCAACCAAATCCTGTCAGGGTCTGTAAACTTATGAGCACAGCTGTATTAGACATCGATAGAGCTGTTGGTAAAGTGATACCCGGGTGACCATCGATACTAGCCTGATTCATCAGCCGGTCTCACTTTGAAATAAAACACAACTCCGTTTGTGTTTTTGATGAGGTAACAGCATTATAGCATGACTTAAAGCTCACAAGAGTCAATTTTATGTAATATAGGACTTTTAAAGGATGCACCATCAGTGTAGTTCTCCCTCTCGTGCCCTTGAGCAGCCTTCTTGCCTCCAGTCAGTGCCTGTGTACATGAAATCTGGCTTATAACAATTATGATTTCCCCCTCCTCCTCTGACTCTGTACGTTTTCATCTGCGCTGTTTTTGAGTGACACATTCTATCTGCTTTGATCGGCCCACTCGCCCTATCGCTCCCCCGTCTGCCGCACTATCACGGCGCCCGCAGCCTCGGTCCACCAGGAGGCAGCGCGCGCCACTCTTATCACGCGCGCACTCCCGACGCCCGTGGCACTTCCTGCTTCCTGCCTGCGGACAGCCAATGACAGCTCTGCGCCCCACGCCCCGCTCCCCCGACACCCACGGGTGCACAGACTGGAGAAGGAGAATTCATTGTGCGTTTTTCCTGCAGGTAGAGCCGTTTGAAATATTCCATCCATAGGCTTGGTAAGACTTGATGTGAACTAAACGTAATTAGCCATAATAAAGCAAACGTACACTTGATTTTACTGTCTGAAAAATGTGAAAAACAGAATGCGCAAAGTTCTTCCTCACTGACCTGCATTCAGAGCGTCCTATTGATTCACTACGATGAGTTTATAAGAGCTTTGCACACCTTTCAGAGGCAAAAATAGAGTTTTTCTGTCATAGTGAAGCTAACAACAACGCTATACACTTCCTGATGCATACAGCACACAGTCAACTTATTTTGACCTCCAGAGCTTCATATACAAATTATCTGCACTGGAACAAGACACATTTTGCTCAAATACACGACAAACACTGTGTAATTAATAGGAGCTTTAATGAGGGATTACTGTATTCATGAAATAGTACTAAGCCTGGGAGTACGGATGACGTAATCTTCTGGGCTAAATATTGTAAACCACAGTCTATCGTAGGGATGTAACAATAACTGAAATATTGTCAAAAGTCTCACAATAATATCATGAGCCCTCAAAATATATCAAATTATAACTGTCTGTTTGTGGTTGTGGTTTTAATTTATTTCTATGTGTTTTCGATGTCTTTCTTATTCTGTAAAGCACTTTGGAATTACTTTGTGTATGAATTATGCCATACAAATAAACTTGCCTTGCTTTGCCTTGGTGTAACAACAGCTAAAAAACAGAGGGAACTACATAGACCATGATCCTTTGGTGTTTGGTGAACTGTTATGAACTGTTATGAAGCACTTTTAAATCAGTTTTATTCATATTATGAATAAAACGGGGGCTTTACCAAAGGCTTTAAAAATGACATTTCAGACTTCATAAGAAGTAAGAGCTTTGAGCCTCATTCACTTTTGAAGAGACTCATTTGTACTTATTTGTACTTCATTCAAGATGTTTTGTAAACTGAAAATGTTCTTCTCGAAAAATCTAAATCATTCTGTTAATACTACTAATAATAATGCATTAGTCTCATGTATTACTTTTCCAGGTGCTCAAAGTTACTTTACAATTTGATGAATTATTCATTCATTCCAAACCATATCCAAATCATTCTAAAGCTATTCAGGAAATGTGAACGTGACTTTTTTAGTATTGATATCTGCTCAAGTGAGTATCTAGTGTCGATACTAGTTTAGTGTCAATTACTATGATTTTGTATTCCAACCATTGTACAAAGTTTAAAGAACAGTAGGGTTACTTCTAATGCCAAAGGTAATACCTGTAGGTTTTAGTTTATGGGTCAATGACGTCTACATTTTCTGTCCCATTGAAATTTCCTCAGTTAAAAAGGTTCAAATGTCATAATTCAGGACATTTCTGTCGTACCTCTGACCTGCATGAAACCAAATCACTTTTTCAGAAATCAGTTATTCTGCATGTTTTTGTCCTTAAAGTGTTCAAATGTCATGTGGTGTGACATCATGTGGTGCGACTAATAACAGCAGGAATTCTATGGCTGGAGTTTAATAACAGACAAAGTCGACTTGGGTGAATGGTTCTTTAGGCATTTTTCTTCATTTGATGCATTTTCCAGGGCAGTAGTTTGTTCATTAAACACAAGCAGGCGACTGTCATATTGCAGCAAAAGAAAATATCAATATGCATTAAAAATCTAAAGAAACACAACAGTTTGTTTCTATACACTTCATATTACTCACAACTTAGATTAATATCCCAACCATGTTTTAGAAAATAAAACTATTTTCAGGTTATTCTCAGTCACACCACATGACATTTTACACTAAAAATGCTTCATATAAATGTTAAACACAGATTTATGCACCTGACACTGGAAATATTTGAAAAACTTCAATAGAAACTAATATAAATAATATAATACTTCATTGACCCTTATATAAATATATTGGGTATCTTGGGAAAAATGCCAGCACAAACATAAAAAATGATTGACTGATCTGTGCACTATAACATATTTCATATTCTTATCAAACTATTCAATCTCATGCTAAAATGACTTCTTTATGATGACTTCTTGTGAAATTTCCCACCTTTGAAATTGGAATCCATTTTAATTATGTCCCCCACGGAGCTCTGTACTGCGCGACCCACTTTAAGACAAACTCCACCTGAATTCTGACACACATCAAACGTATGGAAATATCTCCGTCTGCAGCTATTCTCAAGGAGACCCGCCCGATCCGGAGCGCTACTACGGGTGCCTCAGTGGCCCAGTTTAGCGGATTACAATCTCCTTTCACAGATGCAAAGTGATTGAATAGGAGGGAGTGGGTTTTGCAGAGCGGGATTAGGAGATTGGGAGTGTTTGGATGTCTTTAAAACGGTATTGCAATATTCAAATGATGCCGAGTGCAGTAATTACAGACCCGAGCCTAATAATGTACGACCTAATTATTCCTGCGTAGAGAAGCAGACTCCACGGGCGAGGCTGGTGCAGGGTTTTACAGAGATTATCGCACATATTAATACGCAATTTGTGTTTTTCAATATATTTAGCTGAGTGTGTCTATATTTAAATGGCCAGAATAAATAAGATAACTAGAGTAATCTGATAACCCAATAATTAGATCTGATTTCTGGTGTGTTTTTATAGCGTACACTCTATAGAGAAATCTGATCATTACACTATTGTTTGATCTATGCTCTAATGTTGTTTCCTCAACACAAACACACTTTTTCTCCAAAAGAAAATACTTGGTTCCACATTGTGATGTGGTAATACAAGATGTGCTCCACTGTGCTATTAAACTCCATACACCTTCACTAGAATCATTTGGATAATTTCAGTCTAGGAATTGTCAATCTCCACTGAACTAAAGGTAAAAAAGGAGCTGTTAACTTAAGAACTACCATCTCATGACATCACAAGGTGGGAACAGAGCATTTTGAGCTTTGGAGATGTAGACAAACTAATAATAAAGGACTATTAAAGGATTATAAAGGATTACTCAAACACAACTCCAGGTATGTTTATGAGGAGGTAACAACATTCTAATATGGCTTAAGGCTCACAGAAATCAACTTTGTGTCATATAAGACCTTAAGAAGGGTTATTTGTTTATGAACACAGCAGATGTGGTTAACATGAAGTTACGACACTAGCTAATGACGTCAGCACTAAAACAGTTTATCACCGTGTGATAAAATGAGTTAAATAAACATTAGTGAGCGGGATACATCTTAATGACCCGCATACCTTAATTGCAGGTAAGGGCGGAAATGACGAGAAGAAATGGCTCAAAATTCAATAGCCGAACATCAATTCATTCCTGAAGGATATTATAGGATACTAGAGAGAGCCTGAAATCTGCTGAAATTCTACGAGACACTGACATGAAACCAGACAGGACAGCGGGTCTCTGTGCAGGAGACATGATACCAGACAGGACAGCGGGTCTCTGTGCAGGAGACATGATACCAGACAGGACAGCGGCTCTTTGTGCAGGAGACATGATGCCAGACAGGACAGCAGCTCTTTGTGCAGGAGACATGATACCAGACAGGACAGCGGCTCTTTGTGCAGGAGACATGATGCCAGACAGGACAGCAGCTCTTTGTGCAGGAGACATGATACCAGGACAGCGGGTCTTTGTGCAGGAGACATGATACCAGACAGGACAGCGGCTCTTTGTGCAGGAGACATGATACCAGACAGGACAGCGGGTCTTTGTGCAGGAGACATGATACCAGGACAGCGGGTCTCTGTGATGGAGACATGATACCAGACAGGACAGCGGCTCTTTGTGCAGGAGACATGATACCAGACAGGACAGCGGGTCTCTGTGCAGGAGACATGATACCAGACAGGACAGCAGCTCTTTCTGCGGGAGGCATGATACCAGACAGGACAGCGGGTCTCTGTGCAGGAGACATGATACCAGACAGGACAGCGGCTCTTTGTGCAGGAGACATGAAACCAGACAGGACAGCAGCTCTCTGTGCAGGAGAAATGATACCAGGACAGCGGGTCTCTGTGCAGGAGACATGATACCAGACAGGACAGCGGCTCTTTCTGCAGGAGACATGATACCAGACAGGACAGCGGCTCTTTGTGCAGGAGACATGATACCAGACAGGACAGCGGCTCTTTCTGCAGGAGACATGATACCAGACAGGACAGCGGCTCTTTCTGCAGGAGACATGAAACCAGACAGGACAGCGGCTCTTTCTGCAGGAGACATGATACCAGACAGGACAGCGGCTCTTTCTGCAGGAGACATGATACCAGACAGGACAGCGGCTCTTTCTGCAGGAGACATGATACCAGACAGGACAGCGGCTCTTTCTGCAGGAGACATGATACCAGACAGGACAGCGGCTCTTTGTGCAGGAGACATGATACCAGACAGGACAGCAGCTCTTTGTGCAGGAGACATGATACCAGACAGGACAGCGGCTCTCTGTGCAGGAGACATGTGCAGTAGACCTCCAAGTGATATAGTCTGACAATCCCTCTATAAAGTGCATATGACAGATTTTTATGATTCTCTAATTGTGACTTAATTTGGTGGGATTATCACTATTTTAAGAAGAATTATAGTTTTACACCAATCAAAAAGCAATTTGTGTAAAGAAAAGGGAAAAATCTGTTGAAAATAACAGGAGAGGAGAGTTCTAAAACACACTGATGACATCGCACTGGGAGAATTTTGTCAGAAAGTTTGACATCATTTACATTTAACAAACATTTTTCTGATGCTTTGAATATGTGTTCTTATATTTGTATTTGTCAGATAATAATTTCAGTATTAGAGGAGTGTTGGAGTTATGGAGTTTTCTATATTCTTTTCTCTTGCATTTGCATTGGTTCCTTCACTTTCACATAGACGTGTGATGGGAAAGTCATCATTCAAATAATATTCTGAATCTGTGTTTACACCACACACGATTGAAGTCATCTGAACTGACCTTACCACACACCGAAGATAATACAGATATTACATTTAACTTTACCACACACAGAAGATAACACAGATATTACATTTAACTTTACCACACACAGAAGATAACACAGATATTATATTTAACTTTACCACACACAGAAGATAACACAGATATTATATTTAACTTTACCACACAGATAGAAGATAAAAAACTGATATTTCATTTAGAGACTGCAGACATAGTTTTTATGGAGCCTGTAATGTGTTTCCATGGCGCACAAACAAAGAAAATGCTTTTTGGCTCAAAAGGTTCTTCTGATTGGTCGAGACGGAGGGTCTGGAGACTAGAATTATACAAAGAACTCAATTTGGCTAAAAATGACTGAGGCCGTTTAGTGAAGTCAGTGCAGTAATGGCATTGATTTATATGGAGTTTTTGCACACTTAAACATACTTTACAGCATTATTCATTCACTCTACACACTCTGTGGTGGTGACATGCTAATGTAGCGACTGCTGCCCAGCGGCAGACTGACGGAGGCTGATAATCTGCACCATCAGTCCCTCAGACCAACACCAACAACACACATTCATACAGGGCAATGTGGGTGAAGTGCATTGCCTAAGGACATGATGAGTTTTTGCCTCTGCTACCTCACTGTGGCCCCTGGTGTTCCAGGCGGTCTCCCATCCAAGTGTTAACCAGCCCTGCTTAAAGCAATATTGAAAGACATGAACTTTTATCATATAAACTAATTATGACATTTTTAGTGAGGAATTTGCATTTTTGTGCACAATCCCTACTGGAGAAATGGGGCATCCCCTCCTCCCTCCGTCCAGCAGGGGGCTCCTCACACTCTGGGGACAGAGAGGCTGAGACTGATGCTGACATGAGAAAACTGGGAATTATGCAAATGATGTTTATCATAAACATAAACAGAGCAGAATACATTTATAGAGTATGAAAGCTACAGCTCTGTGGACTGGGATGGAGCCACATATAGATTAAACTCACACGAACAGTACATTTATTTCTTACAGGGCGAAGCTGTAATAGTTATAAAGTTAAATACATACAGTGTTTGTGTTTGGTTCAAGTTGAGCTGAGGTGTTCTGTGTCCTCACAGTGAAGTTGTGTTGTGACTCAGACTGACACGCCATCTGTACCGCCATGTGTCTGGTGACAGACACGTGAGAGGGAGGGAGGGGCTTCACCCGTGTTTAATGGTACACTATGTAACTTTTTAATAAATGGCATTCTGTCTTCATAGAGATCTTAATGCTTTCAATACTCCACAGTATGACATTAAATCTGTCTCCATGGAGACAATCGGGCATCTTACCCTGGCTCACACTCGAAGGTTCTGTGTGTCATCCTGAATTGAGTTCTTCACATTATCAATCTGGAACGGCTCTCACTGAAAGAGACCAGAGCACCATGATGACTGTTTGAATCTGATTGGTCAAAGAGTCACAACAGCGGAGCAAGCTGAAAAATTTAAGTTTTGTTACAAGAAAAGCACAAACATCTTTCCCGTCCACAATGCACAAAGCACTTTCCTCTGAGCTAAATATTCTGTACTGACGTTAAAACAGTCTGAAGTACGTCTGTCGTCATGTTTGTTTTGGTTTGTTTGGGCGCTTCACCTTTGGCTTCCTGACAAACCTGTTGCTGAGACGTGACAGGTCACGTGCCAAGATGATTTCTAGTTTGTGAACTTAGAAATATTGAGAATCCATCTTGCTCCACAAGGTTAGATGACACCTCCAGTCCAAGTTGTAGGTCAGATCTATGGATAAGAATGCATGCATTTCAAGGTGTTCCTGATTATCAAATACACCCATAATGACAGAAATACAAATAGCACCGGAAAAGTTCATAGGGGGTCAGGTGCTATGAGTATTGAGCAGCAAGCTGCCCCCGCGACCCAGCTGGATTAAGCGGGAGAAGATGTATGGATGGATGGATGGATGGACCGGAAAAGTGACGCAGTGTTCCTCTAATTACAGCATAAATGTAAACAGTTTCTACCGCAGAGTATTGAACTGCTAACCTTTACATTAGTGGGCGAGCTTCTCTCCGTACTATCAAACACAAGTACCAGCCTCTCCAGCCATTATAGGTGTCATATTTGTGTGCGTACATGAGTAATGGTCCATACCCCCTGCTTCGTAAGTCCTCGTGCCCAGCTCTGACCCCTCTTCTCTGGGTACATGTGCAGACAGAGGCCCCTGGCAGCTCCACAAAGCGCGGCGTGTGTGTGAGTCTGTGATAAATGCGGCGCTGCTATTATTCTGCACTTACTGTCCCCATTCATCACCAGAGCAGCAGCCAAATGAGCCACTGCGCTGCTCTGCTCGGCTCCCGGGCCCCTGCTCCAGCCTCCAATTAACAACAAATAAATATATAAGGCCTCAGATGGCTTCAAATGAGGTTTGATTATAAAGTCAGGATTTAAAGGTGCACTGTGGAACTCTTCTATTTATTTATTTGGCCAGGACAGTGCAGTCAGACATACACTGTAAAAAGGAATATCTAAGTAAACTCAAATTACTCAAATGAAAACTGAACTTGATTTGGATAGATTTCACTTGACAAGTCAAATTATATACCACTGGAATAAGTGTTTCTATTTATTTATTTATTTATTTATTTTCTTAAATAAAACAACACAGGATTTTAGTTTCAATGAGTTGTTTTTCTTATCTTCAGTGTAACTAAGGCTACGTTCAGACTCAGCCTGAAGTGACCCAAATCAGATTTTTTTGCCCCTCTGCGACCTGTGAAAAGCCCTATATAAATAAAGTTCCCTTACCTGTATCTCGTGGGTTTTCATGACAGTCTGAATGACACAGATCCGATTTTTTCAAATGTGACCCAGGCCACGTGGATCTGTGCTCCTAAAACCGACACACGTCCGATCTATTGACATGTGACTTCAGTCTGAACGGTCAGGTCACATTCATCCCACCTACATCTGACCTACACGTCATCAACAAGTGAGAGTTTGGCTCTTGTGCTGTAACAAGCTCCTGTTGTGAGTCAATACATCCCAACGACAACGTGTTTGCTACTGAAATAGGCCAAAGACATGTTTCCTGCTGTGAGAATGGTACAACAGCAACTTTATAATCTCCAGGAGCTCAGTGCAGCGTCCATGTTTAGGTGACTTCTGTAAACACTGGGCACGCTCGGTGTGTGATGTGTCTCCAGTGCTCCTGCAGGACACTTTTGGGGCATTTAAAGTTGACACTGGAAATGTGAACAACCTCGCAAAAAACTCGGATTTCACAAGAAAATCTGAATTGAGCATTAAGCCCTGCAGTCTGAACGTATCCTAAGTGTATTTTCCTATATGAGTACAAAAAGACTTGTTCCACAGGTCGATAAATCCATTTGTCATGTGAAACGTACTCAAATGAATATGACATGTTCTTAATTCAAGTCATTCTAACTTGGCAAGATCGTAGTTTTTGTAGCGTAGCGTAGTGTAATTATAGCAAATGCTCATTTTTCACTCCCGTCCTCGGTTGGGACACGAAAATACATGGGTCAGTGACGTATAAGGATTTTCAACAGGAAATTTTAAGAATGTAAAAAAAAAATCTAGTTTCTAGTTTCTATTGAAGTGTTTCAAATATTTACAGAGTGAGGTGCATAAATCTATATTTAACATTTATATGAAGCATTTTTAGTGTTTTTTTATGTACATGAATTGGCTACGACCTTAAAAAAAATGTCATGTGATGCGACCGAGAATAACCTTAAAATGTTTGTTTCTAAAACATGGTTGGGATGTTAATCTAAGTTGTAAGTAATATGAAGTGTATAGAAACAAACTGTTGTGTTTCTTCAGATTTTTAATGCATATTGATATTTTCTTTTGTTGCAATATGACAGTCACCGGCTTGTGTTTAATGAACAAACTACTGCCCTGGAAAATGCATCAAATGAAGAAAAATGCCTAAAGAACCATTCACCCAAGTCGACTTTGTCTGTTATTAAACTCCAGCCATAGAATTCCTGCTGTTATTAGTCGCACCACATGATGTCACACCACATGACATTTGAACACTTTAAGGACAAAAAACATGCAGAACATAAAAAGCTATTTGGTTTCATGGAGGTCAGAGGTACTACAGAAATGTACTGAATTATTATGAAATTTGAACCTTTTCCGAGGAAATTTCAATTGAACAAAAAATGTAGGTGTCGTGTCACTGACCTACATACAAGACAATCTAAAATACATAAGAACATTATTCTCTATCTCTAAATACAACAATGCAGTTCTGCAGTCTTCCATCACTTTGCTCACTCACTCTCACATTGTTTACACCTGCGTACAGTTTTGGCTTGTTTTAAACCAAGATTTAAAGGTGCACTGTGTACCTTATCTTCTGGAGGGTCTGTTACCTGCTTGTCTCCATGGAGAAGTGCCTAGAATGTTCCACAGTACAGCCATAAACTTCTCCACAGAGACTTGCAAGCCATATTACAGGTTAAATTTGTGGAGAGGTGTCCCTTCTCTCAGTGAGAATGGATGTTTTTGAGACATATTTGAGTACCTGTAGTTGAATAAATCCAACACAGATCTTCAAATCTCCATGGAGACAAACAGGTTGCAGGAAATTGGATTGACACAGACACAGGCACTCCCGCTAGGGACCTTGCTGCTGTAAGGCGACACTGGTATCTAATGTATATGTAGCAGTGCGGGTTATTCACTGCAGTTGTGGCCTATAAAAGGAGCACTGTTGTCATTGTTGGCCCCTCTCACCCCTGATGTCAGCCACCCATAGGTGCAGGGGTTAGGGCCAGGGGACCAGGGTCACTGTGGGAGATGATAAGATCCACTCACCCCCGTGTGTGCCCCTGCAGCTCTGTGGAAGTACTGCAGGCAGTGGTGAAGTGGGCATGAGATTCCGGCTCTGTGACCCTCAGGCTGTGGTGAGACCAGCCTCCCTGTAGAGAGCTTTCTTCTTGTTCCTGTTTAACCAGGAGGATTTGTGTGTGTGAAGGTCGCTGTGGCCCATGTCATCACGCTCAGAGCACTATTCATTCAAAGGACTCTGAGTTCCTCTGTTATACTTGAACTTCTGTGAGGAACTGGCAGAAACTGCTCTATTTTATTTTAGAAAAGTATGTATGAATAATAATTAAAATATTTGTAACTTGCGTCTGTGTCATTTTGAGCTAGACCAAACCTGGGCATTGTCCAGCTCCCGGGCCACATACGGACTTTTAGTTGACTCTGACAGGCCCGCTTAAGGTCATTTGGAATTACAAAATAAACATATTTTATAGTTTGACCTCAGGCGTGGACTAAAGCTGCATTGCTTTTATTTTAAAGGTGTTTTTAAATGACATTTTTTGTAAGGCCACTTCATGTTTCATTGCTTAGTCATAACATAAATTCTTACCCATCTGACCAGTGTGTCAAAACACTGCTGGCCTGGCAAAATATTTTGTTTTGCATATGGCGCCATGGAAAAAATAACTGCCCACCCCTGAGTTAGTCGAACCTGTTTGCCCTTCGTATATGGTGAGGTAATATAGTCCTGTTTTGCCAGGGGGCGCTGCTGTTAAATACCAAAATATACCAATGAATACAATCTGGCATCATAGCGCCCTCATGTGGTCAGAATTATTGCAGTATTTTTTACATTTTGTTTGTTTGTATCATTTTGTTTGTTTGTTCGAACTGAGTGCAGACCTGCCTGGTGTCGATATTCTAATCATTTTCACACAGCTCATGACAAACAGACCGCACTTTCAAATGTCACTGACTTGAACACATTTTTTCTCTGCTTGCTGAAGGGGAAATGCTAAAAATAAAGTGCCTTTTTGAACCATGTAGATTCATTCCTCACTGCGTTCTCCCTGTTTAAGACGAAGTATGTGGACTGGACGGATGACATTTAGTGCGCTCATATGTGAGTTATGAAGAACGTGTCCACACAGGAGCATCTGGACCCTTCCTTTAAAACGTGAATGGAGGGTCACAAATCCTGGACTTACAGAGGATAATTATGCTCCTCGTGAACATAAATCTTTCATGATTCTGAATCAACATTTTGAATTATGCACCAGGGTAAAATGCACAAGAAGGTTCTTCTGGAAGAGGGGGCATGGGGTAAGAGAGGCAGTTCTAGACCCTCAAAAATAATAGATACAAATAGGGCTGCAGCTATCGATTATTACAGTAATCGATTATTCTGTCGATTATTTTGTTCGAATAATCGAGTAATCGTTTGTTATTGTCGTGTCTACTTTGCACATGTTAAGTACACACCACCTGCATTGACAGATACACGTGTTTTGGACATGAAAAACGTAATTATCGCTGGGCTAAGGTTGACTCACCTCACGGTTTCTTTTCCACTTGATGTAATGTACGGTTCTGTTTAGATGTTGTAGCATCAGTGTTGAGAAGGTGACTTTTAAAATGTAATCCCCTACAGATTACAGATTACATTCCCCAAAATGTAGTTTGTGACATAATCAATTAAATTACTTAAAGTGAATAACGTAATCTGAATACTTTGGATTACTTGATATTGTCATGATTTTTAAAACTACATAAATGTAGCAACCAACTCCTGCAAATTCTTGTTTGGTTTTAGACCTGGATTAGTCCTGGTTTTAGATCTGGTTTAGACCTGGTTTAGACCTGGTTTAGTGGCGCACAGGAGGAAGCGCGGTCCACGGAGTGTATGCGACAAGACACAATCCACGCGCAGAGTGTGCCGTACGGGAGATGAAGAGCGTGCGGCGTACCGGTGATGCGGGGTGCGGAGCGTACCGCACCCCGCATCACCGGAGGTTATGCTCTTATTATACATCCATGGCCGCGCTGTTGTGTGTACAGTGAAGTGCAGTGGTCGTGCGGAAACTTTACCTCTACCACAAAAGGTTCCGGCCATCGCCGAGCGTATGAAAATAAAACGAAGCATCGAGGCAAAAAAAAATAATCAATGCATTTTTCTAATCGATTAACTCGATGAATCGTTTCAGCCCTAGATACAAACATGTTTGTATTAAAGTGACTGTATCTTTACTGCCTTAAAAAAAACTTAAACAGATAACATCAGATAATAAAACACGTTATGCTACATTCAGGGAAGGCCACAGGGTCAAGTTACAGGTCAGATCTGTGGAAAGGTGACCCTGCTCACGATGAGAATGCATTGATTTCAACCAAAAACCCCTGTTAAAACCCACATGGTGAAACATTCTTTGAGTCTGTTATTGATTATGTATTCGTTTATCAAGAGTTTTGTATTTTACTTTTGGTATTTTATTCATGAATCTATTATTTTGATGTATTTCAGCTAAGCTTATATGTTATATTTTGTTGATGATGTTATTATCTAAGTTTGTATATGGTCTGTTTCGGAGTTTGTCCTATACTACACAAAATGGATTCTTATGAGCTTTAAGTCATGTTAGAATGCTGTTACTAGAGATGCACATTCGATTAAATTTTCTCAATCAATCGTCGGGAGAATTAACAATCCATTTTTGATTAATCATTAATGTTTTTATATTAAAATGATCATCATTATTACTATTACTAATCTGCATAAATAAACTCAATTTATAAACCATCAGCACGACAGAACCACATCAGTGTGACATTAGAATGTGTTTAATGCAGCTTTGAACATTTGTTTATGTTTTACAGAAACTAAACTTAAAACCACATGACTCATTTGCATAAACTGTAAACGCTGAAAAAAAGCAGTTCTTTCCTCATGCTGATGCTTCAGCTTCTGAGGGACTAAAGGACACGACTCAGTGGAATATGAGTGTTCCTTCTGTGACAGAGGGATGTTCTGCTGATGGTGAGTCTGTTCTTTGCATATGTCACGTTGAAGATGTTCATGTTTTCAGAGATCATACATGTGCAGATCATACGTGTGCAGATCATACGTCTGCAGATAGGGACTACAGATGGAAACTAGCTATTCAGCTATAATCTGGTACATCTGGTGCATCTCTGTCTTTCGATTTAATGTTTCTGTGCATTGTCCCTCAAATAAAGATTAAAGTAAGTAAGTATTGTACGTGTGCAGATCGTACGTGTGCAGATCGTACGTGTGCAGATCGTACGTGTGCAGATCGTACGTGTGCAGATCGTACGTGTGCAGATCGTACGTGTGCAGATCGTACGTGTGCAGATCGTACGTGTGCAGGTTTAGTGCAGCTTTCATTTAACAGTCATTTCACTCATTTATTTATGTCACTTTATTTAATTTAGCTACTGTTATTTTGAAAAAACTGAAAAGTGTTTGTCTTTTGGACCCATTCACACTTGACTGTTGCAGTAACTGGGATACTGCGTCCACATGCACCAGGACCAAACCAGGATAGTCAAAAAACCCGATCATACCCGGGACACTGATGTGCAGGTAACACACTGAGGGATACAGTGATCACCAAGGAGCCAGAGCCGAGATATGGGACTGTGAGGCTCCGGTGTTTGTGCTGTGAGACGCAGCCTCGTCTCCTTACGCCACACACAGCAACCACATTCAGTTTGTCCATTAAAAATGTGATTGACGAAATTCTGAACCATCAATTATTGATCAATCGACTAATCATGTCCATCCCTAGCTGTTACCTCATCTAAAACATACCCAGAGTTGTGTTTTTTGTTTCATTCACACATGTTTGACCCTGTCTACATCTCCAAGGCTCAAAATGCTCTGTTCCACCTTCTGATGTCACGCAGTGGTAGTTTTCAAGTGAACAGCTCCTTTTACTGTACCTTTAGTTCAGTAGAGATCAGCAGTTCCTGAGCTGAAATGATCCACATGATTCTAGTGAAGGTGCATTTAAGGACACAGTGGAGCACTTCCTGTATTACCACATGACATCACAAGAAGGAACAGAGTGCTTTCTGTTTGAGAGTTAAACTCAGCTTAAATCTGCAGGGTCTGTGTGTTGAACATGGGTGAAAGAAACGAAAAAACACAACTCCAGGTCTGTTTGTGATGAGGAAATTACACTAGAACATAGATTAGAAAAACGCGTAATATTTAGGGCCCTTTGCAGAGTGACTATATAAAAGTTCCTTCGTTTAATTTCCATTTAGCCTTTCGTTGTTGATAAGAGAATATGTGATGATGTGTATCCAGCTTTACCTCACTCTCCATTTATTTTGTCAGGCTTAACAAACGCCTTGGGATCCCGACTGCACCCGGCCCCTCTGTGGAGCTGCTGTGGTTGTGGAGAAAAATGAGACCGATATGTTAATCGGTTTTGTTTATTGCACAGAAGGTGGAGGTTTGTTTATTACTGTCGCTTCTTCTGTTGGGTGGTGTTTGATTACGGTAAAGCGGCTGTACTGGAGAATCTTCCTTGAGTCCTTATTTTCCACCGTGACAAATTTATAGGAGCTTTTCACAATGTTTGGTGCCAAGTTCGGGCATTGCATCGTTGATAATAATAACTAACAACACAAACATATTATATTCTGGTTTGCGGATGATAAAAATGCTCTGTTATAATTGAGACGATTATAAGAAAGAGGGTGGGGGGTTAAATGACAATAAAACTGGGGTCTCCAACCTGTAGTTAGGGAGCTTCCAGTACAATGTTTAGTTAAATCTATTGCATCTAGGTTTTTATTGTTAGTTCCCTCCTCCCCGAGCAAAGAGGATGGAACAGACCTGTAACATTTGATCAGATCTGCTGAGAGTCTTTGTTTGTTCAATGCAGTTGAATGTAGCATGTATACAACTTGTTTAATGCCTTTGCGGAACATTACAGGCATAGCAATAACATCTCCATGGAGAGTGTGTAGAATTCCTCATTCATCCAGGTAGAATCCATCCAGTTGGTTTGAACATGGAGTTAAAGAAGCTATTTTTGTTAAAAAAGAGAACCCTTCTTTAAACAGAAATGGAGGACTCCGTCTGTCTCCATCTATAACTCCATTCTCAAACCTACATCAAAACAAATTAAGAAAACAATAGGTGTGTCCAGGTCAGGTCCAGAACTGTGAAAACACTTCTTATAGCCCCGTATGATTATGTTAATTTGACCCCACTCTCAAGTCTACTTCAATAGGCTGAGCTAACAACAGAAGCGGTAAACAAGTAAGGGTTAGTTTCAGAGTAATTTGTGGTAGCTAACTCCTTCCTCTTGCAGGCAGATATAAGTCAGTGTCCTCCAGCATTCTGACCAGAACTGAAGAAGCAGCTTGGATGAGCGGCAAAACGTCTTCTACCTAAAACTCTTGTCCAGGTTGACAAATTGAACTCTACCCTTTGCCATCTCCATGGAGACATACAAGTGGCAGACCCTCCACAAGTAAAGGGACGTATTGCATCCATCCATCCATCCATCCATCTTCTCCCGCTTAATCCGGCTGGGCCGCGGAGGCAGCTGTTCGTCGCCCAGTCCACTCTGCCCCTGAATTACGTATTGCATCTATAGTCTAAAAAGGCTATATCTGATTTCTTGTCTTCTTTTTCTTTTTGTATTACCCCAGTACAGAATATTGTAGGTCAGGGGTCCCAACCTGAAGCTCTCCATCCCCGATGTTGTGTACTAATAAATGGACAATGTTTTATGTTTTAGAGGCGTCTAACTGTACCCAAAGGCTCGCCCTCTTTCTTAGAATTGTCTCAATTTCTTGCAACCGCTAAAATGAGTAGCTCTCTGACATTTTTGTCTTGTAAAGGAAGCTCACCAGAGGAAAAACACAAACCATTGTCCATTTATTAGTGCACAAAGTTGGGCTTCAAAATGATACATTTATAATGGTAATAGGCGTGTAATTCACCAAATATCTGTTATTCAGCACAATAATATTAATTCCGAAGTTCCTTGATGAGCTACTTGGAAGGGGATGGAGAGTTGGAGACCCCTGATCTACAATAATCTGTACTGGGGTAATACAAATTTTACTTACAAGAAGAAGAAGAAGAAGAAGAAGAAGAAGAAGAAGAAGAAGAAGAAGAAGAAGAAGAAGAAGAAGAAGAAGAAGAAGAAATCAGGTATAGTCTTTTTAAACTAAAGATGCTTTACTGGTGGAGGGTCTGCCACCTGTATGTCTCCATGGAGATGTTATTGCTATGCCTGTAATGTTCCGCATAGGCATTAAACAGGATGTATACATGCTACATTCAACTGCACTGAAAAACCTAAAACTCTCACCAGATCTGACCAAATGTTACAGGTCTGTTCCATCCTCTTTGCTCGGAGAGGAGGGAAGTAACAATAATGATGTTACTTCCAGTAATAGGTTTAACTAAAATTGTGGTTTATTAATTAACAGAATAGGAAAGAAAAAAAAAGAAAAGTGGTGGTGAAATTAAGGTTTTAACAAAACTAAATGAACAAACTAAGGAGCCCTAACTAAGTACAACAAAAAAAGAACCTAACTAAAGTTGTACTCAACGAATAAGAAAAGTGTCTCAATCAAAATCAAAGAACAAAGGCACCAGCCGGCAAAATCACAACAGAATCAAACCGACAGAACAGAAATGGCAAACTGTCATGAGGGTGTTCCAGCCACGACCAGCTGGTGGCTGAAGTGTTTTACTTCACTCACACATTTGAGGAATGCTGCATTATTGATCTGTTTCCATCTCAAAAGCTCATGTAGTGGTAGTTTTCAAGTGAACAGCTCCTTTTGCCTTATTAAATAGATATTGGTAACTGCAGCTCTGTTTGTGATGAGGAAACATTAGAACATAGATCAGAAAATAGCCTAATATTAGTCTCTGGCCTTTGTTGTCGATGTTCTGGCTCTGCACACACTGAATCACATCAAACAGCTGGAAAATAAATGAACAGTGCACTCACTGCGGGGTGATTCCCTGCTCCCTGACACTGCCGTTGGGCTCGACACTTGCCCCTCTTCCTCCTGCGGGCCTGGCACAGAAGCGGGAGTGTGTGTTTGGCTGAGGGCACAGTGTGGCTGCCAGGTCTGTGCCAGTCTGCCCCAGGGCAACGACACCACCGTGTGAGAGAAGGAGGCCATCTACTGTGTACAGGGTTAGAGTCAAATGTCGTTTTATGCCAAATGTGAATCTGAATTAGCCTCCTGAGACCCGAGCTTTTGTCTGCTGTGCATTTTTCATTTCTTCTTGCCATTTGGGATAAGTAGGACCTACTAAGTAAGTCTTCTGTATGACACCATTGGTTAAAAAATGTAAAAACATTAAAATGTATAAATAAATTACAAAAAACAAACAAACAGCAATTAGCTGTTTATTTCAAGCCCTAAACCTGCCAAATGTGACGTAGGTCGACCGTGAGCGGGTTGGGGTTCAGTGAGTGAGGTTAAAAACACACAAAAAGGCCTGAAAATGTGGTCCACAGTTTTAATTTTTTCTGGTTTTCAATCGTTACAAAAAAAAGTAGAGGTGCAAAAAGTGGAGACAGGCAGCAGTTTCCCTATAGCAGCAGAAACGTCCAGCAATTTATAACTGTAAACTCATCTAAATATTCCCAAGTTTACCTAACAACATGTACAATCAATAATATAACACAGTCCCAATGTCTTCAAACGAGGACATGACATTTCCTGATGCTCTCGTCTGCTGTGGTCAATAAAATGTGTCAAATTTTAATGCCAAATGAAGAGACATTAAGATACATGAAGAGACATTATTGTACATAAATACATTGGTTTTATTCATAAATTTTGCATCTAAACTTTACCATGCAGTTTTTTTTTACTTTCGGGAGCTGCTGTAGAGGTTTTTAGTTGATTACAGGTGAAAGTTTAAAATAATTGAAAATCATGGTGCTAAGAGGCAAAAATGTAATGTCCTCGTGTGGGGCCACAGGGTCTCAAGAGGTTAGAGTTATAAATATTAGACTGTGCAAATTGTGATCTTTTGTGTTTCATGTTACAGTCCAATTACATTTTGTGCGATGGAGCTTCAACCACATTTAGAGACACGTTTATTCCAGCTGAAAAAGAAAAACTGATTATAATGCAGTTGTTGGTTTCCAGTTGAATATTGATAAAAACAGGTTAAGCAGGTTAATGTTTCAAATGAGGATATAAAACCCCCAATGTCTGCTCACATCAAATTGGATGGAAGAGCTCTAGGAACACTAGGTGCCACAATGAGGTGACCGACGCAGATTGGCAGCCTCGCTTCTGTTACCACCACCATGTTCTCCCATGTTTTTGAATAAAATGTGTCTTTTCCCAGTACAGATATATTGTATAAGCAGCTCTTGGGGTAAAAATAGCTCTAACTGTCTGCATCTGATTATAAAGCGCCTTTGTGTCCGAGTCAAAGGTCTCAGTGCTTTTCAGCTGGTGGAGTGGTCAGGTAGGGTGAGTGGTCAGGGAGGGTCAGCAGGTCTGTGTCAGGGCCGTCTGAGGAGCAGTGTTCTTCAGCAACAGTGTTCCTCCTCTGTGTCCTGCAGCATCACAGCAGCCTCCAGGAAAGTCCTTGTTCTTGCTCTGCTCTGGTGTTTTGGTTGGTGATGAAATCGTTCATTTTCTCAAAGTATTTCCTCTGGAAGGTCTTCTGCCTGATGGAATACCTTAAAATTGTCACTGGAATAATCCAAAATATACTGGAACATCCTTTTCAATAGGAGCCTTGCCTATGTATGAGTAGATCTGCCCTGTTTTGTCACCAGTGTAGAGGAAGTGAGCTCATGTTCACCACCTCCTCCTCCACCTCTCTTCACGCCAACCCTAAAGCCTCCTCAGACTGTTTCCTCTCTCACATGAGCTCTGTGTGCAGTCTTCTGTCAAATCTGATGCACTTAATCCATTTGCAGCGGCGCTCACATGAAAAGACCTGTTAATATTCAAACAAAGAGGAGGTGCTTTCATGTGAGTACAAGGCCAATAGTGTATGTGTATTGTGTCGCTCTCACTACACATCCTTCAGGAACATGGCAGAACTGCACTTGTTATCATACAGAAAACAGTTATAACACGATTTTTGTGAACTAGAGTGAAAAATAAAACAATCTATATTATATTTACATATATACTGTATATACTATATCTATATTTACACACAGTGCACCCGGGTGATCTCTGGGTGCTGTTCCGGACCTTCTCCCGCTCTTTGTGCCACAAATATGTCAATAAAGTCCAACCACACAATCACAGACTGTTTTTAGAAATGGACATGGCTAACCTGTGAGCTGTTGTGTTCCAAATAGGAAGTGTACATTGGGGAGGCTCCATCCACTCTGGTTCCAATTCACTTTACATGGAAAACTGTCAAAAACCTTTCTGTAACTGCTCATCTCGTCAATTTGGTCTTAAACTGTTCTTATTAACCCACTCTATGTGAACCTGGGGTTTTCATTTGGCTATTTGGTAAATATATTCCTATTCCTAATATGGAACTGACTCCAAATTCACTCCTATGACCGCTGACATTGTGAGCTTCATTTGACTGGAGACGAACACTTCTATAGACATGACTTTATACATAGCCTGAGCTCTGGAGTCCACTTCACTGTTTATAAAGATGCTTTTTATCTAATCCTCAGCTGTGAAGGCAGTGGTCATGTAAAATCTGCCCAGTAGTTACTGTGGGGAACCTGCACACAAACCTCCTGTACTTTAAGATGCACTCACTGCAAGAGCTGTGCTTTCTGTTTTTCTTTCTAATACCATGCGGTTTAACCCTTGGAGACCTATGGGCAATTTCAGTACATTTGTCCTCGCCTGGATTTTTTTCTTCATTTTGCGATTAAAACTCCCAATTTTTATAGTGTTCTACATCCTCTTTTTCACTACAACCTGTTATTTCACAATCTGCTGCTGTAGTGTGTCATGTGACTGTAATAAAAACTACAGGAATAGAGATAAAAAAAAAGGTGGAAAATAAAATTCACACTCTTTCATACAAAACACACAGCAAACATGTATGAACAACTTTTTGGACATGAAAAATGCTTAATTTAGCGCCTTAGCTACAAAAGTGCTAAGGCTAAAAACTAAAAATATCCTTATTGCCCCAAAACAAAAACAAAAAGTGCAGTGACCCCATGACTTTCCTGGTCCAGTCCTGGAAACAGCTCCTGTCAGGTCCAGGGTCAGAGCCACAGCACTTCTGCATTTCCAGGGTGGAAATTACATTTGGATTTGGACATTTGGACTGAAATAAACATTTCACATAAGAATAGCGAGGGATGTGCAATTACACACACCAAGATGCATATTTGCCATTTATTTGAGAAATAACTGCACTTAGAGCGACTTTTTCAATCGTTCTGAACACAGACGCTCAGAGCATCGACCATCTTGACTCACTTCACTCTAGGAACAAAGGACACTTCGTTTTTTGTGACGTAGCATAAAGCCGCATATACGTACGGAAACCTCTATCTCCGCTCTTTCAGAGGGAAAAAAGTAAGTTTCAGTCCTTTACGGTTGGAAAGTTATGCGCAGTTATATAAAACATATTCCCCGGTATCGTATATGACACCGTAGGTCTTGGGCCATGTATTTCTTTTAATTTAGGAAAGCAACTGTAGTCTGAATACCACCAAATGAAAGACTGTCCCGGAATACAGTTACTCAAAGGGAGTATTCAGAATAGGTATTCCCAGTACATGTATTCAGGTACTTCCCAACACTGGATATCAGTCTGGTCACGGCTTCCTCTGAACCAGAACCAAACACGATCGTCCAATCCGATTTGTTTCTTTCTATGACTGTATAATTCTACTGTATGTTCTTAGACGAGTGATAAACCAGCCTGAGCAGGTCCAGCAGCAGGTTGTGTTATTGACTAAATGTTGATGTCCACCCCAAGTCTGCTTGTCTACCCGTAAAATTCACTGCACGCTACTACAGGAAACCTTAGATTGTGCTAAAGTAAAGCTAGCGTTAAAGTCAAGCAATCCCCAGACAAACAAGTGCTTACAGTTAGCATCACACCCATCAGCTGCAGAGGGACAGACCCAGAGAAAATGGAGGCTCCGGGCTGCAGTGCAACGTCCCTAATCCGTCTCGTCCAGGTCCCAGCGGGCCCCCAGCTGCACCAGCAGGGCCCCGGGGTGAGACAGGAGTTATAAAGCACCGGCGGGTCCGTGGGTGACAGGGACCCAGGGCGCAGAGGGATGAGCACGGGGACTGCAGAGGGTTTTTCATCTCGTATAAAGACTGTCCACGTGTGGAATGGCCGTGCGTGTGGAGAAATCAATATTTGTACTACGCTTTTGAAAGGCGATGGAAATACCTAAAGGGACACTACGTCACTTTTCTGCCGGAAGGTCTGCTACCTGTTTGTCTCCATGCAGATGTTGGATCCACAAGACGCAATTCTTCAATACTTTACAAAGAAGCAGTGGTGGAAAAAGTACTCAGTTTTGTTACTTAAGTAAAAGTACAGATATCTGAGCAAAAATATTGAAGTATATGTAAAAGTACCTGTTTAAAGATGTAGATGCAGAATTAAAGAATAAGAATTTACGCAGAGTTTGAGATCTAAAAAAGCTTAAACTCTAGTGATTCAGACACAAATTTGTGCTGAATTTTTAACAGAAACATTTTTTCCAGCAGTTTTTCTTTGTATGTTTTCATCCACTCATTTTGATGCCCTGCACTGCGAATTTCTCTGATCTGGCCAAGATTTTAAGGCCTTCTCCACACGTAGCCGGTATCTGATAAACCGAAGATGTTTTGCTGCGTTTTGACCTGTCATCCACACGAACACGCATCAGAAACGAGTATTCAGGGAAAACTCCGGCCAAAGTGAAGATTTTAAAAAACTCCGTTTATGCCTGTTTGTGTGGACAGAGATAACTGGGGTTTTGCGTTTTAAAGCGTCACTGTCTGCGCCAAAAAATATGAATCTGCCCTGACGTCAAACGTGCGACATTTGTTTAGGCGACTGCAAAAGCCAAAGCCAAAGCCAAAGCAGAATATGGATCGGAGTCGTTTCTTGAGAGCTGTGTGTGTGTTGAGAGCAGAATTGCTCCTAAACTGTGTTTAGGAGCAATTCTGACTCCGAGTCTGTCCAGACAGAGGAGCTCGGCGCCATGTTTTCTGTTGTTTAAGTTTAGGCGGAAGTGACGGTTAAGTGATGGAAATAACGCCATCTACAGGTCTGGAATGTGTATGAATGTGGTTGAAAACGCAGATGTTCGGTTATGTGTGGAAGGTATTTTTTTCCGAAGACGAGGTGGTGTGGATAAAACAATTTTTATAAACGGAGGGGGGGAAATGTTCGGTTTTAAAAATACTCGGCTTCGTGTGTACATGGCCTAAAACTCATATCAGGTTCTTCATCTTGTTTTAAGATTCTCCTTACTAGTTTTAAGATCTACTTACTAGTTCTGAGACTGCTTCTTTCTAGTCTAGAGGTCGTTTATTTTAAAAGAACTCGTTAAGTAAAATGATCTGTCCACGATCATTTCAGATTTAAGTGTTAATATCTTAAGCTTTTTTGCAGGGTGTCAATCTCTACTGAACTTGAAAAGTATCGCTTCATGACATGAAGGTGGAACAAAGCATTTTGAGCTTTGGAGATGTAAATAGACTAATAATAAAAGGTTACTCAAACAAACACAACTCCAGGTCTGTTTTTGAGGAGGGAAAAATATTCTAACATGACTTAAAGCTCAAAAGAGTGAATTTTGTGGAATACAGGACCTTTAACCTGAGAATTATCAAAGTGGGTTCTTTTTACCTCTACACTCTATCCCTTGTTGATGACTTTGACCTGGCCGTGAGTCTGTGGAGCCTGGTTGAAGGTTGGACTGAGGCATCTTCTTCCAGCCTCCGAAGGTTTTTGTGGTCTGGAGGCGATGGACCGTCAGAGGGTCCATCCAGAGGCTCCTGGTGAGACTCCACTGCAGATGGTTCCTTTAAGGTCTTACATCTCTCACATCTCTATCCTTTCCTCCCTCTTCCCTCGACCTCCTGACCTTCGCTCCCCTATTCGTTCCCCTTTCTTTCTCTCCCTTCTCTCGCTCACTCTCTTTTCACACCTGACTGCTTACTATCTACTATCGACTCTTCTTTCTCTCTCTCTCCTCTCCCCATCTCGTCAACATTTCTCCTATTTCTATGCTCCCTCTCTCTGTTTTCTGTGTCCCTCTTCTCCATTCATCCCCTGCCATTCTGCCTTTCTCCATCCCCTCTTTCCTTCCTCTTTCTCTCTCTCCTTTCACCATTCTCAGACCATCCTACCTCCTCCTCTATCTCTTCTATCCCTCTCATTCTTCCGTCCTCTTCCCCATCTCTCATCTCCTTTTCCTCTCTTTCCCCGCTCCTCTTCTCAGTCCGGTCTCTCCAACATCTCTCCTCTTGCTCTCTCTTGGCCCTCTTCCCATCTACTCTCTCCATTTTTACTTATTTCCTCTCTCGCTTTCTCTCTACTCTCACTGATCTCTCCATCGTCTCTCCTCTTCCTCTCTCTATGCTTCTTTTATTCCTCTCTCCTCTCTCAGCCCTGCTCTGTCCGTCTGCTCTTTCCCTCATTTTTCTCTCTCTCCTCTCACCACTGTCACACACAACATTCTACCTCCTCCTCGCTCTCTTCTATACCCCTCTCATTCCTCCTCTCTCCCATCTTCTCTCCACTCCTTTTCTTCTGCTCTCCTTTCTTACATCTCCCTCTTCATCTCTTCTTCCTCTGCTCTCTTCCCTCTCTTCTCTCATGTACCTTCCAGCTTCATGTGAGTATCTTGTATCTTTCCTCCCACACGGTCCCTGTGGTTGGACCATCAAAGCTCACACAGATCCTTCAGAGCTCCTCGCCGCACAGGGTCTTGTGGAGCTCTGTGTGTGTGACCCCAGCTCCTCTCACGGACTTTTACCTAATGTCACTTTACCTCATTTGGACGGTCTTAAAACATAAAAAACAGAACTTGTTCATTTGAAACGGTTTGCAGTGGTCCAAAGTTTAAAAATCAAATCAAATGTTAAATTAGTGATAGGTAATAATTGTATAGAACAAAAAGCTGAACACACATTTGTTGGTGTTATTATAGATCATAAAATCTGCTGGAAGCCTCATGTAAGTTACATGGCATCCACTTTAAATTTCATAAAACTAACCAAGTATGGTCTTAAATGTAGACAAAAAATCTTATTTATCTTGTTTTAAGGGATAGATACTAAATCAGGGATGTCCAAACTTTTTTCATCAAGGGCCACATATTAGAACACACCAGCGTGAGGCCGATCGAGGAGCATAGACTGAGGGTCAAAACAGTGAGTAATTCAAATCTGTGCATTTATAACAGGTTTGAATGACCCTCCAGACCTTTGTTCAGGCTTAGACCCTCAAAAAGACACACGACATTTGCTTGATCAAAGTAGAGTTCAAAAACATGCAGTAAAAAGTACGACTTGCCTGAGGGCCAAAACAATTAGTCTGAGGGTCACATTTGGCCCCCGGGCCATAGTTTGGACATGCCTGTACTAAATGACTAAATGATAAGCTAAATATGTAACATTATTAAGCTTATTTCATTAGAATGCACACAACAAGCAAAACAAGTGTTAAGACGGAGTTTAAGACTTTTTTTATGGATGTAAATCAGTAAGTCTTGAAATTGTCCAGTATCTCTGAACCTTTGTAACATAGAAAGATTAAAAGATTATAAAAGTTTTAGGAGAGCGCTGCAATTTGTCAATATGTTACCAAGTGGTAATTAGTCTTAAAATAAGGAAATAAAACATTTCATTAAGATTCATTCACGAAAATCAAGAATAAATAACAAGCTTTATATTCTAGTTTTAACATTTTCACCTTAATTCATTCTTAGAATTAGTGTTTTATGTTTTTTATTTTATTTTAGGCAACTTAAAACTTGATTCGATCTTATTTGAAGATTTATGAAGGCCTGGATATATTTCCTATTTTAAGATTTCTTGATAAGTAAATTTCACTTCCTGCACAGATCAATGCACTTATTTCTAATTCATTTTCACTTAAAACAAGAGTATTTTTCTAGTTTTAGGGAGAGGGGATTTTGCAGTGTCAAATATATCCAAGAACATTGCTGTTATAGGACTGCAAATACTTCATATTCTTCTTCAGTCTTACCATCTATATTATTATGTCGAAAAATGGGGAAATACACACAGAACCACCCTAAAACCACTTTTTATATGACAAAAGAGTCCTGTAAATTGTGCACAATGTCAAATTTAGAGAACACACAAAGCCACTGTTGTTAAAGGCAAAACTATCCTGATAATGTAGAATGCAAGGAATAACTTACTACCAAGGAACATTTGTAATATATTCAAAGAGAGATTCAAAGAGAGACAAGGGGGTTATGGACTAAGGGATGAGTTAAATAAAAAAAAGTAAAAGTAAGAACAACAGCTCGACAAATCAGTGTGGCTATAAGAGGAGTACATTTATTTCTCTTTATTTAGTTTCTTTCTTTCTCTGTTAAATGTAAATGTTCGGAGAGTGTGCAGACTAGTTTGTGCCTTCAGACCTTCTTTCTTTTTAATGTTCAAATGCAAATGAACTCTAACTGTAAGTGGCTCCTCACTTACCTTATGTATTCTGAGCATCCTAATTATTCACAGCAACTGTTGGAGGGGAGTTTTGCCGTGGTGGTAAAGCTAGCAACGGCAACTAGCATGCTAACAGTGCACCATGCTGCCAGTCTGCACCATCAGCCTATCCAACCACCACCTGTCCTGTCATTCATGCAACACTTCCATACTAGGCGATGTGGGTGAAGTGTCTTGCCTAAGGACGCGATGACACGTCTTCTGTGATCTAAATATGTTGAGCATTAGCAGTTCATACCCTGTAGAAGTAAGAGTTCAGATTTTCAGAAACATTTCCTTTCAAAAGTAATCTGTGGTTTGATGGTTCATTTCTCCTGAGTCAGTGACAGGTCTGTACAAAGTCAGAGAAGTGATAAGACAGCACATTTTCCTCCTGAGCAGACTTCACACGCAGCAGAGCCAGGAGCTCACCTCCACACATGCTCCTGTCGCTTCAGTGCTGTCTTAGCCCCCAGCTCTTCCCCCCAACCCGGCTCTCCATCCAGGCCTGGTACACCTCCCCATAGTCCCTGGATCAGGTGACGCTGGATCAGTATCAGACAGAATGATTCTACATGAGGTATTGTACAGCATTGATTCCTACACAAATGGATTTATACTTAAAGTGGGATTAAAAACACTAAATATTAGAGGTGTAACGATATCCAACTCTCACAAAACAATATTGTTATGGTACGATATTTATTGCAATATCATGGGAAAGCTCACGATATGGTGGGGAGGCTCACGATATTACAATATTCTGCAGAATAACAAGACTGACATTCTAAAATGCTTTGACCAGTCATTTGGTACAACAGTTATTGCCACTAGGGATGGAACGATATCCAAATCTGTACGATATTTTCATCATAAACATCTCACCATCCCAGATTTATTGCAATATTTAAAACAGTGAATCTGCTCCTTTTTCCTCTAAAAATGCTTCACAAGACTTAATCCAAAGAATGAAGATTTCAAAGTGCTTAGAACAGTTATTTCTTCATGTCGTCTGCACTGAAACAGAGCAAAGGATCATGGTCTATGTAGTTCCCTCTGTTTTTTATTTATTTATTTATTTTTTTAATATATTTTTGCATCAGAACTACTCATTTAAGCAAAGAGACTTGGGATTCAAGATATGGAAGAAATGGGCAATTCCAAGACTGAAATTATTCTAGTGAAGGTGTATGGAGTTTAAAAAACACAGTGGAGCACTTCCAGTATTACCTCATGACATCACAAGGTGGAACAGAGTGCAGGGTTTGTGTGTTAAACATGTGTGAATGAAACAAAACACAACTCCAGGTCTGTTTGTGATGAGGAAACAACATTAGAACATGGATCAGAAAATAATTGAATATGGGTTTAAATAAAAAGCAGATGAGTTTAATCTGATGCTATGTGACGTTATGAAAAAGGAAAAAAAGGAACAGAACCAGGACTAAACCAGGACTAGAACTGGAACAATCCAAGACTAATTATTAAGACCAAACCAGGACTATAGTGAGGGACCACCTTCACACAGTGCATCACAGCCCTAGAATCAGTGGGAGTAAACCTGGATTATTGGAAGAAAGTAGAAGATCCAGAGGGATGAGCCCACGCCAGGCTCAGTGCGGTACTGAGACCGGGGGACGGCGCTCCGAGGTGGGGGAGAGGGGCCGGGGGAGCCCTGGAGTGGAACTGGTTCAGATAAGACATGAATGAAAAGAAAAAAATTAGAATCAAAGAAGTCTTAAAAGCATCTGGTAATTCAAACGTGCAACAGAGACTAAACCTGGAGCCACCGTAGATCTCGTTTAGTCCTGGTTTAATCCTGGCTTGGATAAGTATAGACCTGTCTTAGTTCTGAAAATGTTCATTTGAGCAGGTATCGATACTAAATTTTTTTTCCAATGACAGGATAGAAATGAAGCTTTCCTGAATGTCTTGTTGAATGATGTTGAACTGTATAAGATAAGATATCCTTTATTTGTCCCACAATGGGGAAATGTGTTGCAATGCACAATTAAGAGAACAGCAGGAAAACAGTAGCAGCAATAGAAGTACAGAATTACTTAAAAACAGACAAACTCTATAAAGATCTATAAAGATAAGTATTATAAAATTATATATACAATAAATTGCTATCTTAAGACTGAATACAGTGGCTACAGTTTGTACAGTACTATAAATAACATTATATCCTTGTGGCTACAGTATCTTACAGTAAATAAATACATTTGTTATGGGTAAAGTGACTGCTGGACATCTTATGTATTACACAGGCAGCAGAGTTAGCAGTGTTCATTGTAAAGTCTGACAGCAGCAGGAAGAAAAGACCTGCAGAACCTCTCCTTCACACAGCAAGGGTGGATCAGTCTGTCACTGAAGACAGGGCCCTGAAGAGGGTGAGACTCCAGGTCCAGAGCAGACAGGGTCCTGAAGAGGGTGAGACTCCAGGTCCAGAGCAGACAGGGTCCTGAAGAGGGTGAGACTCCAAGTCCAGAACAGACAGGGTCCTGAAGAGGGTGAGACTCCAAGTCCAGAACAGACAGGGCCCTGAAGAGGGTGAGACTCCAGGTCCAGCATAGAAGTGAATCTGGTCAGGACCCTTCTGTCCCCCACCTCCTGCACCGAGTCCAAGGCACAGCCCAGGACAGAGCTGGACTTCCTGATGACTTTGTCCAGTCTCCTCTTGTCCCTCTCTGTGATGCTGCTGCTCCAGCAGACCACACCGTACAGGATGGCTGATAACATCACAGAGTCGTAGAAGGTCCTCAGGAGGGGCCCCCTCACTTCAAAGGACCTGAGTCTCCTCAGGAGGTAGAGCTCTGGCCCTTCCTGTTCAGTGCATCTGTGTTGTGAGTCCAGCCCAGTTTGTTGTTCAGATGAACACCCAGATACTTGTATGAATCCACTCTCTCAATGTCCCTTCCCTGGATGTTCACTGGTGGGGGGGCAGTGGAGCGGCGCCTGCGGAAGTCCACCACCATCTCCTTGGTCTTCCCGGCGTTGATGAGGAGGTGGTTCTCCTGACACCAGTCCTGCCTTAGTCCCCTGTACTCTGCCTCTGCGTCGTTGTCGTCTGTGATGAGTCTGATAATGGCAGAGTCATCAGAGAACTTCTGCAGGACACAGCTGTCTGTGTTGTGCCTGAAGTCTGCAGTGTAGAGGGTGAAGAGGAAGGGCGCCAGCACAGTGCCCTGGAGCGCCCCTACACTGCAGGTCCGAACATCAGACACACAGTCCCGAGCTCTCACAAACTGGGGCCGGTTTGTGAGGTAGTCCAGGATCCAGTCCGCCAGGTCGCAGTCCACCCTCAGAGCATATAGACTAGTATACACCCATGGAGCACTGTGGAACCTATCTGCACACATATAAGGACACATAACAATAGAATAATAGAAAAGAAAGTACTACTATTTAATGTGGAAGTTTTAGGCATGCACCAATACCAACATGCCATAAAATACCATCCCCTGTCCCCTGTAAATGTTTTGATAAATACTCTTTATGTGCTGAAGACAGAAGCCGTGCTGCCGCAACAGGACACAGGACTGATGCTCACGTCATCTCTGCACAAACCAAACTTAAAACCACATGGCTCATTTGCATAAACTAAAAGCGCTGAAAAAAACAGCTCGCTCCATGTGCCCTGATGCGGTTGACGAACATTCTCACTCTGCTGCTCCACACTCACCGCGTCTGCCCTAAAGAAATGTCTGCATGTTGCGGGAGGGTTTTAATGACTTTCTGTAATTCAGGACTTACTTTCCAATTATATTTTCAAATAGATGTTTTGTTGTAACATTTCAAATGAACTCGCCTATGTCTGTATAGAAAGTAGCCTAAATTACTGTCACACTGATTAAAAGAATTTGAGTACCAGATTTTCACAGTTTCGCTGAGCAAGAATTTTGTGAGGAAGGCACCGCCTGGTCTCAAATAAATGCCTGGTCTGTTAAGTGATTGAAACAAACAACCCCAGCTGTTATTTGCTATTTTACGATAGCTAAATAGCTACATAGATAAATAGTTTATTTTGGCATGGATTGTCTATCCAAAATATTATTATTAATATTATTTACAGGTCGTACATGGCCAAAAAAGTCTCTTAATGTTTAAAATTTGATTTACGCAAAGTTGTTGTGTTGCTGTGGTTACTTGAGAGATAAATAACAGCTACAGAACACATTTTGTCATACTATACTTTATTTTTTGGAAAATAAAGTCTGTTTTTAATCTCTGCACCGGTATTGCATTATATCAAATCACATTCTATTGTCTACAGTCTAAATCTATTGCTTTTTATTATTATCATGGTCTCAGAATCGGTATTGAGTCTATTCCTTAATATCAAAAATCAAGTTTGAGACAATGACAACACTAATCCTTATTTAACATTCTCATTTTTTATACATTTATGAAAATATGTATACATTTAATCATAAATGCTTGTCCTTATTAACAATTTATTCCATTTCGAGTTCGTATCTGCAACAAAACTCATAACTCCTCCTTCTCTACCTCAGTTCCCCTGCTCCACTTGGCATGGGATGATACACTACCCCATTACGCTATTTCCAACTTCCTCTGTCTCCACACTCTAAAAATAAAATTAAAAACACAGCTACGCTGGCAGCACATAAATAACTTTAAAAGGAGCAAACAAAAACAAGAGCGATGTGGGCCCACTGTTCACAGCTGTAGGCGCTGTGCATGGGGGACCCTACTTTGAGATACTACCTTTTCCTCTGTGTGTGTGTATGTGTGGGGGCCCAAGAGGAGACTTCCTCACAGGTGGGGGAGGGGATGGGGGAGGTAGGGTGCATAAATCTCTCACAAATGTGCTTAAAATTAGGACACCACAAACCCAGCGCCGCCTGAGTTAGCTATGCCGATTCTTTAGCGCGTCGTTAGGTGCATAAAAAATGTCCCTCAGTGTCCCCAATCCCCCAAACAGATTTGCGCATATTTCTGTTCCTCTTGTTTGTAAGTGGTACTGTCCTATATTCTTAAAGGCCAGGTGTTGTCCAAGCTCCAAGCAGGTCTTTTGTACATGGAGGCTAAAAAAAGAGTTCAGTTATGGACACAAACTGGCGATGGTTGGAATAAGTGTAAATGACATTTGATGGTGTAATCTTCTCATTAGTGAGCAGATAAATAAGCAAACAAAAGGCCACTGTGTGTTGCATTCAGCAACAGTTCTACTCAAGATACTTGTCTCCAGGGCTGGTAGAACACTCACAAACAAACAACCATGAATGGAGCCAAGGTAAACTGTCACTGTTGAGTTTAAAGCCTGCAGTGCATTAGTGACAGAGCAGTGATGGAATCATCTGTCTGTAGTAGAACAGTCCCACAGTGGACCTAATCTCACAGTGGACCTGGTCTCACAGTGGACCTAATCTCACAGTGGACCTGGTTCCACAGTGGACCTGGTCTCACAGTGGACCTGATCTCACAGTGGACCTGGTCTCACAGTGGACCTGGTCTCACAGTGGACCTGGTCTCACAGTGGACCTGATCTCACAGTGGACCTGATCTCACAGTGGACCTGGTCTCACAGTGGACCTGGTCTCACAGTGGACCTGATCTCACAGTGGACCTGGTCTCACACTGGACCTGGTCTCACAGTGGACCTGGTCTCACAGTGGACCTGGTCTCACAGTGGACCTGGTTCCACACTGGACCTGGTTCCACAGTGGACCTGGTCTCACAGTGGACCTGGTTCCACACTGGACCTGGTTCCACAGTGGACCTGGTTCCACAGTGGACCTGGTTCCACAGTGGACCTGGTTCCACAGTGGATGTGGGAACTCACAGCAGGGGACTGGATGTGTGTGGAGTAAAGGGCCACCCTTGGAACACCAACCTTGCTTCTGAAAATAACGTGCTCTAGTATTTGGTAAGAGCTAAGAGCATGTGACCTTGCACAGATGAATTCTCATGATATTTGTGATTTCACCCTCAGGAGAATTGTCTGCCCAGCTCCCACTGTTGTGATTTGGCCTGAGCCTATCATTCAAACCAATCACAGATCAGCTTCTGGTACAGGCAGAGCCAATGGTGAAACACCCAAACAAACCAAATCAAACAGCGTAAGTGGAAAAGCACTTAGTGCTTTTATTTATATGATTTAAATAATTATCATAGAACATCCTGCCTTTTCCCCAGTCACTTTTCAGAGAGAGCTGTTCCACATAGATGTGGATTTCTCACTTCAGAGTATGACTCATATGAGACAGGTTCAGGAACAAAAACATTTCTTCTTTCAACATTTGAAAATCTCCACATTTTGCAAATGGCACCAGTTTCTCTTTTCTATACTTATCTGTGATTATCATCAACCTTCTCAAAGTCTTTCAGACTCTACTACACAACATTAGACACTTGTATTCTATTCATTTTTGTATTTTAACCTTTGAGCCACTGTTTTATTATTTCACTTTTTCACCAAAAACATGTTGGGATAACTGAGTATTTGAGCTGTCTACTTCTTGACATCTCTGCTCCATTATCACAAGGGACGCCATATTAAGCACATCGCCCACAGTGACGGAGCATTGTTTTGTCTCCTCACCTCCCCTTACCCCCTTACCCCTCTCCCTCTCTCTCACACACACACACCCACACACACACGCGCACGCACGCACACACACTTAGACCCCCACATTCAGATGAGGACAGTGGATGGGTCCAGGGCGGGAGGCGTGTGGATTCCATTACCACTAATGTGAAAACAGACACAGCCCATTGAGATCCTCACCAGGAGACAGATCCAAGCCCCGGCCATGAGAGCTGTCGTGGTGCGTTCACTGTTCACTGGGAGATGGGGACATGACAACTGCAAAGGATCACTGTGTTCACACCACACACACTACGTTTACAGGCACAGGGAATTCTAGGTGCACTAAACAAAACCTGTCAGACTCTTGTCACAGCCTCCAGCAGGACGAAGAACAGAATACTCATTTACGATGAGCTACACTGAAGCCCCGTTAGTTTTTACTTTCACTTTAAAGGGCTCATATTATCCTATTTTCAGGGTGTCCGCAGCCTATTCCGACATCCCTTCTTTATGACATCCCTATATTAAGACATGCCTCTATTTAGTCATCCCAGTTTTCTGACACTTTTTGGTATTGCTATTCCAACTCATTATATTCTACATATCTTGCTGTCCATGGTGCTGAATGCAGCAGATTGATTGATAAATAGGTAGATAGCAGTGGGATCTGTGTGTGGACCACAGGATATAAAGCTGTGAGCGTGATGGCGTCAGCTGTTTCCTGTCTAGAGTAAAACCACTCGCTCTGAGAGTCTGAAGTGTTCAAAGATCAGAGCTCCACAGGAAGTAGAGTCACTGTCTCTACAGCTTCACCCCGATCTGCACGCTATGTTGTAAACAAACACACATGAGGAAGTATCTCGCCTTTTTGCTTTTAAAGAACGCCTAAAACTTTATTAATAGCACGGTTTTGTGGACTGAGGTCATGATTTGCGAAGGACAAACTCTATGGATAATGTGGACGAGATGCTGCACTTTAAATGTTCTACTTCACCAGAGGTGAATAATAAGTCTTCTCATTGAGTTGATGCACTTGATATGGTGTTCTCCGCAGATCGCCTACATGACAAAAGGAATGAAGCACAAAGGGCCCATGCAGCCTCCATTTTAGATGAGATAATTTCCTGAAGTCTGGCCTATGGTCTTTTTTAAAATGCAGGACTGTTTCCCACGGCGATCAGTTAGGACATTTCCCGCTGTCTGATCTCCTCTGTGACCCAAGTATTCTCTGATCAAGAGCTTTGCCCTGGCCCAAGCGTCTTATGATATCACATTAATCACATTCATATTATTCATGTCAGAAAAGTTGAATGTTTGAAAAATAAAGTTCTGCTACTCTGACAATGAAAAACAAAAATGTTGGACTAGTGGGAAGTTTGACAAATAATGTTTATGCTGCTAATTTGACAATTAGACATCAGTGTCTAAATTCTAAATTCATGTCAGAATAGCAGCATGGAACCTATTTTCAGATCTTGTTTTCTCATCGCAAACATACCTGGAGTTTTGTGTTTTGTTTCATTCAGACAGATTAATAAAGATTACTCAAACATGTGCGAATGAAACAAAACACAACCCTGAGTATATTTTTCAGGACAAACAACATTCTAACATGGCTAAAAGCTCACAAGAGTCCATTTTCATACAAGGTTCATACAACAGTGAACAGGAAAAGTAGAAGAGCGCATAGACGAGTATACACATGGAGCACTACGGAACCTACCTCGACCACTGAGGGAGTACACAGATACAAGGGCACATGGGAATAGAAAAGAAAGTACTATTATTTAATGTGGAATATCACATTCTATTGTCTAAAGAAAGAGGATTTTTATTAGCATCATGGAATCAGAATTTGTATTGAGTATCGAGTCTATTACTTAGTACTGTAGATATACTGCTGTACTTTGGTACTTCTTTACTTAAGGTAATATGACATTATGAAACGTAGATTACTGTAAAATACCAAATAAGAGCAGGGATGTTTATTTGTTTCAATCACTTAACAGACCAGGCATTTATTTGAGACCAGCCGGTAATTTGGTGCAGGCAATTAATTCCTTCCTCACAAAAATCTTACGCCGCAAAACTGGAAAAATATGGTACTCAAATTCTTTTAACCAGTACAACCAGAATTTAGGCTACTTTCTATAAAGGCTAGTTGATGTGAAACTTCCTCCACCCCAGACACTTCCTCTAGCTCCTCTGGGACGACCCTAAGGTGTTCCCAGGCCCAGAGACATAGTCCCTCCAATGTGTCCTGCGTGTTCCCCGGTGCCTCGTCCCAGTGGGACATGCCCGGAACACCTCCTGTGGGAGGCGTCCAGGAGGCATCAGAACAGATGCCCTCCCCTCAGCTGCTCCTCGAAATATTTTGTTGTAACATTTCACTTGTTGTTGCAGCAGGAATTCTGTCTTCACTCGCCATTTAATTGGAACTGGCGGTTATTTATCAAAAATACACCTGCACCCGACGTTTAAAGGGGACCTGTCGGTTAATTGGAAACCAGCTCCTGTTTGGTAGTTTACGATAGTTTCCTTCAGTAGCAACAAACTCCTTTAAGCCTCTCCTGCTCCACTTGGCACCAGATAATGTACTAGCCCATTATACCACAGCCAAACTTCCACTCGCTTCTTTACACTCTCAAATCAGATTGAAAACCAGGCTATGTTGGCAGCACATAAATACACACTTTCAAAGCGGTGTGGGCAGGGCATTTACAGCTGGATACAGGAGTAGCTTTGGACAGCTCCACCACTGGCTCTTCTGTTTCTCCTCAGGATGAAACAAAGTTTTTCACCATTTCTCACAGTCAGTAAAAGTGCTTTCATAGCCTTACATGACATTACTCACTCTCTGACCCCACAGGCATTTGTTTGTCCTCATCTCTTTATTCAGGTAGTGTCAGATATTTTTGGGCAGGTGACCAAACCTCTTCGTCAAAGCCTGATCTCGACTGTTCTCAGACACTAAGCAGGACTGAATCTGGTTATTTGTTTCTTAATTTATTGCTCATGGTGTTATTTTGCTGGCATCAATCTAAATAAATCTAAAGAAATAAAGAAATAAACATTTCTTTAAAAATCAATCCCCACCCCAAAAAACCAAACCAAGTTACCAATGATGAGCCACAAGGTTTTGTTACAAAATCTCTCTTGTGCTTCCATCAGTCTGCCCCAGGGCAGCTGTGGCTACAATAGTAGTTTACCACCAGCAGGTCTGGAGTGAATGAAGAATGAACTGTAAAGAGCTTTGGGTGTCATGAAAGGTGCTATATAAATGCAATGATTAATTAATTAAAATTCATTCAATTTAAACATTTTCCTTAGTCACATGGTCCATCATTATTTTGTCCTTGAACATTTTCTTGAATTTAGAAATACTGGTGCAACTTTTAAAACCATGATTTAACAGAGACAGATTTCTGTTTTAACGTTGCCTATGGCCACAGTCCACCGAGACAAAGGTAAAAGATTTTGTAGAGCTTTGGGTAAATATCTTTGTTTGGCTCTCCAGATCAACCAAGTCTTTAAACTTTAGTTGGTAAGACTTGAACAGAGGAGTGGTGTGCTTCTGAAACCCTTTGGTGATCATTCATATAGCTTTTTTTTTGCAGCAGGAACAAAGGTTTTGTGGTACTTGGATAAACATTGCCCCAAACTTCTGAGCAGTACTTGCAGTTAGGACCTGATGGGAGACCGCTGAGGATACCAGGTGCCACAGTGGAGCACCAGTGGCAAAAACTGTCCTCAGGCAAGACAGCTGACCCACACTGCGCAGTTTGAATGTGGCATATCTGAATGTTGGTGGTCGTCAGCCCCAAGACAGCTGTGGCTACAATAAAAGTTGGAAATGCAGACATTACTTGAGGCCATAAAGGGAGTAGGGAATATTTTAACTGTGGTACGCGTACTGCACTGTGTATATGAGTATGATTTATTTAGAGACAAGTTAATCATTATATAGAACTAGCTTATGCATGAATTAATCTAATTTTAGACCATATTTAGCCCTAATTTAGACCTGATAAATGAAGGCAGCAAATATATGATCTTAGCTGGAATGCTATTTAGTGTGAACCATTTGAGAACTACTGGTTTATTGTAAATGGTTTGGATCTTAACCTTTAGCCCTGCACCAAAGGGCCTTCTAAGGGTGCAGTCACACCAGCCCAGTGGAAAGCTGCTAAAGGTTAAGGTTAATTTATTTGCCATTTGCAGTTAAATAAAAAGAAAAAAAGAAAACACACTGGAAAAGCATGTGCAAAATGCTCAAAGTGAGACATTAACCAAGGGACATTGAATCCACCCTATGAACAGACAGCAGAAAATCATTACAGACGACATATGACACCGTGAAATAAACAAGATACAAAGATTAAGGAGCTAGAATATGAGGTTCACTGTGCCTTGTTCAGGATTATAACAGTTTGTGGGAATAAGTAGAGGGTGTCCCAAAAAATTTTACATAATTTTGCAGGCCAGTTTTGGCAATTCTTGTTGAAATCTTCAGATAATGTATAGAAACAGATCAAAATTTTATTAATGTTTGATTTTTGTTCTGTCTTCAGCCGTTGAGCCGTTCACTCTTGTTCACTTCTCTTCTAATGTTGATGTTGGCCACAGATCCTTTAAACCTGCAGAAGCACCTTCACCTTTACATTTATGGTTCCAAGTCCAAATTTGTTCGCAGTTGGTGAAGTTTTTTCCAAATTTTGCACTGAAGTCTGCACAGTCTTGGGTGAGTGTGTGGAGCAGATTCCAAGATGCAAAATAACTTCTCTTTGGGAGTGAACGACTCAACCTGAAAACAGAACAAAACTAAAACATTAAATATAAAATCTTGATCTGTTTCTGTACATTCTGTGAAAATTTTAATATTCTGGCCTGCGAACTGATGTCAGAAGTTTTGGGACCCCCTGTATAAAGCGCAGTATATTTGCAGTGAGAACTCAGACTGTGAGACTTGAGGACACGACTTGAACTAGACCCAAGACTCAGACTTGAAAAATCATGACTCGACTGCTCCCCTGATATGAACTTTGCACAGCTGGAATATTTGTCATAAAAATGGTTTCTCTCACTTAGTTACACATGCATCACCATGAGTTATGAAACGGTTCCTCTTATTACGCTGTACCCGTGCCCACGACGCAAACCACCCATCTAAAATAATCCTGTGTAAGATGCATGAAACTGACCTCCTTTAGAAGATCCTACCTCCAGCTCCTCCTCCACCTATCTCCATCTCCATCTATCTCCACAACCAGGACAAGCGAGCCAGGATTAGCTGCTATTTAAACCAGTCTGCTAATCACTGTTATGTTAATTCATGGCATTGTTGGGACAGAGAGGAGAGGAGGGGGTCGTGTGAAGATGAAGACTTATAGATAATTAGCTGAAATGCTTTTTGTTTGAACCCGGGTCTACAGATAACTAGGCCGCACAGACGCCAGGGAGCAGGGAGGGGGCGCTCTTTCATGTGAGTAATCGGCTGTTGTCAAGCTAAATGTTCCGCATGGAGCCACGTGACGCTAATCTTGGTTCTTTTGATTTCGTTGTTTCGAATGGTGTTCTAGTCTTCGCCTGACAAATCCAGAATTATATCTCCAGAAATGGGTGTAGGACCTAAAAATTTTACTCAAGTAAAAGGTTATTTCAAAATAATATTGCTTGAAAGTACAGCGGTAGTCCTGAACAATATCTTATTGTTCTTGGATGATGAATGCTGCACTGTTTTATGATACAAAGTAAACAGATCCAATCTACTTTATTTCTATAGCACAATTCATAAAGAAACAGCTTCCAAAGTGCTGCACAAATACAGAGTAAGAACAACAATAATGCACTGCCTGGCCAAAAAAAAGTCGCCACCTGGATTTAACTAAGCAAATAGGTCCGAGGTTGCTGCAGTTGGTCAGTTCCAGGTTCAGCAGCAGTGTGTGCTCAGAGAATGAGCTCAGCTGAACCTGAATATACTGAAGGACCAGGTTATTATCAGTGGATTTTTTCTTCCCTGATGGCACAGCCATATTCCAAGATGACAATGCCAGGATTCATCGGGCTCAAATAGTGACAGAGTGGTTCAGGGAGCAGGAGACATCATTTTCACACATGAATCAGCCACCACAGAGTCCAGACCTTAACCCCACTGAGAATCCTTGGGATGTGCTGGAGAAGCTTTATGCAGCATCAGACTCGACCACCATCAACACTAAAATAAAAATACATTGTAATTCAATAATCATTATTTATTTTCCAAAGTGAGAGGGAGCCACAACAGAAGGATGAAAGAGTCACATGCTTCCCTTTTCAAACTTTTGAAAAGCTTCTAAACTCGTGGTGATTAATTAGGATGCTCTGAATACATGGGGTCAGCCATATGTTTCCTCATTTCTAAAGTTTTTTCTTATTTCTAAGATTTTTCTCAAAATTAAACTCTAAGTGAAGTCATTTTTTTTATTTTTATATCACAGTGAAAAAGGATGATTGAGAGTCATTTCATTCTAGGGTCCTTTGCACCATGACCTCAAGTTGGGCTGTGGGAACATAGAGCTGAGGGAACATAGAGCTGAGGAACATAGAGCTGGGGAACATAGAGCTGAGGAACATAGAGCTGAGGGAACATAGAGCTGAGGGAACATAGAGCTGAGGAACATAGAGCTGAGGGAACATAGAGCTGAGGAACATAGAGCTGAGGGAACATAGAGCTGAGGAACATAGAGCTGAGGAACATAGGGCTGAGGGAACATAGAGCTGAGGAACATAGAGCTGAGGAACATAGAGCTGAGGGAACATAGAGCTGAGGGAACATAGATCTGAGGGAACATAGATCTGAGGGAACATAGGGCTGAGGGAACATAGAGCTGAGGGAACATAGGGCTGAGGGAACATAGGGCTGAGGGAACATAGGGCTGAGGGAACATAGGCACGCGCCCGAATGCATGTGGCAAATTAGGAATAACTTTGGACCACTGCAAACTGTTTAAAATGGACTAGCTCTGTTTTTTTTTTTTTTTCTTGTTTTGTTTGTTTCAAAAGTAAAAATCAGGTACAGCGTTTTTAAATGCCGACTTCTGCTGTGTCTTTGTCATCCCGACTCACACGTCCCGTCTCCCACTCATTATGAGTCCCTGAACGCACCTTGGCTCTGTGCGCATCCCGGCTCCTGGCAGCGATGCGTTTCCTGGGAATAATTTTTCTTTTAAGTCTTCTGTATTCCGCTGTGAGAGCTGAAAACGTTGAGAATTCTGACGGATCTATTTTGGGCTAATCGACTGTGTCAGAGTGAATAGCAAGAACGCGCACGTACTTTTGAAAGGACAGTCACATGAATAAAGAATCTTTTATCAAATCCCAGCCATGGCGCTTTTGTTGTAATTTCATGCAAACATATTTTCCATGTCATCTTTATTTTGGCGGCCCGACAAAAGCCTTTCTGTGAGGCGTTCTGAGCAGCTGTTTGATGGATGCACCTTTGCTTCTTGCTTATTTTGTGTTCTTAATATAGCCACTGTTTAAACACATTTTCGGAACGTTGCCGCGGTGGTTTTAATTGCGTTCTGATAACCTGCGCGCTGCCGCCAGGAGTCATTAATCACAGGCCGGTGTGGAGTGTGGCACTTCGGAACACAATGCGATCAATCACGCCGCGACTGTGGACGCTACGCTGGGCTAATTTGTCTCCAGCGTGCGCCCGAGATGTTAGCGCGCCCACAGCCCCCCACGTGCCCGCCGCCTTTATCTGCCCACTGTACAACAAGTAACGCGGCAATTAGACCGCACCTTAACACACGGCAATTAGACAGCACCGAGGGCGGCAGGGTCAGTGTTCGCAAAACAGCTCCGGGCAATAGTCTCCTGTCGCTACGCTGACACGCAGGGAAGTTTGTGCTAAAAGTTGAGCTTATAACTGAAACATCATTCGATATGTCCTTGTTTTGTGTTTCTTTAATCCAGGGGTGTCAAACTCATTTTGGTCCGGGGGCCGTATGCAGCCTACTTTGATCCCAAAAGGGCCGGATCAGAAAACTCAGTTCTCTCTTCAAGTTATTGTATTTTTCTCCGTGTCTCGTAGTGGTGTTTAAGATTATATTCCTCGAGCAACGCCACTTGTTCCAAACACACTGAGCACAGATTTCCCATTCACCTCTGTCAACAAATAAGAATTAGACCATTTTTCTTGGGAAATCCTGAACTCAGCATCTGCTTTTCTCATTTTTTGACATTTTGCTGATGAGGGTCACGGTCGACAGTCAAAACGATCGTCCTTTAAGAGCGTTTGGAAAGAGGAAAGTCTTCATTTGTGCTGCTCTGGTGGGAGTCGCAACGTACAGAAACGCCGGAGACGCTGCTATGCTAAACGGTGCAGAAAATGAACAGAAAAATCTGAAAATTTTAAGTATTTGAATAGAAAATTCAGCCGAGGGCCAGATTAAGGGTCTTGGAGGGCCGGATCTGGCCCCCGGGCCGCATGTTTGACACATGTGGTTTAATCGATTGATAGATTGTCCACATCAGCAGGCGAAATCACACATTTCTCCAAAAATAAGACTGATGACTGACGAAAGCATGTTTTTATTGTATTTTTGGATGTTTTTAAGGCACTAAAAATGTCTTAAAAACACGTCCTTACCGTGAGCAGGCATAAAACCGTCTGGCATAAATGTATCTCCATGGAGAATGTGAAGTTTGGTTTGAACTTTGCAGTTAACATGTCACCTCCACAGTGTCAGTCCATACTCCTACACTGGACTAATGATGGTCCAGCTGCTCTCAGAGATTAGTGTCTCGTCTAATGGGAATCGGCTCTTTCGATTCACTCTATAGACTTGATTCTCGGAGCCAGATAAAAGCTAAGTAATTATCTGTTGCTCTGTTTCCAAATTCCTCTTGTCCCACTCGTCCGACCCCTAATCCACCAGTGTAACTAAACATGAAAATACTTGACTCTGACCAGATTAAGAATATATAGAAGATATAGAATATATTTAAATCTGACAGAAAAGTTCAGTCTTCAAAATGGTGCCATGAAGTAAACAGATGAGGTCCAACATGTGGATTTTCAGTCTGAATCTTTCCGTCACACTCAGTGATACTGCCACAGACTAGCCTCCATATGAACTGTGTTGCATTTAGTCTGGTTGAAGAGAAAATGCACAAAGACATTAACATCATAAAACACACAGAAATGCTCTTCCCCAGACAACAGCGTAGCTACTTTCCATCTGCATTCACTGATTTGATTCTGATTTTGAAACCATGACATCATTCAATTTTAGCAGGTGAACATAACCCAGGGTCGGCGCGGGGTCTTAAAAGGCATAAAAAAAGGTCTTAAATTTCATGTTCCTAAATTAAGTCCTTAAAAAGTCTTAAATTATGTTGTCCAAGTCTTCATTTTTCCACAAAGGTCTTAAATTTCATGAGCTTTCATGAGCTTTCATGAGCCTATTCTTTTGTTTACTCGCCCGGGCTGCAGTGCAATGGGAGACAAGACAATGTGAACGCTTAGTTTGAATGTTTTACATGATTTTTGGCCATTTTACAGAAATGCACAACTATAAATGAGTTCTGAATGGGTGCGATGTTGGTCTTAATTTTCATATAAAAAGTTCATTAAAAAAGTGGAGGCAACTCATAATTCTCAGGTGGAATTTGCTGTGTAACTGTCAGATTGCAGATGTGTTGACCTGGTTTATAGTTCATATCTCTGTAATTACGAGACCTACAGTGCAAACAAGCTTAAGATATAAACACTTCAATCTATCAGAAAATGACTTAAAAGTAGTGTAATGATCTTGCTGCATGGACAGATCATTTTACTAAAAAAGTTCTCTTAAAATAAACGCCCTCTAGACTGGAATGAAGCAGTCTCAGGACCAGTAAGTGGATAATAAATCTGAAAACAAGATGAATAACCTGATATAAGTTTGACTTGAGGAAGGAGGTGGAGGCCGTACCTGCTTGTACTTGTTACATTAGTTCAGTGTAGCTGTTTCCTCTCCTCCACTTCCCTGCTTCCACTCTCTTATCTCCCACCCTCCTGCACACCCCTCTCCTCCTCTCCAGCTCCACAGTGTTCTGAGATGGCACATGAAAAGCCTCATCTGCTGCAGTAGTCCCACTCGCAGTAGTCCCATTTACAATAGTCCCATTTACTGTAGTCCCATTTACTGTAGTCCCACTTGCAGTAGTCCCATTTACAATAGTCCCACTCGCAGTAGTCCCACTCGCAGTAGTCCCACTCACAGTAGTCCCATTTACAATAGTCCCACTCACAATAGTCCCATTTGCAGTAGTCCCACTCGCAGTAGTCCCATTTACAATAGTCCCACTCGCAGTAGTCCCACTCGCAGTAGTCCCACTCACAGTAGTCCCATTTACAGTAGTCCCACTCGCAGTAGTCCCACTCACAGTAGTCCCATTTACAATAGTCCCATTTACAGTAGTCCCACTCACACTAGTCCCATTTACAGTAGTCCCACTCGCAGTAGTCCCATTTACAGTAGTCCCACTCACAGTAGTCCCACTCGCAGTAGTCCCATTTACAATAGTCCCACTCACAATAGTCCCATTTACAGTAGTCCCATTTACAATAGTCCCACTCGCAGTAGTCCCATTTACAGTAGTCCCACTCACAGTAGTCCCATTTACAGTAGTCCCACTCGCAGTAGTCCCATTTACAGTAGTCCCACTCACAGTAGTCCCACTCGCAGTAGTCCCATTTACAATAGTCCCACTCACAATAGTCCCATTTACAGTAGTCCCATTTACAATAGTCCCACTCGCAGTAGTCCCATTTACAGTAGTCCCACTCACAGTAGTCCCATTTACAGTAGTCCCACTCGCAGTAGTCCCACTCACAGTAGTCCCATTTACAATAGTCCCATTTACAGTAGTCCCACTCGCAGTAGTCCCACTCACACTAGTCCCATTTACAGTAGTCCCACTCGCAGTAGTCCCATTTACAGTAGTCCCATTTACAGTAGTCCCACTCACAGTAGTCCCATTTACAGTAGTTCCACTCACAGTAGTCCCATTTACAATAGTCCCATTTACAGTAGTCCCACTCACAATTGTCCCACTTACAGTAGTCCCACTCGCAGTAGTCCCACTCGCAGTAGTCCCATTTACAGTAGTCCCATTTACAGTAGTCCCACTCACAGTAGTCCCACTCGCAGTAGTCCCACTCACAGTAGTCCCATTTACAATAGTCCCACTCACAATAGTCCCATTTGCAGTAGTCCCACTCGCAGTAGTCCCATTTACAATAGTCCCACTCGCAGTAGTCCCACTCGCAGTAGTCCCACTCACAGTAGTCCCATTTACAGTAGTCCCACTCGCAGTAGTCCCACTCACAGTAGTCCCATTTACAATAGTCCCATTTACAGTAGTCCCACTCACACTAGTCCCATTTACAGTAGTCCCACTCGCAGTAGTCCCATTTACAGTAGTCCCACTCGCAGTAGTCCCATTTACAGTAGTCCCACTCACAGTAGTCCCACTCGCAGTAGTCCCATTTACAATAGTCCCACTCACAATAGTCCCATTTACAGTAGTCCCATTTACAATAGTCCCACTCGCAGTAGTCCCATTTACAGTAGTCCCACTCACAGTAGTCCCATTTACAGTAGTCCCACTCGCAGTAGTCCCATTTACAGTAGTCCCACTCACAGTAGTCCCACTCGCAGTAGTCCCATTTACAATAGTCCCACTCACAATAGTCCCATTTACAGTAGTCCCATTTACAATAGTCCCACTCGCAGTAGTCCCATTTACAGTAGTCCCACTCACAGTAGTCCCATTTACAGTAGTCCCACTTGCAGTAGTCCCACTCACAGTAGTCCCATTTACAATAGTCCCATTTACAGTAGTCCCACTCGCAGTAGTCCCACTCACACTAGTCCCATTTACAGTAGTCCCACTCGCAGTAGTCCCATTTACAGTAGTCCCATTTACAGTAGTCCCACTCACAGTAGTCCCATTTACAGTAGTTCCACTCACAGTAGTCCCATTTACAATAGTCCCATTTACAGTAGTCCCACTCACAATTGTCCCACTTACAGTAGTCCCACTCGCAGTAGTCCCACTCGCAGTAGTCCCATTTACAGTAGTCCCATTTACAGTAGTCCCACTCACAGTAGTCCCATTTACAGTAGTCCCACTCACAGTAGTCCCATTTACAGTAGTTCCACTCACAGTAGTCCCATTTACAATAGTCCCATTTACAGTAGTCCCACTCACAATTGTCCCACTTACAGTAGTCCCACTCGCAGTAGTCCCACTCGCAGTAGTCCCATTTACAGTAGTCCTATTTACAGTAGTCCCACTCACAGTAGTCCTATTTACAGTAGTCCCACTCACAGTAGTTCCACTCACAGTAGTCCCATTTACAGTAGTCCTATTTACAGTAGTCCCACTCACAGTAGTCCTATTTACAGTAGTCCTACTCACAGTAGTCCTATTTACAGTAGTCCTACTCACAGTAGTCCTATTTACAGTTGTCCCACTCGCAGTAGTTCCACTCACAGTAGTCCCATTTACAGTAGTCCTATTTACAGTAGTCCCACTCACAGTAGTCCTATTTACAGTAGTCCTACTCACAGTAGTCCTATTTACAGTAGTCCTACTCACAGTAGTCCTATTTACAGTAGTCCCACTCGCAGTAGTCCCATTTACAGTAGTCCCACTCACAGTTGTCCCACTCGCAGTAGTCCCACTCGCAGTAGTCCCATTTACAGTAGTCCCACTTGCAGTAGTCCCATTTACAGTAGTCCCACTCACAGTAGTCCTATTTACAGTAGTCCTACTCACAGTAGTCCTATTTACAGTAGTCCTACTCGCAGTAGTTCCACTCACAGTAGTCCCATTTACAGTAGTCCTATTTACAGTAGTCCCACTCACAGTAGTCCTATTTACAGTTGTCCCACTCGCAGTAGTTCCACTCACAGTAGTCCCATTTACAGTAGTCCTATTTACAGTAGTCCCACTCACAGTAGTCCCATTTACAGTAGTCCTATTTACAGTAGTCCCACTCACAGTAGTCCTATTTACAGTAGTCCTACTCACAGTAGTCCTATTTACAGTAGTCCCACTCACAGTAGTCCTATTTACAGTAGTCCTACTCACAGTAGTCCTATTTACAGTAGTCCTACTCACAGTAGTCCTATTTACAGTAGTCCCACTCGCAGTAGTCCCATTTACAGTAGTCCCACTCACAATTGTCCCACTTACAGTAGTCCCACTCGCAGTAGTCCCATTTACAGTAGTCCCACTTGCAGTAGTCCCATTTACAGTAGTCCCATTTACAGTAGTCCCATTTACTGTAGTCCCACTCGCAGTAGTCCCACTCGCAGTAGTCCCATTTACAGTAGTCCCACTTGCAGTAGTCCCATTTACAGTAGTCCTATTTACAGTAGTCCCACTCACAGTAGTCCCATTTACTGTAGTCCCACTCGCAGTAGACCCATTTACAGTAGTCCCACGCACAGTTGTCCCACTCGCAGTAGTCCCACTCGCAGTAGTCCCATTTACAGTAGTCCCACTCACAGTAGTCCCATTTACAGTAGTCCCACTCGCAGTAGTCCCACTCAGAGTAGTCCCACTCGCAGTAGTCCCATTTACAGTAGTCCCACTCACAGTTGTCCCACTCGCAGTAGTCCCACTCGCAGTAGTCCCATTTACAGTAGTCCCACTTGCAGTAGTCCCATTTACAGTAGTCCTATTTACAGTAGTCCCACTCACAGTAGTCCCATTTACTGTAGTCCCACTCGCAGTAGTCCCATTTACAGTAGTCCCACTCACAGTTGTCCCACTCGCAGTAGTCCCACTCGCAGTAGTCCCATTTACAGTAGTCCCACTCGCAGTAGTCCCACTCAGAGTAGTCCCACTCGCAGTAGTCCCATTTACAGTAGTCCTATTTACAGTAGTCCCACTCACAGTAGTCCCATTTACTGTAGTCCCACTCGCAGTAGTCCCATTTACAGTAGTCCCACTCACAGTTGTCCCACTCGCAGTAGTCCCACTCGCAGTAGACCCATTTACAGTAGTCCCACTCACAGTAGTCCCATTTACAGTAGTCCCACTCGCAGTAGTCCCACTCAGAGTAGTCCCACTCGCAGTAGTCCCATTTACAGTAGTCCCACTCACAGTTGTCCCACTCGCAGTAGTCCCACTCGCAATAGTCCCATTTACAGTAGTCCCACTTGCAGTAGTCCCATTTACAGTAGTCCCATTTACTGTAGTCCCACTCGCAGTAGTCCCATTTACAGTAGTCCCACTCACAGTTGTCCCACTCGCAGTAGTCCCACTCGCAGTAGTCCCATTTGCAGTAGTCCCACTCGCAGTAGTCCCACTCGCAGTAGTCTCACTAGCAGTAGTCCCATTTGCAGTAGTCCCACTCCCATTTGTAGTAGTCCCACTCGCAGTAGTCCCATTTGTAGTTGTCCCACTCGCAGTAGGCGGGTCTTGTGCAGATTAGCTGGGATGGTTTCCAGGAGTTAAATGTGTGTGCTCATTTGGACCCCTGCCAAATCAGCACACACACACACACATACACACACACAAACACACACACATACACACACACAAACACACACACACACACAAACACACACACAAACACACACACAAACACACACACACACACACACATACACACACACACACATACACACACACACACACACACCACACACACAAACACACACACACACACACAAACACACACACACACAAACACACACACACATACACACAGAGGAGTGGTAAAGGTGTTTTTACGACTGTACACCTCATTATCAAAGACAAGAGCAGGTACGGTGAGACACCACAGCACAGGTGGAGTCAAGAAGGTTCTCTCCTCTTATTTTAGAATCACATCAAATAGCGTCAGTGTGTACACGGAGACAATATAAAAACATATTTGGCAATGAAAGAAACTGTTAATTAACACCAGTATGTATGCTGCCTCCTGTGGTCACTGTCATTTCAAATACTACAGGATTGTCCTGATTATAGCCAGACAAGCTACAAATCGGCCTGGAACTTTCTTGCAGTGTAGCATGAGTTCTAGCCACTCAGCCACTGTGCCTCTGTCTAAACTAGGACTAAACAAGAACCAAACATGGACTAAGCAGGCATAACCAGGACTAACTGGGTTTGAAAAAGTAATTTTCTCATCTTAAATTCAATTTTTAGGGCAAATAAGAACATGGCTTCTTTGATTCTGTGTTCTCTTAAATGACCATTTCTTCACATTAATGTTAGATACTGATCTTTTTTGAGTGTTGGTATCTGGACCACACTTTGAGAAGCAGTGTCATGTCTGTACATTTACATACACACAAACATGTATACATTAGTTGAGACCTAGAAAAACACATGCAATTTTGCCCATAGGGGAGGCTGTGCAGTGTTTACCATCTCATTGGAATTATGGGTCATTTGATGGCGCGCTGTGTGTGAATAAAATATGAGCAGTGTCTGAGGTCAGAGCAGGTTACTGAGAGTAACCCTGGAGCTCTGAAGAGAAGGAGTCAAATAAACACACTGTGCATAAAGGGATTCAGGAAACACATTTTAATTTCACACCTTTTATGATTTATTTCCTAACCAGCTCTTTTGGTGAGCCGCATGAATAAGTGTGCGCCAAAAGTGTATTCCAAGTTTTCTGTATAATCCTTCTGAACATGTCCTGGCTTAAAGAAAATGTGTTATGCATTTTTATGGCTTTAATTCCCTTTCAAACATGCTTTTGGTCACCTGGGAGAAGTTTTTCACGTTTTCTATCTGAACATAATGTCTGCATTTGGAAAACACACTTAATAAATATAACAAATAAAGCCCAGAGGCTACATGAACACTGTGCTAATAGAGCCATGTGCTGTATACACAATTCAACTGCAGAACAAGTCCGGTGATGGTTTAGGGACTTTAAAACTGCACAGAAGAAATCTTTTTTGGCATTTTTTTGTGTGCAAACTCTGTATACTTGCAGCTTTCTGGTCAAAATCACCTGAATCTAAGTGTGTGCTAAGTTCAGTGGAAATTTCAAGTACTATGTGACATCACACAGGACTGAGCCAAGTGATTCAAATTACAAACATTTGGCTGCAGGGGCGGAGATTGGAGTGTGTACTAAACCCACCAGTTTTATTTTTATTAATTCATTTATTATTTTAAATTTTCATTATCTCGATTATCATGATTCTTTGTATATTTGTGTTATTGCTGTGGTGTCTGTTTTTTTTCTCTTTTGGTTTCCTTGTTGGTGTGAATGTGAAAAATGCGTTTATAGCCTGTTACAGACCCCAGGAAGAATAGTTGCTGTTTTTTTAAGTAGCTAATGGGGATCTAAATAAAAACAAACAGACAAACCTGTAAACCTGCACACTGTGGAACATTCCAGGCAGAGCAATCATAGAAGCAGATGACAGACCCCCAAACAAAAAAGTTTATGTGCAAAGTCAGATAAGTGCCATTTGTAGTGCAAAAGCCAAATCGATTTGACTGCTCACAAATTATGAATCCAGGATAAAATTCACTATATATTATGGTCATTGATAATACTTGTAGAAGAAGGTAACAAAAATATAAATAAATAAATAAATAAATAAATAAAAATAATAATAATAATAATAATAATAATAATAATAATAATAATAATAATAATAATAATAATAATAATAATAAATTGGCAATTTTTCAAAACAGATTTTTGCTATTGAACTCTTCACATATGATGAATTTAAAAGGACATTTTTTAGCTTTTAACGTTAAAAGGTATCTGTAACATGAAAATTACTACATGACATCACAAGGTGGAACAGAGCATTTAGAGGTTTAGAGATATTCAATTCAATTCATTCAATTCAATTTCCTTTATTGTCACATGTGCATATACATACAAAATATATATAGCACAGATGAAATCGCTGTCCTCTCCCACCTCAGTGCAAACATTAAAAACATTCCAATAAAAAAATTCAAGTATAAAACAAATGTGCAAACAACAAAAATGTGCAAACAGACAGAAATGTGCAAACAGGACAGAAGTGCGCAAACAAGACAAAAATGTGCAAACACTCAAGTAACCAATATAGACAGACTAATAATAAAGGATTATTCAAACACAACTCCAAGTAACGACATTCTAACATGACTTGGAGCTCACAGAAGTCAATTTTGCATAACACAGAACCTTTAAAAGGAACCCAACAACAGTCGATATAAAGGATTATATGACGTGTTTGAATAATCTCCTTGAATCCTCCCTCCTCCTCTCACCTCGTCTGTAGTCCCTGGTTTATGATGTTATGAAGGGCACAGGGGCTGTAGTATTTCTGTCACCACGAGCCAAACACAGCGCGCACGAGGAGAGGCTGCGCTGAACACACTCCAGGATTAACCCCATAAATCTGCACGCCGCTGATGGATGCTGCCCAAGCCCCGTTCATCACATTTTCTCATTTACCAACACACACGCATAAATACACATACACACACAGGTCCCAGCACATAATATGGAACAACAGGCTGTGTGGTAAACGCACACAGCAGTTTGACATTGCAGCTGGAGCTCAGTTCAATATTTCCAGGAAGTCTATTTATGTCAGATAGTGTGATACAGTTGGGCTGGTGGACCTGCTGCTGATGGAATGAAAGTGGCTCCTAAGCACATATGCTTGGTGTAGTTTTAAGGTACTATTCAAAGTTCATTTAGACACCAGGCATTTATACCTTAAAACTAATTGCCTGAACAGCAATTCGCTCCTAACCTGGATTTTCATAAACTCACAGGAATCTGTCTTGGACTGGGTGGACCAATCACATCTCAGCACTGAGGTTTGAACCAAAGCAAACATGGTGACGCCTTCAGACATGCAACACATTCATTTGCTTCCGAAAAAAGTTCAGAGGGGAGCACTTTGTGGATTTGTAGACAGGTTAAATTGTTAAATCTCAACTGGATGCAACTGGGCTTGTTCTTGTTCTGCTGATAGTCGTCATGAAGCTCAGTCTGTTCTGCTCCCCTTCAATGAGAGCCATTTCAGACTGTTAATGCGAAAAACTGACACACATATCGACCTGGTGTGAGCCCAGTTAAGTCCCTTCTACATTCTGTTCAAATGCAGAAGGTTCTGGAACCAGACCACACAGTGTGTCAGACTTGGGACTCTCTCAAATGCAGAAGACATCTTTTCTGAATATTCATGTAGCAGATCAGTCCAGACTTTGGACCAAACTAGAAAGTCCTAAAGTCCAGATGTACAGGCTCCTGTGCACCATGTTCCAGACCAAACAGCTGCTCCTGTGCAGTGTCAACACACAAAAGGTCAGATCTTTGGGCCGAGTCCAGGAGTAACATTTGCACAGAAGAGTGAATGTGAGGCAGACAGAGTCTGACCATGAGTAATAAAGGGAGCTGCAGAGCTCCAAGTTAATATAAAAGTGGTACATTGTGCTGCGTTGGCATACTACAAACACATATGGCAAAATACAGCTTGGCCACATGAGTGTTTATGTGTGTGAGTCCACAGGATCACAGCCTGTGAGCATGCAGCTCTGTGTGTCTCCTATCCACCTGTCCATGTCCAGAACATGAAGATTTGACTCATGTTGTGTGACATTCTGTACATGTGCAGTGTGCTGAGGCCCTTATGTGGCCTACATTCAAATCTGCACATGGCCACAATAACATTTCATAGAATCGACTCACATGCTTGCCACAGGACGTTTTGGACATTGAGAGTTGCGGTTATAATATATATATATATATATATATATATATGAGGAGTTTGGTTCCAAAACGCGATAAGCGCCATTTAAAAAAAACCGAGTTAGCGCCAAAATCAGAATTGTATTTATCACTATTGATAAGCCGTTCATAGTTTTTTCGCAAATCGCCACATCCGCCGTGTTATTCAGGCTTTGCTTTCTCCCGTTCTTTCCGGAAAGCCATAAACGCCAGCCCTGTAACTCCGCAGAACGCAACAAGTCCATTCAACCAATCACAACGCACATCCCACATTCTGTACACAACAATGGCGGCGCTCTGTGTTGAGCCGGTAGTTTAGGAAGTTTGCTCTAGTTTGTGAAGATAAACGAAAAGAAAACAACATGAATACTTTTGATGGAATTAATGAGCCTGTGGTGGTTTCTGCTGTTGGTAAGAAACGTAAGCCGTCAAAAAACAGTCACCTTCGTGAAAATGTTAAGAAGATGAGACACTCGGGAGGAGGGAAGATGCCTGCTGTCACTTGCTCTCACGAAAAAGTTCCAACAACTTCTGTCAGCTGACCGTTAACTGAGACGATCTTCAGAGAAACTTTGAATCCTTTTACGGACATTCAACGAAAATCGAACAGGATCAAGCCATTTTACATCTTATCACCGTCAAAAGTCCAGCGGAGGCGTCCGAAAGTTGAAAACACTGACAGGCGAAAGGAGAGGATGTCACTAATAGATACCACTTACTGAATGAAGATCATCCGACAAAGATTCCGGTCTGCAAGGCCACCTTTTGCAGCGTATTAGGTGAGTTGTTGTTGTTTTACTACTCGTCTATATAACAAGTAGCCTTTAGTGAAGATTCAGTGCAGTCTGCCTGCTTGCTAACGTTACGTAAACGCCTTCTTTACGCAAGGGATATGGTGTTGGTCCCTAACTAAACTGAGGTTATAATCGTTGGCTATAACAAAATCAAGCACATTTAAATGCCTGATGTAATTCGTTTTAGCCTAGCCTATATGACAACAGCTGTCATGTTTTGTGCTGGTTTATTCTCATATCTGACATTAAGCCTACGTTGCTATTTCACCATCAAGGTGCAAGTGAAAGAGCTCGGGCATCATAACCTTTAGAGTAATTTAATTAGCTTATTTAATTATTTAATTTAATTATTATTTATTTAATTTAATTATTATTTATTTAATTTAATTAGAGTAATTTAATTAGCTTCAGCATTGTAATTTTGACTGTTCAACCACATGGATATAATGAGCTTATCTGTCTCAGGCTTCATACAAAATAAGAGTAGCCTATGTTAGGTTAGATGTCATTTACAGTGCAACATAGATAAGAAATATTAAAGGAACAGCATGTAAGAAATAAAACGAATTATAAAATGGCCCTGATATATCACCAGACATTAAGGAATCATGATCATTTAAAATACTTTGTCAACACATTGACTTATGTTGATGTTGTTAATATGTGTGAAGTATGCGTTTTGGACTGTTGTGCCACCCTCCACCTATCTGATTTCGGCAACCTAGCTGGCAACCACTTTTCTGGGAGGAGGTGAAGGGGATACTATGCATTGCAGTACTTTGAACGTAATTGTAGAACCAGTTTTTGCCACAACCATACATACTGTTGCTTTAAGAGTGTTAACAATAGTCAGACATAATAACAAAAGATGGTAGTGCAGTGCAGTATGTGCATTACGTCAAGTCCATGTTTTTAAGTATGTTGTACAGGCATACCATACAAATAAAAAAAATTGTCTATCTTATCTTGCAGGTATTGGCAAAGATCGGGTGGCTCGAGTGACAAAGTTTTACGCAGTCAATGCTGCAGCCAGACCAGAGCAAAGAGGAGGTGCACGAAAAGTGGATGAAAATGAACACAAGAAACAACTGGTCAAGGATCACATCCAAACCTTTACGTGTCGGGCCAGCCATTATGGGAGAAGGGGAGCACCGGGTCGTAAGTACCGACCCAGTGACCTCAGTGTGAAGAAAATGCACAAGCTCTTCGATCAGCAGAATCACCACATAGTCAGCTACTCTCTTTATTACACTGTTTTCCATACAACTTCAATCCAAGTTTGGCCATCCAGCTACCGATGCCTGTTCATCATGTGCTAAATTTCAACTCAGAGTAAAGGATCCCAGCTTATCTGAAGATGAAAAACGTAATGAGTCTGCAATGTACATTTTACATAGAAGGAGAGCGCGAGTCTTTTATGATCTGCTGAGTAAGGAAGAACATGATGCCGTGACTGTGTGCTTCGATATGATGCAAAATTTAGTGCTCCCCAGAACCCCCGTCTGTCAGGCATACTATTCCCGACAGCTCTACATGTATGTATTTGGAGTTATTTGTCCACCATGGGAAGGGCAGTAGGCAAGCCATGGATGATGTCCATCTTTATACATGGATGGAACACGAGAATAGGAAAGGGAGTAATATGACTGCTTCTGCCTTGGACCACTGTCTACGTCAAGAGTTGAATGGTGCTCTTCTCCACGCTCAAAGGCTGCGATTGTTCAGTGATTCTTGTTTTGGACAGAACAAAAACATGAACCTTCTCTCCATGCTGTTTGCCTTGATGAAAGAGGAATTTCCAAGGATTGGTGCAGAGTATGTGTTTCCTATCAGAGGCACAGTTTTCTTCAGTCGATCGTGTGTTTGGGAGGATCGAGCAACAGGTTCATAAGAAGGATACCATTCTCATGCCGGAGGAGTACTATGAGATCTTGCGAAATCATGGAAAAGTTCACATCTATGGGCAACACTGGCAGGCTTATGATTTCAAGAAAGAAACACAGGATTTTGTAAAGGCACAGAAGTCATTTAAGTTAAGTGAAGCAAGAATGCTGGAGCTGAAGAACGACAAAGTTGGATTCAAGGCTGTGTATAGCAGTGAATACTGCTATCATTCTGTGTTGAAGAGAGGGAAGACCTGGGCAAGCTTCAGGCCAAGTCCACTTCCAAATGAAAACACAGTGAAGGAAGCAAAAAAAAGAGATGTGCTTAACTTGCTGTCTGAAATTGGTGTAAGTGACGATGTGCGTGCCTTTTATGATGATGCACTCTCACAAATGAATGTTGATGAGCATGACAGTGACAGTCATGAAGAGTAGTTGCCTTTTGAGAATACAAGTTCACTGACTGCACTGAGGAAAATACCTTTTTGAATGCTTTACTTATATAGAATCAGTTTTCATGTAATTTGGTTAGTGGTGAATACTATTGCACTGTTTGTTTCTTATAGTACAGTTCTATTTACACAGAAACATGTTTTATATTTGAAAATGAACAACAGAAATACCTTTCTTCAAATGCTTTTTTATGAATGCAGTTATTTACAGTACTGTAATGCAAGACATGTTTAGTGTTTAAATGAATCTTAAAAAAGAATACCTACACTACATTACACACAATATGAATGACAAAGATTAATGCAATCTGGGAAGTGTAATGTGAGAGAAAGTCCTGTGGTCTAATATATTTGATATTGTTTTACATGTTGTTTGTTATGAAATTTTGCACTTTTTTTAATGCAGCAATACTTTTATTTATGGTTGTTTTAACGCCCAATGGCCAAATAATAGATAGGTTGTTAAACTTCAGATGCTGTCATATGTAGATCAACTTACTGTGTTCCTTGATATTGTATTTTGCTGTGTCAATCCAAAAAAAAAAAACTTTTATATTAATGTCATGGATTTATAGCTTTTTGTGAAAAAGCGAGTCATAGATTTATTGCGTTTTGCGAAAAAAAAAATCTGTTTTTAAAATAAATCTTTAAAAATTAAAATCTGGATTTGAATTTTTTTTATTATTATAATCTTGAGATGTGATATGACAGTTTGGGACAGAAAATAGGGATTTTCATCATACCACTTTTTGTTACAGAAAACACATTTTACTCAAATTAATCAAAATGGATTTATAGCGTTTTGGAACCAAACTCTTCATATATATATATATATATATATATATATATATATATATATATATATATATATATATATACATATATATATATACATATATATATACACTCCTGCACAGGAGCAGGTCTTGAGCACCCGAGCAATAGAGGCCCAGATCTACCACACCAGACAAGACCCAAGGTGTAGGCTGTGCAAAGAAGTGCCTGAGACAGTCCAGCACATAACTGGACATGGAGCGACATAACCAAGTAGCGGGCATAGTGTACAGAAACATCTGTGCAGAGTACGGGCTGGAAACCCCAGGATCAAGGTGGGAAACGCCTCCAAAGGTTGTGGAGAATGAGCCAAGATCCTGTGGGACTTCCAAATACAGACTGACAGAATGGTGATGGACCAACCAGACATCGTGGTTCTGGATAAGCGAGAGAACAAAGCCGTGGTGGTGGACACTGTAATACCGAGCGATGGAAATGTCAGGAAAAAAGAACATGAGAAACTAGAGAAATACCAGGGGCTCAAGGAAGAGCTGGAGAGGGCCTGGAAGGTGAAAGCATCGGTGGTGCCTGTGGTGATCGGAGCACTCGGGGGCCGTGACCCCCAAACTGGATGAGTGGTTGCAGCAGATCCCAGGAAGGACAACAGACATCTCAGTCCAGAAAAGCGCAGTACTGGGAACAGCAAAGATACTGCGCAGAACTCTCAAGCATTCATTCTCATGACACGTCTTGCTGGAATACCCCATTTCTCAGAAGCAGAGATTGAACCCCCAACCTTTGAGTCAGTAAGCTAACATATCTCTGGCTTGAGCTGCTGCTGCTCCAGTGTCACTAGTCTAACAAATGCTCCAGAGAAGACCCCCCTCTGCAGATGAAGCCTCAGACCTGGGCTAATCCTTCAGGAGAATGGAGCAGCAGATAAGATAGGACGTAATGAAGAGCAATAGACTGTCCTGAGAAGGAGGGGCGCGTCGCCGTGGTGATTTAGGAGGTCGAGAGCCAGATAAGAGGATACATTATTAATAGTGAAGGAGCGCGTGTGATTGGAGGAAAACTCAAAGTCATCGCTCTGGTTTTCATATGTGCTGTTTTCATAGTTCTGCCTCACACAATCACACGCTCAGACCATCCCTCTCTGTGAAGGATGTGCAAATACACAAGATCTGCTTTAATGCATTTTTCTGCACTATGAATGAACACCGAGTGGATATGGAATAAAATATTGGGACATTTGCTCGGCTGACTGCAGGATTATAGAGGGCACCGTTGGTAGCAGGGCTAGAGGAAGTGTTTGCACAGGGGCTATTACACTTATGTGGGGTATTAACTGCTAACACATTACATATTCAGATCACCATGTTACTTTTGATTTTTTTAATCTTATATTTGCTGAAAACAATATATTAACAGGTTTAATAAGTTTCTATTTTGACTTCAAAGATCTGAGTCCCCACTCCCTTTGCTCTTCACACTAAGTCACTCGCCCTCCACAACACAACACTAATGAAACTGCTGCATATCACACTAGGTTTGAGAAGTTGTGTTATGCTTTTCTGTACTTTGCAGGGAAAATTGTGGTGTGGGAGGACGAGTGACTAAGGCTAGGGTACAGGCGCCATCTGCTATCCATAAACAGGGCTGGAATAGGGCCCAAGAGAGATCATGAATATACTCAAACATGCTTGGATGCATATAGAACCATTTCAGGCATGTTTTTGATGTTGCACAATAGAAAGCTCCAAAAACTCGATTTAATAGTCCCTCTTTAGTTGCACAAAAGCTTTACAATGTATGCAGCCTGTGCTCTTTCTCGCTTAAAAGGTAAAACATTTGGCCATATACTGCCGACAAACAGAATCAAGTGTCTCAGATTTCCCTCCCTGAGCTGCAGAGGCTGCACTAGCACTGATTCATGACTGGCGCGGGGGCTGGGGTTTAGGTAGAGACCGTTCAGATCAGAGAGAGACATTTTGGATTTAAACACACACTGGATTTAGTTGTAGATGTGACAGCCCAGAGTGTCCAGCTCTCTGCACTTACAGCCCAACACACGTCAAGATAAACTCAGTGGCTAAAATGGTCTAGTGGAAAATAAGATTTATTCAAAGCTTCAACTTTTAAATAATGAGCATCAGGGGTGAGACCGAGGACCATCTAAGGACAAAAGGAAGGTGGACTGCTCTGACCAGTGCTTGCACAAGCCACATTTGTAATAAAAATCCACTATAAAAATATAACTGTCACTTCTTCATGTAATACAACTGTATACTGAAATATATGATTATTATTACTATTATTTCAAACACATCTGTAAATGCATGTATCCTTCCTTATGCTATTAGTATTATGTTACTGCTGTTCACTTAAAGCCGCATTTTTATTATTAGTAACTTGGTATTATTTATTGCACTGAAAAACAGGCTGAAACGGGGAAAAAAAGTATATCCGTATTGTCCTGGTAAGGCAGGCTGTTTGGTCTGTCATTATATTACTACGATTTTGCATCTTGTCCTTTATTGATGTGGATTATTACATAATGCAGCAATTTGTTTTAAAATGTTGACATCATCAGCTGAATATATGATTCTCACATTCTGTATTGCATAATACAGCTGCACCAGGCTGATCTTTGGCACTGTGTACGCTCAGAACATGTCATAGTCGTGGTGGTTTTGTACGACCCCAATATCCAGATCAAATTTCCCATAATGCATCTCAGGGTCGACAGTAGCTCCGAGCGTTTGTCCACTGATACGAAGGTTGGCGGTACGAATCCGGCTCTCAACATAAAAAAAACCAAAAAAAAACCATCATTGGTGAGCATCAGATCCACTGACCCACAGGTCACTGGTGTGATTCCAGCTCCCACAGATAAATGCTGTCGTTATGTCCTTGGGCAAGACACTTAACCCACCTCGCCCCCAGTGTCTGTGGTGAGTGGTTCCTTGTTGTAAAGCGCTTTGAGTGCCAAACTCAAAAGGACACACTTTTTCATGTGTGTTTCTTCTTTGTTTCAATGATTATTTACACTGTAGATTCTCACTGATCTTACCCTTTGCTTTGATTTGCATTCTTGCCATTCCACTAATGAACCCTGCCATGGCACAGCTGTGACGTGAAAACCATTTCAGGTGTCTTCACCATGAAGCTCACAGAGAGAAAAAAACACATTTACGGAGAAGATGTGTCCAAACTTTTGACCGGTAGTGCACCTGACCCCCAGTGTCTACAGGTGTCACTGTGAGTTCATCTGCTCGCTCAATGTTCTGAGGGCCCAGAAAGCACCAGACTGCACACACTTTCACATAGAGTGCTTTTCTCACACTGTAGCAGAGTATGTGTGTGTGTGTGTGTGTGTGTGTGTGTGTGTGCTCTGGTGTATAGAAACATGTCAGAGGTGATGTGCTGGAATGAGTTTTCAGTCTGAGCAGTGCCCGGAGAGCAGAAGAGAGAGAGCGGGGAGAGAGGGAGAGCCAGGGGCCAGACAGAGGGGCCCCCAGTGCAGCCCGGGCCCCTGACAGCTCATTCGGCCCCTACACTCAGGCTGACAGCAGTGACACAGAATGAAGAGTGGAAAAACAACTGCTGCTGCCCCAGACCACAGCAGACTCACAGTCTCCCATCAGCCAATCAGGAGCTGAGTTGAAAAGTGTACTACTTTTCTTACTGTAGTTTTAGAGACGACCTATTCTACTAGTGCAGTCATGGCCAACCCGTGGCTCTCGAGCCTCATGCGGCTCTTTAACTAGTTTCATGCGGCTCTTCAGGAGCTTTTACATAACATGCGTCAAATATGCTTGGCTGGCGTTACCATTCATTCAAGGATTGTTCAAGATAAGGAATGCCAAAAGTCTCACTAAGCAGCATAGTAAGAGAAAAATTGAAAATGAAAATTATTTAATTTTTGTTTGTGGACTTGCTTGAACTGAGAGTTTGTGTGTGTGAGACAGTGCACACAATGTTAACTGTTGAAAACAACTTTTACCAACTTTTAAACAATATTATCATGTTGGTGTGGTTATTTTCATTAAATCTGGTTGAGCATAGGTCTGTGTGTGCGTGTGCGTGCATACATGATTGAGGAATGGGATGATGTTCATGTGTACCCATGTGTATAATGTGGCTCTTTGCAGTAACACAGAAAAAGAAGGGGCTCTTAGTCTTCTACTAGTTGGCCACCCCTGTACTAGTGCATGCTCTATCATTTTAATCTATATCTTATCATTTGGACATTTAAATCATCAGTATTCACCTAAAACTAAAAGCTGCACATCACACTGATTTTAAGAAAAAAATTGAATTGTGATTTTTCTGTCAGATATTGCGATTTTGATTTAATCCATGATATTTTTCAAATCAGGTTTCAGCGCACATGAACATTTGCAAACATAACAGAAACTCACATCACACCATTCAAACACTAAATTGCATAACTCTAATACAAGAATGAAAACTAAAGTCAAAAATGTATTTCAAATGTCGTCCTGTTTACGATGACGCAGCTGAAGAAGTGAAGAGAAAGAGCATTTATGTCTTCACTTAAAGTAAACTTCACTAGCGAGTACCACGGCAACAACACGTGCGAAGAGAAAAGAGTTTATTATCTGGAAACGAGGCAGGTCGGCTGGGTTGAGACTCTGGGTGGGGGTTCAGTCTCAGGCTTCACATGGCCCAGCAGGACGGGACCCCCCCCTCGTAGGCGTCTTATGTCTGGAAGTGAACGGATCGGGGTTGAGAGGGTGGGGTCGAGTACTTCAGGACAAACTGGGTCGCCGGGATATGCTGCTACAAATAGGCTTCTGGGAAACTGAGGTGTGGTAGAAGTGAGCTGTGAGTTTTAACAAAAATTTTAACTACATTTAAAATTTTCCCATCTACAAAATATGTCAGACATTAAAATAGGCGGGTCAAACATCGACGGCTCAGCAGCACCAAAATATTCACTTCTGTACAAAAAATATAGAATTATAAATAAATTATAGCAAAAACAGTGAATGCCTTTTTTAAACAAAGACTTACACCACAAGTCAGAGCTAAACCAGGACTACACCATGACTAAACCAGGACTAAACCAGGACTACACCATGACTAAACCAGGACTACACCAGCAATAACCAGGACTAAAACAGGACTACATCAGGACTAAACCAGGACTACACCAGGACTACATCAGGACTAAACCAGGACTACACCATGACTAAACCAGGACTAAACCAGGACTAAACCAGGACTACACCATGACTAAACCAGGACTAAACCAGGACTACACCATGACTAAACCAGGACTAAACCAGGACTAAACCAGGACTAAACCAGGACTACACCAGCACTAAACCAGGACTAAACCAGGACTACACCAGCACTAAACCAGGACTAAACCAGGACTACATCAGGACTAAACCAGGACTACACCATGACTAAACCAGGACTACACCATGACTAAACCAGGACTAAACCAGGACTACACCAGCACTAAACCAGGACTAAACTAGGACTACACCAGCACTAAACCAGGACTAAACCAGGACTACATCAGGACTAAACCAGGACTAAACCAGGACTAAACCAGGACTACACCAGGACTACATCAGGACTAAACCAGGACTACACCAGCACTAAACCAGGACTACACCATGACTAAACCAGGACTAAACCAGGACTAAACTAGGACTACACCAGCACTAAACCAGGACTAAACCAGGACTACATCAGGACTAAACCAGGACTAAACCAGGACTAAACCAGGACTACACCAGGACTACACCAGGACTAAACCAGGACGACACCAGGACTACACCAGGACTACATCAGGACTAAACCAGGACTACACCAGGACTACACCAGGACTACATCAGGACTAAACCAGGACTAAACCAGGACTACACCAGGACTACACCAGGACTACACCAGGACTACACCAGGACTACATCAGGACTAAACCAGGACTAAACCAGGACTACACCAGGACTACATCAGGACTAAACCAGGACTAAACCAGGACTACACCAGGACTAAACCAGGACTAAACCAGGACTACATCAGGACTAAACCAGGACTACACCAGGACTAAACCAGGACTAAACCAGGACTAAACCTGAACAAGTGAGGAACGGGAGTGTGCAGAGGATGCTGGTGGTTCACAGGGATGTAGGTGTGTACCTTAACTCTAAAGCGCTGCGGGAAACACTGCACGACTGCATGTGTAAAATAGTTGATGAACCAAAACCTGGGCCAGTTAGGAGCACTAAAAACCCCCCCAAAAAACAGCGACTTTGACGATTCCAGAATCATGTTGTGAAGCTTTTCGGTCCAAAATGGCAGATTCAGCCCTAACACTGAAGATCGATTTTTTTCATTTATTCCAAAATGACTACATACGCTGCTGAATCCAGATCCTTGTGATACAATCGTTGTATCACAGATTAAGAACTTAAATTGAAGAACGGAGTAAGTACAGAGCAGTGGGCGTATGTTGGTGGAGATCAAAACACAAGTTGATTGGTGGATATGGCGTCTTGATGATTTTATTCAAGCCAAAATAACCCTAAATAAATACGTTTGAATACAAATTATGATCTTATATCATTCACTTATGACACTTAGATTTCCCCCTGGCCTTTCCTCCTCTCTCCCTCTGAGCTGGGGTCCGGTGCCTGGACACAGCTCCATCACCTGCACAGTCTGTGGTGAGTGCTTCCTCTGGCCTCACCGCATGAGGATCTGCACCAGAGCTGGAGAGACCGGGGCTGGAGGTTTTACAGAAGAAAAGGCCCGGTCACCCCGACTTTTGAGTCTTGTTTTTGGGATGAAAAGTTGGTGCCCTCAGACCTCAGAGCACGAAGGATCAACTCTAAAGTGAATGAAGTATTATATCTTTTCAAAAATGCTACTTTCACCCTTTTCTTGAATAGACTTGGAAGTTTTATTTTCACAAGCAAAACTCTTCCATGAATGACTCTTGGATTAAGATGCTTCGCTCCTTTGGTTTTGTTCTAAATTCAGGTTTCGAAATAAAATCAGTTCCTCTTCATTTATTACTTACTTTCTCCCTTTTTGAATCTGTTTTGCAAGTTTGGTCATGTTATTTGGTGAGCTTTGGACATTTTGAGGAGGTTATATTCCGCCAGTTCTTTAACCTTCGAAGACCTACGACATCGTATACGATACTAAGGAATATGTTTTATATAACCGGGCATAACTTTCTAACCGTAAAAAAGATAGAAACTTCCTTTTTCCCCTCTGAAAGTGCAGACATAGAGGTTTCCGTACATTTCTGCGGCTTTATCCTACGTCACACTCACGCTGTGTGATGACGTGCGCAAAACGAGTGTCCAATAGGAACTTTGTTTTCCCCAAACTCATGCACTCCGTCCATTTTGATCGAGCCAAACTTTGCCAAAGAGTGAAGTGAGTCAAGATGGTCGACTCCTCTCGACTGTGTGTGTTTATAACGAGTGAAAAAGTCGCTCTAAGTGGAGTTTATTCTCACATACATGGAAAATTACGCATCTTGGTTTGCGTAATTGCGCATCCCTTTCTATTTTTATTTGAAAGGTTTATTTCACTCAAAATGAACAAATACAAATGTAATAAACACCCTGGAAATACAGGAAGTGCTGTGGCTCTGGCCCTGGACCTGACAGGACCTGTTTCCAGGACTGGCACCAGAAAAGTCATGTGATTGCACTTTTTTGTTTGTTTTTAGGGCAATAAAGATATTTTTAATTTACTTACAGACTTGATATTGTGCATTTTTGTAGCTAAGGCTCTAATTTAAGCATTTTTTATGTCCAAAAAGTTGTTGATACATGTTTGCTGTGTGTTTTGTATAAAAGAGTGTGAATTTTATCTTCTGTTTTTTTATCTCTATTTCTGGTCCTGTAGCTTTTATTACAGCCACATGACACAACTACAGCAGCAGATTGTGAAATAACAGGCTGTACTGAACAAAAAGATATAGAACACTTCATTATAGGGTACAAGGGGCAGTTTTAAAAGCAAAATTAAGAAAAAAAATCCAGGCGAGGAGAAATACTAAAATTGCCCTTAGGTCTTCAGGGGTTAACTTTGAACATTTCCAATTATATAACTTGGTCAAGCATCTGGCGGGCCCTCCACCAGAAAATAGACAGAATACACCTTGAAATAAGTGTAGAAGTCTTTTAGAATCCTCTTCTCCACTGTTTCCATCAGTTCCACTCTCCCGGCCGCTCTCCTCATCACCATTAACCCCCAGCTCCGATCTGCCCCGCAATATTCACCGGCTCCCACCTCAAACACGTCTGCAGTTTACAATTATTACACCATAAACTCCTAATGATCGTATTAACGCGAGCTGCATGCAGGCTACATGTTTACAAGCTGCCCGTCCCCCCAGACTCCCATCAGAACCGCGTACGTGGGCGTCGGAACATTATATGCAAATGGCGCGCTTAAAAATCCCCTGTAGGTCGATACAACGCAGCACATTTGAGTTGTTTATGTCGACCTGAAAATATGATAACTGCCCGCGTCCGTCCTAATTGTGTCGATATGTAAACGAAGGCAGTTACCGTGGTGATTACTGTCAACAAAGCCCGACGTTACCCCAGAGGACGGGCGGCGAAACGGCCCACGTAGTACAGAGGTGTAACCTGGAGGGGAGAGGAGGTTTAGAGGAAGCGGGGCGAAGCTAACTGGAGGCACTGCATATGACACTATTTTCTGATCTATGCTTTAGTTTCCTGATCACAAACAGACCTGGAGTTGTGTTTTGTTTCTTTCTCACATGTTTAACACACAAACCCTGCAAATTCTCGAGTTCTTGTCTCAAACTGAAAACACTCTGTTGCACCTTATGATGTCACATGGTAATGCAGGAAGTGCTTTACATGAGAGCTTTAATTCCAAATAAAAATAGTATAATTGTGATTAAAAATGAATTTGTCTGTATAAAGTCCATGTAAACACTTAATTCCTAATGAAAATGATTATTCGGAATTAAACTTAATTCTGAAGTAAGTGGGGGTTTATTCCGATGTTAAAGATGAATGAATTTCTTCCTGGATCATGTAAACCACATGTGTCAAACATGCGGCCCGGGGGCCAGATCCGGCCCTCCAAGACCTTTAATCTGGCCCTCTGCTGATTTTTCTATTAAAATAGTTAAAATTTTCAGATTTTTCTGTTAATTTTCTGCACCGTTTAGCATAGCAGCATCTCCGGCGTTTCTGTACGTTGCAACTCCCACCAGAGCAGCACAAATGAAGACTTTCCTCTTTCCAAACGCTCTTAAAGGACGATCGTTTTGACTGTCGACCGTGACCCTCATCAGCAAAATGTCAAAAAATGAGAAAAGCAGATGCTGAGTTCAGGATTTCCCAAGAAAAATAGTCTAATTCTTATTTGTTGACAGAGGTGAATGGGAAATCTGTGCTCAGTGTGTTTGGAACAAGTGGCGTTGCTCGAGGAATATAATCTTAAACACCACTACGAGACACGGAGAAAAATACAATAACTTGAAGAGAGAACTGAGTTTTCTGATCCGGCCCTTTTGGGATCAAAGTAGGTTGCATACGGCCCCCGGACCAAAATGAGTTTGACACCCCTGATGTAAACGTTTCTTCTTCTTCAAAATAATCCCGGTGGTTGGTGCTCGTTGGCTTGTCCTTCTGACGCGATCCGGACGATCCGGCTCCTCCAGTCGTCTCTTCGGACTTTCTTCCACTCCTCTTTGGATTTGTGAGCGGGATGTGGGAGTGGGCTGAGGTGTGGCAGCCTCAGACTCAGTTTGTCTTCTTCCTCCTCCTCCGACACTCTTCCCTTCTCCTCCTCAGCTCACAGACGGAAAGCGTGAGGAGAGAATTCTCCAGCTGCTGCTTCATTATCATCGGAACCACTGCGGAAAAAGTTTGGATCATGTTTGTGTCATGACAAACCAAAAAAAACAAACAAAAAACAAACCAAAAAAACAAACAAACATGTAATTTGTTCTTAAACTTCTTCACTAGACTCATTTGGTTAATCCGTCTCAGAATTGCCCATATCTACTGAATAAAAGCCAAATGTAGCTGTTAATTTGAAACATATTGTGTCATCACATCACAAGTTGGAACCGAGTGTTTTAAGATTTGCAGATGTAGACAGACTAATAATAAAGAGTTCATCAAACATGTGTGAATGAAACAAAACTCAACTCCAGCTCTGTTTTTGACCATCTAACAAAATTATAACATTGTTTAAAGCTCACAAGAGTCAATTTTGCACAATATAGGACCTTTTTACTATAATTATTTACAATCACAGTGTAAATCCTGTTATGTATTTCCAAGCTAATAAATATTATACACCTACTACAGTCTCCAATACTAAGGACAGATTCTCGACACAGTATATTTAAATAAAGTGATAAAACCTTCCAGTGCTTGTGAACATGTGGATTCTGAAGACTGGATCTGTTCTTTACATAAGCTCCAATGCATTTTCAGTGGGAGAGTTGGCGTTAACCTCCAGACATCACGACCGATGACAAACCAGAGCCGTTTGAGCGACTGACGACGGCTCGACCGCACGAGAAATACCGGAGGGTCCACACAAAACATGACAGTGTTGTAAGTGTTTAGTTTAGTTAGAGCAATTAGCGACATTATTAATATTATTTTAAATGACAGGTTAGACTACTGATTTTACTAAAAGACAGTGAAGATCTTTGGAGTTAAGATTTTCACGTTTGTCTTCCCAATTTGGCCATTTTTTTGGTTTCAAATTTGACTTCTTGGTTGGAAATTATGACACACTTGTCATGGTTAGAGTGTGGTTGAGGACCCCAAAGCAGAGACAGAGGCGCAGGTAGCTGTTAAACAGGTTTATTGCCGGGAATGAAGGATGTGGTGATGGAAACTGGCTGGAGACATAGACGGAGGGAAGACACTGGGGTAGACTCACAGGTAGACAGACTGGACAACAAGGGCAGGCAGGACGACGTGGACAAGCAGGATGAGGATGTGGACGTGTACAAGCAGGACGTGGACAAGAAGGACGAGGACGTGTGCAAGCAGGACGTGGACAAGAAGGACGAGGACGTGTGCAAGCAGGACGTGGACAAGAAGGACGTGGACGTGGACACGCAGGACGAGGACGTGGACAAGCAGGACGAGGACGTGGACGTGGACAAGCAGGACGAGGACGTGGACGTGGACAAGCAGGACGAGGACGTGGACAAGCAGGACGAGGACGTGGACGTGGACAAGCAGGACGAGGACGTGGACAAGCAGGACGAGGACGTGGACGTGGACAAGCAGGACAAGGATGTAGACAAGGGATAGAGGAGGAATGAACTGACACCGAACAAAGGACAAGGACAGAACCAAGTAGTGGGGCTGATTAGACAATTAGCTGCAGGTGAACCACACTGCAGCATTAGCCCAGCCACGCCCCCGAGAGGAGCAGACAGACACAGAAGGGAGGGGGAACACACAACAAACACCAAACCCTGACAACACTAGAGACTTCCATAAGTGTTACCTAACAAAACCCCTTCAGTGTCGGCTGAAATTATTATCGGACAAATACCAATAGAAGAAAACACCTTTATTTTGTTGAAATCGTGTTCAACGCATCTGAAAAGACGTGTTTCTTGTGTGTACATTTTGGATAGAATCCTTCTTAGTGTGATCAATATGTTTTAGAACTCTACTTCCTGTCATTTTCAACTTATAATGAACCAACCAATGCGTTATTTATAAACCTTCAAAATTCAAACATAATTTTACGATTTAGTCGACCGTCACGTTTTGAAAGTCATGTTCAAAGTCAACAACGATCTCTTGTCAGAATCATTACAGAACATGTTCAAAATCCAAAACTATGAGCTCAGAGGAACAACCACGTTTATCCAAAAGAAAATCAGAACAAATATTATGAAATGCTGTATATCTGTAAAAGGGATAAATAATAATAATAATAATAATAATAATAATAATAATAATAATAATAATAATAATAATAATAATAATAATAATAACACTACTACTACTACTACTACTACTACTACTACTACTACTACTACTACTACTACTACTACTACTACTACTACTACTACTACTACTACTACTACTACTACTACTACTACTACTACTACTACTACTACTACTACTACTACTACTACTACTACTACTACTACACTACTACTACTACTACTACTACTACTACTACTACTACACTACTACTACTGCTACTACTACTACTGCTACTACTACTACTACTACTACTACTACTACTACTACTACTACTACTACTACTACTACTACTACTACTACTACTACTACTACTACTAATAATAATAATAATAATAATAATAATAATACATTTTATTTATTATGTGATTTTCTGGACACCTTAAACAACATAAACAAATTAAGTACAAATAAAACACACAGTTAAAGCCACAGTTAAACTGAACAGTATTTGTATTTTATTAGTATTTAGTGATGTATTAAACAGTATTTGAATTGATTACTTGTATTTAATTGACCTACAATCAGTTATCAGATATTCTATAGTACCTGAAGCATGTTTTGAGTTGATGGGTTAAACCGGAGCCCGGAGGAAACCCATCCAGACACGGGGAGAACATGCAAACTCCACACAGAAAGGGGATCAAACCTGGACCCTCTTGCTGTGAGGCGTGAGTGCCACTCAGCCAGCGTGCCGCCCCGTACAGTGCAGTTCTGGTCTGGTGGTGTGGTGGGGTGAATAGGCTCGTCTGAACAGGTGTGTTTGAGTCGGAGTTGCGGAGGTCAGAGGGAGAGTGTTGATGAAGCTCTGGAATAACTGCACAGAAGATCGACACTTGTGCACCACTCTCTTCCATTTTAAGAAGTGTAAATGTTTAACTTTGAGCAGATACATTCATTGTGGTGCTTAGTTTGTGCTGTACTTTGCTTTATTCTTACTGCTTGTTCCCTCGTGCTGTGTTAATCAAGATGAACTGGTGTGAAGATGATGCTCAGAGGAAAAAAGTGTGGACATAATAATCTCCAGTTTCAGCTCCTGCACCTTTTCAGTCTATGTTTGTTAAATATGACTACTGTCTGTGGAAGAAAGGTAGAACATACCTGTGACCGAAATAAATTAATCAATTACAACTTTTCTTTACAAATTACATCTCGGTTAATGTAGTGCTAGAGTAATGCTGGAGTTTTCCCTATTGAAACATCTGAAGGCTAAATTCACTATTCACAAATATTGAATCTGGTGATTTTTATTTATTTTTGCAACACCCAATAACTCATTGTATTTCCATTCAAATAACATTGCAGAATAGAATGTCGCAGTGCCACTTGAAACCCCGCAATTTCAGAAAGTACAGCAGGTACTTCGGGTTTGACAGCAGCCATTTGTTTACATAAATACACATATAAAATACATACACGGCGTATGTTATATAAATGTCATTGTGTCCAAAGGTATTCAAAACAAACACCACCTCCCGTTCGCCATGGCAACAGGAGCAGCCAGTGAAGGCGGCGGCAGAGTCCTGATTCAGCACCAAGGACAGCGGCGTTCCACATACATTTCTGTTGAAGCGCATGTGTGTCCTTCATATGGCCCCAGCCTGCTGCTCATCACAGCAACACAGAGCGGCTTCAGAGCGACGAGATGACACAAAAGTGACTCTTTAAGCTTTAAGTCATGTTTAAAGAGTTCAGAATTCAAATGTTCATGGAAATAATAATAAAAATGAGCTTCCCTGTTTACAGCTCTGGAAAAAAAATAAAAGACCAGTGCATTTTTTTGTTCTGAAATCAGCATCTCTACATGTGTTTGGGCCGTTCCGCTCCAGCGTCTGTTGAATTCAACACAAACACACCTCATTCTGCTTCATGAGGCTCTGATGAGGAGATCACCTGAACCAAACCTGATTTAAGGAGGAAAAGGAGAAAAACACTGCTGTGCTCAGCATTATTATTTCACCAAATATTGATCTCTGAACTCTTCTTCAGTTCAAACATGAGTATTGTGTTGTTTAAAAAAAAAATCTTCGCATTTGAGGTCTGAAAATATTTAATCTTTTTTGTTATTTTGATCATTTAAATGCCAAAAAAGATATATTTTCATTTGGAATTTGGGAGAAATGTCAGTAGTTTCTAGGATGAAACAGAAATGTTCATTTTACTCAAACACAAACCTATAAAATGAGAGAAACTGCAGTGATCTCTTATTTTTTTTTCCAGAGCTGTATATATGCACTTGGGAAGATTCTAACTATAGAAATTGGGACTTAAACTAATTTCAAATACAGTTCATACAAGGTCATAAATGGATATTTTCCACAGTTTACAGAAATGTGACTCAGAAAGACTAAAGACTGCCTCTATTAGCAGAAAAGGCTGTTTAAGGCCTAGAAATAGTTGTGTTTCGTAACTGAAGGAGCGGGTTGCACTGAACATTTTAACATTTCAAAACAAGTACTTTTATTAATTCCCTCTGGAAACAATTTCATCTCAGTTTTGTAATACACAATACACATTTACATGAGTTTAAATAGCAAAGATACAAAATTCTAACAACATTCCTGCTTTGATCATTGATGAGGTAACAACATTTTAACCTGGACTCTTCCCGGGGTCCACTGACCGCACATCAGCAGTGAATCACAGTCAACACATCACAGCCTCTTCTGTCGTGAAGTGGGGAACAGGCAGGAAACACATCAGCTCGTCACACTTTGGTTTGCATTGATTTCTTGAGATGTTTTTTTTAAAAGCAACATGATTGTGTGTCAGCGTCATGTCTTGAGGCGGCTTATTCCAGTGAGAAATGACCCTGTGCATAAGAGTTTGTTTCAGTTCTTTAGTTCTTTAGTTTATGCAAAGTAAAAGGAGCAGCGGAGGTCGGTCTGGTGTTAACCCCGTGTGGCTCTGGGGCTCCGAGGTCTGTGTGTCGTCCAGACTTTGTGCAAGGACAGAACCAAACTACACGTCCACCTCTTTGACTTTCATCCATGACCGTTTCTTAATATTAGACCTGTAAAAACAAGCCTTGTAAAACAGTATCAGAATCAGTATCAAGTCTCTTTCTCTACCTATCTCTCTTTTTCCTTCTCTTTTCCTCCCTCTCTCTGTCTGTCTCACTCTCTCTTCCTCCCTTTGTCTCTGTATCACTCTTTCTTTTCCTCCCTCTCTGTCTCTCTATTTCTCTTGCTCTCACGTTCTCTTTTCCACCCTTTCTCTTCCTCGCTGTGTGTCTCTCTGTCTGCATTGTTCTCTCTCTCTCTGTCTCCCTCTTTCTCTTTTTCTGTGTGTCTCTCTCTCTCCCTCTCTCTTTTCCTCTTCCTCTTGCTCTCTTTTTTCTTCTATTTTCCTCCCTTTCTCTCTTTCTTCATCCTTCTCACTCTTTTTTCTCTTTACCTCCTTCTCTCTCTCTCTCTGTCTGTGTCGCCCTTTCTGTCTCTCTGTATGGCTCTTTTCCTCTGTCTGTTTCTCTCTTTCTCGTCCTCTGTGTGTGTGTGTCTCTCTCTGCCTTTCTCTCTCTCTTGATTCCTCTTTGTCTTTCTCTTTTTCCTCCTCCTTTTTCTTGTATTCTTTTCCTTCCTTTCTCTCTCTTTCTCTGTCTGTCCGTGTCTCACTCTCTCTTCCCCCTTTCCTCCTCTCCTCTTTCTCTCTCTCTTCCCTCTTTTTTCTCTTTCCTCACAGAATACTGCTCCATCTTGTTGCCTCCTCTCTTTTTTCTCTCCTCCCTCTCAGCCTCTCTTCTCCTCCCTCCCTCTTTTCCTCTTTCCCTATTGTACAGCTCTATCTTTCATCCTTTCTCTCTTCATCCTCTCCCTCCCTCTCTTTCTCTCTCCTCCACTCCATCTCTCATCCCTCTGGTCTCCATTCACTTTCTCACTTTATCTCTTCTCTTTGTCTCACGCCACTGCTCCATCTCTCCTTTGACTCATTCCCTCTCCTCCCTCTCTCTTTTCCATATTGTCCAGTTCCATCTCTCCTCTTCTCTTCACTCTCTCCCTCTCGTCTCCGCCGCTCCTCTCCTTCTCCTTTTCCTCTATTGTACAGCTCCACCTTTCCTCATTTCTCTGGTATTCCTTCTCTCTTTTCTTTCTTTTCCCTATAGTTTAGCCTTCCATCTCCCATCCTCCCTCTCTCTCTCCCTACTCCTCTACTGTAGTGTACAGCTCCATTCTTCCTTCTCTCTCCCTCTCATCCCTCTCTCCTCCCTCTCTTCCTTCTCTCTCTATAGTTTCACCCCTCTTTCTTTTCTTTTTCCCTGTCTCTTTGCTTCTTCTCCTCTCCCCTCCCTCCTGTCCTCCCTCTCTCCTCCCTTTCCTGTTTTCCCTTCCTCTCTCCATCCTCCCTCTTGTCCTCTCTCCCTTTCTGCTTCATCTCCTCCCTCTGTCCGGTCTTTCCTTTGTCTCCCCTTCCTCTATCCCATCCTCCCTCTCTGCTCCCTCTCTCCTCCCTTTCACCTGTCCTCCCTCTCTTCCGTCTTCCCTTCCTCTCTCCGTCCTCTCTCCTTCTGTGCTCCCTCTCTCCTCCCTCTTTCATATCCTCCCTCTTTCTTTCCTTCCTCCCTCTTTGATCCCTCTCTCATGTCCTCCCTTTCTCCTCTCCTCCCTCTCTCTCTCCTCCCTCTTTCATGTCCTCCCTCTCTCTCCTTTCCCTCTCCTTCTCCTCTCCTCTCTCCTCCCTCTCTCCTCTCCTCCCTCTTTCCTCCCTTTCCTGTTTTCCCTTCCTCTCTCCATCCTCCCTCTTGTCCTCTCTCCCTTTCTGCTTCATCTCCTCCCTCTGTCCGGTCTTTCCTTTGTCTCCCCTTCCTCTATCCCATCCTCCCTCTCTGCTCCCTCTTTCCTCCCTTTCACCTGTCCTCCCTCTCATCTGTCTTCCCTTCCTCTCTCCGTCCTCTCTCCTTCTGTGCTCCCGCTCTCCTCCCTCTTTCATATCCTCCCTCTTTCTTTCCTTCCTCCCTCTTTGATCCCTCTCTCATGTCCTCCCTTTCTCCTCTCCTCCCTCTCTCTCCTCCCTCTTTCATGTCCTCCCTTTCTCTCCTTTCCCTCTCCTCTCCTCCTTCTCCTCTCTCCTCTCCTCCCTCTCTCCTTCCTCTCCTCTCTCTCCTCTCTGCTCCCTCTCCTCTCTCCTCCCTCTTTCCTCTCCTCCCTCTCTCCTCTCCTCTCTCCTCCTTCTCCTCTCTCCTCCCTCTCCTCTCATCCCTCTCTCTCCTCCCTCTCTCCTCCTTCTCCTCTCCTTTCTCTCCTCTCTCCTCCCTCTCCTCTCATCCCTCTCTCTCCTCCCTCTCTCCTCCTTCTCCTCTCCTTTCTCTCCTCTCTCCTCCCTCTCCTCTCTCCTCCCTCTCTCTCGCTCCTCTCTCTCCTCTCCTCTCTCCTCCCTCTCTCTCCTCCCCTCTCTCCTCTCCTCTCTCTCTCCTCTCCTCTCTCCTCTCTCCTCCCTCTCCTCTCTCCTCCCTCTCTCCGCCCTCTCCTCTCCTCTCTCTCTCCTCCCTCTCTCCTCCCTCTCTCTCTCCTCTCTCCTCCCTCTCTCCTCCTTCTCTCTCTCCTCTCTCCTCCCTCTCTCCTCTCCTCCCTCTCCTGTCCTCCCTCTCTCCTCCCTCTCTCTCCTCCCCTCTCTCCTCTCCTCTCTCCTCCCTCTCTCCTCTCCTCTCTCTCTCCTCTCCTCTCTCCTCCCTCTCCTCTCTCCTCCCTCTCCTCTCTCTCCTCCCTCTCTCTCCTCCCTCTCTCCTCCCTCTCTCTCCTCTCCTCTCTCCTCCCTCTCTCTCCTCCCCTCTCTCCTCTCCTCTCTCCTCCCTCTCTCCTCCAATCCCCCTGTTCTTTGGGAAACAGCAGAACACACCAGTGGGATCTCGGTGTCAGGCTGAGGAGTAAATTGTGGCTGTCCTTGGTGCTGAATCGGGGCCGTGCCGTTGGCTGTCACCGTCTCCTGTTGCCATGGTGAAGAGGAAGTGTTGTCGTGCGGAGACGGGACTTAGCCTATACTTAAGCGCTCCGATGTGTTTGTTGTTGGTGAAACTCAAATAATAGTTGAGTCGTCCAAATGAAATACAATATGAAAAGAAGGCATTTTCCTGTCACGCCAGGCAGGTCTCCACATCTGCTCTTCAGATGGCGCAATATGGAATTTTTTGGATAGAGGGAACAATCCATGGTGTAGATCCACTTTAGTGTCTGTGTAGGGAAATGTGTCCTCTGCATTTGAGCCATCCTGTAGCTTATATCTTAGCTGGAGGAGTTGACGTGTTGTGCAGGTTTTGTGTTGATGGAGGAAGCTGAAGCGCCCAGAGGAAACCCGCCCAGACACAGGAAGAACATGCAAACAGAAGGTACAGGCGATCCGGGAATCCAACCTGGAACCTTCTTGTTGTGAAGAAGGATGTTATTGAATGTATGTTTCTATCTCCAAAGAGACGTCTCCAGGCCAAGTTGCCTCACAGGGTCTGATGTTCTGTGTCTTATGTCCTATGTTACCTTTCCAGATCTATGGAAGGGCGACCCCCCCTCTCATAGAATTAACTCATACTTATTTATTTTTATTTTTAGCAATAAAAAAAACATCAATGCAAAAGCAAGTTTAAAGGTGCACTATGCAACTTTTCTAGTGTAGAATCCACGGAGATGCCGGAATGTTCCACATATTATGGTAAAACATCTCCATCTCCATGGAGCTTATACCAGGGCCAAGATACAGGTCACAGGTCAGATCTGTGCTGTATTCATTTATTCTTATTGAATAAATGAATAAATGAAGATACATGTTTAATCACCTCTTAGTGCAGCAGACAAGCAGGTGGCCAACCCGTCTGAAAAATGACTTAGAGCCCCTTTAAGCAGGGGACATACTCTCTTCCGGAAATGTTCCACAGTGACTCCTTTAAGTTCAGTTCTAAATAAAAACAATTCAAATTCAAATTGTGACGTATGAAGTGATCTTAAATATCACAGTGAGTCGAAACGTTCTTCCGTTGGGGAAGTTTCTGTGTGGAGGTGTTTTCTTCCTCACAACATTCAGACTGTGTTCAGTCTGTGGGTATTTCCACGTGGACAGTGAGGCTTATCTGCCTCCATTAGCTGTACTCTATTGTGTTATTGTGAGTGTATGTAAGCTCATATTGTGTTAGCAGCCTCCTGGGGCCCTCTTCATTAGCAGGGTTCAGCCTGGGGGCCCATACACACACTATAGTGTGGTGTGGTCATTCAGTCTGACCCCTGTACTGTCCATAGAGCAGACACAGAAGCTTTTGTGAGCTCCACTTGTGAAGTACTCATGCATGAGCTAATGCTAATGCTAATGTGTGGAGTAGTGTGTGTCCTGGTTCACTTCTGACCAATGAAGACAAAGCAAAGGGTGTAAAGGTACATGCACGGGCCAGTGAGCACAGACAGTACTGACCACATACACAATGAAAATAGTCCACAGTGTGTGTTTAGAAGGGCAACTACAGCAAATACTGCATGGTTCTTCTGGCAAACGCGTGCTCCTGATATCACACTACATTAAACTGATCTGATTTTCAATTCAGAAGTTCTTCCTCACTTACCTCATGTATTCTGAGCATCCTGATTTTTCACACTGAGGAGTTTATCGGCACTTTTCACAGCTTTCAGAGCAGAGCAACGTCTGGTGCAATTAGACCCTTTAAAAACAAATTATGATCAATATTCATTTCCTGAGAATGAAACATACAGAATTATAGTCAGAACATTTCAACAAAAAAATTTAAGTCAGTTTCTTCCTTCAAAGTTTGATTCTTGAGAGATTTGACCCCCTTTCATCTGTTTTTTCTCTTTTTATTTGTGATGTGGCATTTACAGTCGAGCATGCACCTGGTTTACCTCATATCTGGGGACACAGATATCTTACATACATAGCAGCCCACAGGTTAGCAGTGCGATTCCAGCTCCCACAGAAACACTGTCCTTGTGTCATTGGGCAAGACACATATCTCTCATCTCTCCCCTAGTGTTCACCCCAGAGTATGAGTGTGTGTGTGAATGGGTGAGTGGTTCCCTGATGTAAAGTGCTTTGAGCCCAGAAGGTGGAACAGTGCTATAGAAACATGACCGTGACCTTTGACCTTTCCTGTCAGGTTTCAGTTTGTGTTCATTTGTGTAAATGCTGAGGCTCTGTTCCCCTCCAGTCCTCTTCAAATAATACAGGAATAATACAATGTTTTCAGTGATGTACCTGCTCCCTGATTAGGCCTGATGTGTGCGTGTTTGTGTGTGTGCGTGTGTGTGTACATGCATGTGTGCATCTGTGTGTATGTGTGAGTGTATGTGCATGTGTGTGCATGTGTGTGTGTATGTACATGTGTGTGGATGTGTGTGCATGTGTGTGTGTGTGTATGTGCATGTGTGTGGATGTGTGTGTGTCTATGTGCATGTGTGTGGATGTGTGTGTGTGTGGATGTGTGTGTGTGTGTGAGCATGTGTGAGTGTGGGTGCATGTGTGTGTGTGTATGTGCATGTGTGTGTGTGTATGTGCATGTGTGTGCATGTGTGTGCGTGTGTGTGCATGTGTGTGTGTGTATGTGCATGTGTGTGTGTATGTATGTGTGTGTACATGTGCATGTATGTGTGTGCATGTGTGTGTGCATGTGAGTGTGTGTGTGTGGATGTGCATGTGTGTGTGTGTGTGTGGATGTGTGTGTATGTGCATGTGTGTGTGAGTGTGCATGTGTGTGTGTATGTGCATGTGTGTATGTGCATGTGTGCGTATGTGTGTGTATGTGTGTGCATGTGTGTGTGTGTGTGAGTGCGCTTGTGTATGTGTGTGCATGTGTGTGTGTGCGCATGTGTGTGTGTGTGCGTGTGTGTGTGTGTGTGTGTGTGTATGTGCATGTGTGTGTGAGTGTGCATGTGTGTGTGTGTGTGTGTGCATGTGTGTGTGCATGTGTGTGTGTGTATTTGTGTGTGAGTGCTCCTTGCTGGGATAGAGGTGAACTGGCAGTGATTAGGATAAGGAGGCAGGTTACCATGGGGACAGAGGAGGGGCGGGGCCAGGGCTGTGATAAGTTTGAGTGACAGGAGCATCAGCTCCACACAGCTATAATAAGTAATAATAATGCATCAGTTTTATACAGCGCTTTTCTGGACACGCAAAGACGCTTTACAGAGCATTGTTCATTCACTCCAGACCCGGTGGTGGTGGTGGTGCTACTGTTGTAGCCACAGCTGCCCTGGGGCAGACTGACAGAAGCAAGGCTCCAATCTGCACCATCAGTCCTTCCGACCACCACCATCACTCACACACACACCACTGTCATACTAGGTATGTGGGTGATGTGCCTTGCCTAAGGACACAACAACAGTTGTTGTGAGTGGCGCCCCCCTGTGGCACCTGGAATTCCCAGCGTCTCCCATCCGAGTACTGGCCAGGCCCTGCTGAGCTTCTGAGATCTGAGGGGATCAGGCTTTGACGAGCCGGTATGGCCACTCACACACAGCTCTGCTTCAGCACAGCGTCGGAGCTTTTGTGAACATGTAAATTGACCTGAATTTGAACTAACCTCAGACTAGTATTTGTGGAGTTAATGGTCCAGCGCAGAGCTCCTGACCCATCACCCAGTGGTGATGGGCCTAATGCAGAGACTAGACCAGAGCCTGGATTCTAGAGAACCTGGCTGGAGGATTAGCATGTGGTGCAAGTTTTAGGTTCATTTTATCGGTTTATGACTCTGAATGCCTCATGTTTGTGATAGAATTTACATTGGACGAGCACATAGACTGTATATTTCATCATCTCATTCCATGTATTTTTCGACATGTCTACCACATTCTACATTTTATATACAAACAGAAAAATTGTTCATATACTTGATGTTTTCTGCATGTATCTGAAATGTAGAAAGGAGTAAGAAAAAGAAAAAAAAAACATTAAATGAGAGGGTATGTCCAAACTTTTGCCTGGCACCAGTCAAACATCTGGACACACTGGTTTTTGTTTTCTATCTAAAGGCCGACACACTACAGGAGAATTTGCCCGATTTTGGCTGCAATATGCTTCTTTCCGAGTTCCAGGAGGCGCGACCCGACTTTGTGTCTTCAACATATAATCCATCAGCACTACAGAGCTACATCAGTGTGACATTAGAATGTGTTTAATACAGCTTTAAACATGTGTTTACGTCTTACAGAAATAAAACGTCAAACCACATGGCTCATTTGCATGAACTGTAAACGCTGAAAAAAGCAGCTCTTTCCTCATGCTGATGCTTCAGCTTCTGTGGGACTAAAGGACACGACTCAGTGGAATATGAGTGTTCTATCTGTGACAGGGATGTGCTGCTGATGGTGAATCTGTTCTGTGCGTATGTCACGTTGGAGATGTTCATGTTTTCAGAGATCGTATGTGTGCAGATTGCACATGTGCAGATTGTACATGTGCAGATCATACGTGTGCAGATTGTACAAGTGCAGGTTTAGCGCAGTTCTTTATTTAACATCATTTCACTTTATTTGTGTTGTTTTCTTTATTTATTTGGCTTCTGTTGTGATGAAAAAACTGAAAAGTGTTTGTCTTTTGGACCCATTCACACTTGACTGTTGCAGTAACTGGGATACTGCGTCTACATGCACCAGGACCAAACCAGGATAGTCAAAAAACCCGATCATACCCGGGACACTGATGTGCAGGTAACACACTGAGGGATACAGTGATCACCAAGGAGCCAGAGCCGAGATATGGGACTGTGAGGCTCCGGTGTTTGTGCTGTGAGACGCAGCCTCGTCTCCTTATGCCACACACAGCAACCACATTCAGTTTGTCCATTAAAAATTAACATGATCAACGAAATCCTTAACGATCAATTATCGATTAGTCGACTAATCATGTCCATCCCTAGTCAGATCATAACCACCACACATCAGCAACGCTACGATAACAGCAGTTAAAACAGATCGTCAGGGGCAGAGGAGCGACGGACACAGAGACGCAACAAACAAACTCAGGATATAGTGAAAATAATGTTCAGACTTTATTCCTCACCTCTGGTACAGTGGTAAATTTAAAGTGCAGCATCTGATTCACATTATCCATAGAAATTGTCTTCCGCAAATTATGACTCCAGTCCACAAAACCGCTCTGTGAATCCAGTTTGAGGTGTTCTTTAAAAGTCAAAAGTCTTGATAGTTCCTCATGTGTCTGTTTCCATCCACACAGCGCACGGATCGAGGTGAAGCTGCAGATCAGCCACAGTGACTCTACTTCCTGTGGACTTTATCTCCTCTTTTCTGCTTTAAAAATCCTGGATCTGAAGTATTGCTCCACATTTCACAAATAATAATCACACAGTTTGACTTGTGTCTAAACAGGAAGTGCAGAGCTCTGATCTTTGAACACTTCAGAGTCTCAGAGCGAGTGGTTTTACTGTAGACAGGAAACAGCTGACGCCATCACAGCCTCACAGCTTTATATCCTGTGGTCCACACACAGATCCCGCTGCAGTCTGGGAGATCGGAGATTTTAAGTTTCTTTAAGACTCAGAAGGTTCTCCTTGTGTCTGTGGTGTGCACTTTTTAAAAAAAATGTTTAAGACAGAAAAATCCTGTAGTGTGTAACGGCCTTTAGGTGGTAAACATGTAGTAGTAGAAAAAAAAACATTGCATGAGATAGTGTGTTGAAATGGTTGGCTGGTAGTGAGCATGGGCGCGCTTCCAACTCCATCGACAATTCACTTTCTATTGATAAAATTGTCATCCCTCTCTCTGTAACTGCTGCTCTCAGACTCCTCATTTTGTCTTAAGTCATAAAATGTTCATATTAACCCGCTCTACGTGCTCCTGGGGTTTTTATTTCAACATGTTCTCCCTAAATTACGAAATAGCATTAATGACAGACCGCAAGGAGGGTTCGAGTAGTGTTGGAGATATTGCTAAAGGACTCGACTATTCCTGGATGACATTTAAATCCTCTTCAAGCATGTTTTGGATGAAGAAACAATGTTATAACATGAGAGAGAAAGCTCCAGAGATACCTCCTCTTTAATAGATTTGCAGGCATACTTTAGTACTGCGGTGTCCCCTCTTGTTTGGTTTGATTGGAGTTTGTAGTGGAGTGCAGTTGGCGGTGTGCACAACTGTTGCTTTTGGATCAGTGCCCTGTCAGATTCTAGTCTAATCAAATCATTACATTCATTTACTGTAGAGCTGCGCACGGTCTCTGTGGCAGACGTTAAAGGGCTCATAATACGCTGTTTTCTAATCTATTTTACAGTGTAGCCTCATAAACCCTGCAGATTAAGGCTTTTGTTGGTTTGTTTATTCGTTCTTATCTCATACACAGGGCCGGCCCCCCCATTAGGCAAGATAGGCAAATGCTAAGGGCGCCGCCGCTCCACTAGGGGGCGCCGAGCGCAAAAATCGGCGATGGGGGATAAAATCCTCCACTGTCTAAAACATCGTCACTATGATCTGTTTGATTTCTTGTGAATATCTGTACTCTGGCAGTATTTTTTATTTTTTTTGCAATCCAAGGGGCGCCACCTGAAATCTTGCCTAGGGTGTCAAAATGGTTAGGGCCAGGCCTGCTCATACACTTACATATATACACTCCACCAGCACCTTGTGATGTCATACACTTTCACTAGAATCATTTGGATGTTTTCAGCTGTGGAATTGTCGATTTCTACTGAACTAAAAGAAAAACGTAGCTGTTCACTTGAAAACTAGACCTATCCTGCAAACAGCTCTGCGTTTCCACTGTTCAGGGCTTTTCACCTTGTTTCTCCTTCTCATGAATCCTCTCAGAGTTGTATTTAGAGTGATTCCTGCATGTTTGACCAATCTTCAATCACTAACTTTCAAGATTCCATTTTGCCAACAGCTCCAGCCACGGGTAAATGGCCACTGCTCTGTACTTGCTTCCTTCTTTAATTTTTAGTCAGTAAGTAAGCCTTTATTTATATAGCACCTTTCACAGAGAAAAAAATGCTTTACAGTCTAATGAACCACATTAACAACAACAGAAGAATTACAGTCAACTAAAAGCTTGTCTAAATAGCAGTGTTGTGAGCTGTTTTTTAAGACTCAGTAGAGTCTACCTCACAGAGGGCCAAGGCATTCCATAATTTGGGGGCCATAGCCTGAAAGCAGAGGTCCCTGTTTTAAAGTGGGTCTTTGGGGCCATCTGACCAGAGGACCAGAGGCTATACCTGAGGTGTAGGGGCACAGTAAGTCACTGATGTGCTGGGGCACCTGTCATTTAGAGCTCTGTAAGTTAAAGTCATGATTTTAAAATCGACACAGAACTTAACAGAAAGCCAGTGCAGTGAAGATAACACTGGTGTGATGTGTTCGCCTCTTTGCTCCAGTTAAAAACCTTGCAGCAACGTTTTGTACAAGCTGTAGCTTAAGTGAATGCATTAAAACAATTAAAAAGAGAATTACACACATCTAAAGAGATGAAATGAACAATAATTTCAACATCAGCATTTGATAAAATTAGTCTCAGTTTGATGTTCCGTAGCTGATAAAAACCACTTGGCTGCAGTGACCCTCCGAAGACACTGATTTGTCCCACAACACTTTTCTAACTCTGGACTGAGGAGCTCAGTGAGCTGAAGCGATCCCTAATTAGAGGAATTTTTTCATCCGGTGCCAAAATAAGAATTTCTGATTTTCCATCATTAAGTTGCAAAAAGTTTTCAGAAAGACAATTTTTAATACATGAGAAGCGCTGCAGAAGGGTTTTTAGTCTGTGCATGTGTTTCTTTAAAAGAACAAGTCAAATGTATATCGTCAGCGTACAAACGATACATGCTTATTTTATGTTCTTCATCGGTGTTACATGTCAGCTTGGGCAGTGTCGAGTACTTGTTTTGGTCCAAATGAAAAAAAAACCCTCTGCTCTAGTGTGATGTGCAGTTATCCTTGGGGGGTTCCACAGTCTGCGGCGCTTTGTTGTGACCACGTTTACGGCCACGTCAGCCATTCCAGCACAGAATCAGAGCACTTATTTCTTTTATAAAGATTTGATGAATATTGTGATTTAAAATGTGCAAATTAGGACATAAAGATCCATGGGTGTCATAGATTATAACTACAGAGCACAATACGCCTGCTTTCATTTGTTAGCTCATTAGCCATGCACAATCAAACTGTTTTCTTTTGCAAAATAGACTCCTTGGTTATATTTATGTAAATCTATGATGTATTTATCAAGCCAGGATCGGCGCCCGCTCTTCGTCTCACTGCCTTTTCATGGCCGCGCTCCAAACTCCCTTCCCTCTCCTGTTCTAATCCTGAGAGAAGTGTGCTGATGCCAGTGCCACAGTATGACACCCAAGGGAGACGCCGCCCATCACCCGTACCCCGCCCCCCCAAACTGTACCCCATCCCTTCTCCAAAAACCCACCGCTAATTACCCCCCCCTCCATCGTCGTCATGTGACTTAGTGGGAAGTTAAAATGGCAATTAGCGGCGAGTGTAGTTTTGACGGGCAGAAGGATTAGCTCTTATCGGTCATCGGCGTAATGACCTCATCTTTCACACGGGCGTCTGACGAGCTGCGCTTCATTACCGAACTGCACTGGACGAATTACTGCACTAATTGGGAAGCGCCTCCTGATGGTTTGCGCGGGCCTGGTGCCTGTGTGGGGGTCTGGGCTAAAGAGGTTTGGGGGTGATTCTTGTTGCTACGAATTCCATCAGACAGGACAGACGAAAAAGGTCCCAGTGTTTGTTTAAAGTGGAACTAAGCGATAAATTGGTTTGGTAGACAAACCAAACAGTCTGTTGCCTCCGGCAGTCTCTGAAATTTCAAGTAGTTGGTGACATCACACATGAATGAATTCTGAACACCTGCAGAGGTGGAGTTTGAAGTGTGTATACCTGTTAGACCAAAAAATAAGTAACAGCCCATTCATTACACTGCAAATATCTCTGATCTGGCCAAGATTTTAAAACTTCTATCAGGTTATTCAACTTGTTTTCAGATTTATGATCGACTTTTGTTGTTAGTTCTGAGGCTGCTTCATTGGAGTCTAGAGGTTGTTTATTTTAAGAGAACTTGTCAAATAAAATGATCTGCAATAAGATGATTGTTCAGATGTTACATTTTGGGCATGCTTTTTTGCAATGGAGCATGGGTTATGCATGCTTGTGGGTGGAGCCTTGCACCGAGTCGTACTGCTAAACATAAGAAGACCCATGTCATTCATGGATGACATCAGAAACCTCTTCAGATATGTTTTTTGAAGAGGGAACAATGTTGTAACATTGGAGAAAGCTCAAAAGGTCAATTTTGCAGAACACCTCCTCTTTAATGTCCAGCTTCATTGTGGTCATCAATAAAATGTGTGTATCTTTATGTACTGGTGAAATTTGTAAAGTTTTGCAAAATCTCAGATACAGTTTCAATGCAGTGTGTGCTCGTGTTTCTATAGAGCGCACCAGTATATAAGCCTCATCCACTCTATTTCTTTTTTAAATTAAGAAAAAAGTTATACAAGCCGCAACCGGGCTATAAGCCGCTGATATCTATGTTGAAAAATGAGATATTTACTGCATATACAGAATGATTTTGTACTGTAAATGTACATTTATGTACCTGAACAGATTCTTTCCGAACAGTGTCTTTTAACACGGCAGCAACTGTGCTGATTAAAACAGGTCAAAAACAGAAAAGAACCGGTAATTGACCTTCATTTCTCCTGTGCAGTGAAACCACAAGTGACTTTAATCATCTCCGCTGATGCCGAGCTTACGGCAGGAGCACGGTAGACGTCTGCGCGAGACACAATTTTCAGCCCTGCTCCCACACCGTGCAGTCGCGCTCCCGCCCACAATAAGCTTTTAGAATGTTCTTTCAGATGCTCTTATTCATGGTCCCACGCCGCACTGTTTTGTGTTGGGTCCCGTGGGTCCCGTGGGTGCAGCACGGTTTCCTTCCTAGAGCAAGATCGATGCCTTCAATTTAAAATTTGCATCATACAAACTCCTTCGTGTGCTTTTCATGATGAAGGGGTGATGATTTGAAAATAATTACCTGTTAGTAATTTGTCATGCGGGTTATATCTGCTAAATAAAAAGTAGCATATTCTTCTTTGCATTAATTTTCCATCTATCTTGTTTTTGAAATTCTGGTTAGAGCGCCCCTAGCGAAAAATCCACAGATTAGCCGCACCTTTGTAAAAGCCGCATGGGTCAAAGCCTGGGAAAAAAGTAATGGCTTATAGTCCGGTAAATATGGTATGTGTATTTACGTGTGTGTCGGAGTCATTTTCTGATAGATTTAAGTGTCTATATCTTAAGTTTTTTGCAGAGTATAAATAGTTGCTCTTGAAGGTCTTTCTTCTGGAAGGTACTGACCAGTTTAGCAGTTCAATATGAAATCTGGTTGTGGGTGGAGTGTAAGTGTTTAGTCCCATTTTAAAGCTAAATTTTGTGGTTGGTGGTCACAGGTTTGTCTCCATGGTGTTACTTGTCCCTGTATTTTTCCACAGTAGAGCATTATACTAATCCATCCATTGGATTAAACCTAAAAGTCCTCTCTCTGATCTGAACAGTCTCTCCCTAAACTCCAGCACCTCCACCATTCCTAAGTCAGTACTAGTGCAGCCTCTGCAGCTCAGGGAGGGAATTCTGAAGGTTCTGAGCTTCACGAGGCCTGTACTGTCCATAAACTGAGAATTTCCACATTTACATGAAAGCTTTAATTCTGAAAAAACAAAACAAAAAAACAAATCTGAATTAAAATGAATTCCACTTTAAAAAGACCATGTAAATACTTCAATAATTCCAAATCAAAAATGATTTTTTGGAAATTATCAAATAATTCTAAAAGTAATTCTGAAGTAAGTGGGGGTTTATTTTGATTTTAAAGCCAACTGAATTTCTTCCTGGATTATGTAAATGTTTCTTCTTCTTCAAAATAATCCCGGTGTTTGGTGCTCGTTGGCTCGTCCTTCTGATGCGATCCGGACGATCCGGCTCCACCAGTTGTCTCTTTCCTCCACTGCTCTTTGGATTTGCGAGCGGGAAAATCCATAAACAGTAGAGTAATTGTGTACTTTATCATCAGTACAGAACCACAAAGGAACTTACAGGAAGCATTATTTTGTGCTGATAATGCCATTCACACGTCTCAATGTTTCTTTTTGCTTTCATCATTGTGGTATCAGAATTATTAATGAACAGGTCTGTATTGTTGCCAGACTAGATTGTCGTACTTCTTGTGTATGTAAGAGCACAGAGTACATGCAGCTCCTTTTAGAATTCAAAGTCTTTTTTCCAACACTGTGTTCCTTGACGGCAGGTGTTTATGCATGAGTCTAATCTGCTTTTCTGGTTATTATTTGTGAAGATATTCAAAGATAGTGCCATTATTGTGCCTCCTCTCTCCTCTGAGCTCGTCATCATCACCGCGGGGAGAGGAAGAGGCCGATTAGCAGGGCCCTCCACGCGTGCTTAATGACTCCAGCACAGTGTTTAGAGGAACAGCCACTGGGAGCTCTGAGCATGAGGGAGGGCGTCTGCTCCTTCTCTTACCCAGGAGAGAAGCATGTCCTCCCCCAAAGACACGCTCACACACCCCCCGGGTCCTCCAAAACAGCTGGAGAATATTAAACTGTAGAAATGGCATGATAGTTATAACTTAAATACATCATAAATTCAACCAGAAAGATTGTGTATAGTCCTAGTTATTATTACTTCCTGTCAATATCAGCCAATCACAGCCTGCTACCTTTACCTACCAACCAATCGTCTCTTAAGCAGTTACGTAATGAAAGTACACACTGAAAGTACACACTCTCTCCCCGCCCTTTTCAGAATTTACAGCTACAAACCCTCCACCATAGCAGCAAACTATCGTGCTCTTCAGCCTCTCCATATCCTCCTCTTTACCATAATCCACAGTCCAGTAGTAGCAGTACTAGTGGTATTAGTAGTAGCCTAATAGTAGTAATAGTAGTGGTAGTAGTAGTAGTAGTAGTAGTAATTGTATTGCTAGTAGTAGTAGTAGTAGCTTAGTAGTTGAAGTCGTAGTAGTACTGGTCGTAGTAATAGTAGTGTTAGGAGTAGTAGTACTGGTAGTAGTAGTAGCTTAGTAGTGTAGAAGTGGTAGTAGTAATGGTAGTAGTAGTAGTAGGGGGAGTAGTTGTAGTTGTAGTAATAGGTTAGTACTAATACTGGTAGTAGTAACCTAGTAGTAGTAGTAACGGTACTGATAGGAGTAATATCAGAATCAGAATCAGAATGTTTTTTTATTGCCATATGAGTGAACAGGTTCACAACATTAGGAAATTGCTGCGGTACTTGGAGCAGGATGTAGACAAACACTGACATGTAACAAATAAAATAGAATAAAATAAAGTAGAAAAAAGAAAGCTATAATATAATATAACAAAATTTACAAATTTACAGGAATATAATAATATAGAGAATAAGAGTATAAGAGTATAACAGTGCAGGTAATGATCAGTGCAAAACAGGCAGGTGCGAGAACACAGGGTCATGTGACAGAAGCAGAGTGGGGGGTGGGACCAGTCCTAGTGTTATTATTTATGAGTCCAACAGCAGAGGGGAAGAAACTGTTTTTGTGGCGAGAGGTTCTGGTCCGAATGGACCGTAGCCTCCTGCCTGAGGGGAGTAGGTCAAAAAGTCCATGTCCAGGGTGAGAAGGATCAGCTGCAATTCGACCTGCACGTGTCCGAGTCCTGGAAGTGTACAGGTCCTGAAGAGATGGAAGGCTGCAACCAATCACCTTCTCAGCAGAGCGCACAACACGCTGCAGTCTCTGTTTGTCCCTGGTGGTGGCTCCAGCATACCACACGGTGATGGAGGAGGTGAGGATGGACTCGATGATGGCAGTGTAGATCTGCACCATTGTCCGTGCTGGCAGGTTGAATTTCTTCAGCTGCCTCAGGAAGTACATCCTCTGCTGGGCCTTCTTTATGATGGAGGTGATGGTGGGCTCCCATTTGAGGTCCTGGGTGATGGTGATCCCCAGGAAGCGGAATGAGTCCACAGTGGTGATGGGGGTGTGGGTCAGGATGATGGAGGGGAGTGGGGCTGTGTGCTTCCTAAAGTTCACAATCATCTCCACTGTCTTCTGGGCATTAAGCACCAGGTTGTTCTGGCTGCACCAGGACACCAGACGATCAACCTCCGTCCTGTAGGCAGACTCATCCCCGTCCGAGATGAGTCCGATGACCGTGGTGTCATCTGCAAACTTGATGAGCTTGACAGACTGATGGGAGGAAGTGCAGCAGTTGGTGTACAGGGAGAAGAGCAGAGGAGAAAGAACACAGCCTTGGGGAGCGCCGGTGCTGATGGTCCGGGAGTCCGAGACATTCTTCCCCAGCCTCGCATGCTGCTTCCTGTCTGTCAGGAAGTCAGTGATCCACCTGCAGAGAGGATCAGGCACGTTCATCTGGGACAGCTTGCCTTGGAGGAGGTCTGGGCGGATGGTGTTGAAGGCAGAGCTGAAGTCCACAAAGAGGATCCTGGCGTAGGTTCCCGGGGAGTCCAGATGCCGCAGGGTGAAGTGTAGAGCCATGTTGACAGCGTCGTCTACAGACCTGTTGGCTCTGTAGGCAAACTGCAGGGGGTCCAGGAGGGATGCCGTGAGGGTCTTGAGGTGGGGCAGAACCAGGCGCTCCAATGACTTCATGACCACAGATGTCAGAGCCACAGGTCTGTAGTCATTGAGTCCGGTGATCCTTGGCTTCTTGGGGACAGGAACAATGGTGGAGGTTTTGAAGCAGGCAGGCACATGACAAGCCTGCAGTGAAGAATTGAAGATGCCCGTAAACACTGGGGCTAGCTCATTAGCACAGTGTCTCAGGGTGGCAGGAGAGACACCGTCTGGGCCTGATGCCTTCCTGGCATTCATCCTTTTGAACTGCTTCTTCACATCTGCCTCGTGAATGTGAAAGGGTGGAGATGGCTCTGGTGAGGGGGAAATGGTGGGGGGATGAGTGTCCGGGTCGTCTCTATTGTTGGGACAGTTGGAGGTGTGAGAGCTGCTTGATGACTCATCAAAACAACAGTAGAAGTCGTTAAGACTGTTGGCTAGGGGCAGGTCATCCGTGGAGTGTGGAGTTTTAGGTTTGTAGTTGGTGATTTTCCTAAAACTCCTCCACACAGAAGCCGAGTCGTCCTCGTAGTAGGAGTAGTAGCAGTAGTAGCAGTAGTAGTAGTAGTAGCAGTAGTAGCAGTAGTAGCAGTAGTAGTAGTAGTAGTAGTAGTAGTAGTAGTAGTAGTAAGCAGTAGCAGTAGCAGTAGCAGTAGCAGTAGCGGTAGCAGTAGCAGCAGCGGTAGCACTGGTAGTGGTAGGAGTAGCAGTAGCAGTAGCAGCAGTAGCAGTAGCAGTAGCAGTAGCAGTAGTAGTAGTAGTTCACTCTTGCAGAGGTTTTGCTCTCGTCTCTTCTGCTCTAGTTTGGTGCTGGTGCAGATTCGTTCTCATATTGATTTGACAGTAAAACGTGAGGAGAGCTTCTGTGAGGATCTGTCACACTGACACATGATTAAACTGCTCTGTGTGTGTGTGTTTGTATGTGTGTGTGTTTGTATGTGTGTGTGTGTGTGTGTGTGTTTGTATGTGTGTGTGTTTGTATGTGTGTGTGTGTGTGTGTGTTTGTATGTGTGTGTGTTTGTGTGTGTTTGTATGTGTATGTGTGTTTGTATGTGTGTGTGTTTGTGTGTGTGTGTTTGTATGTGTGTGTTTGTATGTATGTGTGTGTGTTTGTATGTGTGTGTGTTTGTGTGTGTGTGTTTGTATGTGTGTGTGTTTGTGTGTGTGTGTTTGTATGTGTATGTGTGTGTGTATGTGTGTGTGTTTGTGTGTGTGTGTTTGTATGTGTGTGTGTTTGTGTGTGTGTGTTTGTATGTGTGTGTGTTTGTGTGTGTGTGTTTGTATGTGTGTGTTTGTATGTATGTGTGTGTGTTTGTATGTGTGTGTGTGTGTGTTTGTGTGTTTGCACGTGTGTTTGTGTGTGTGTGTTTGTATGTGTGTTTGTGTGTGTTTGTGCATGTGTGTGTGTTTGTGTGTGTGTGTTTGTGTGTGTGTTTGTGTGTGTGTTTGTGTGTGTGTGTGTTTGTGTGTGTGTGTGTGTGTGTTTGTATGTGTGTGTGTGTTTGTGTGTGTGTGTTTGTATGTGTGTGTGTTTGTGTGTGTGTGTGTGTGTGTGTGTGTGTGTGTGTTTGTATGTGTGTGTGTGTGTTTGTATGTGTGTGTGTGTTTGTATGTGTGTGTGTGTTTGTGTGTGTGTGTGTGTGTTTGTTTGTGTGTGTGTGTTTGTGCGTGTGTGTGTGTGCTCTGTATGTGAATACTCTGTGCTTTACGAACCTTCTTATGAACTCTGATCATGTGACCTCAGGTTGTGTGGAGGAGCTGGGGTGTGTCATTCATCTTTACTAAAACCAGGATCGAAAATAGATACTCAATTTAACAAGTACTGATACTGAAAATAAAATCACATGAACAGTTTTAGAGTAATCTTGAACTTTGTCAACACAAAAGCGTTATTTAGTGCTGAAAATGGCAGTCTATTTTCTTAGAGTTTAGTTTCGCCTTCATCAGTGTGGAATCAGCATTATTATCAAATATCCACATTTGAAAAGATTGTATCGTTTCAACACATTGTATAGTACCTGTTTTCATGCAGAGCAGACTACATAAGGTTTCTTTAAGTTTATAATATAATAGTAGTAGTAGTAGTAGTAGTATTCGTAGTAGTAGTATTAGTATTAGTACTAATACTCATGATAGCTTGCACTCGTAATGCTCTTTACAGACTTTCCAAAGCCCTTCAGAGTGCTGCATTGTGTCATTCTTCATTCACTCCAAATGGTGAGATACTATTACAGCCACAGCTGCCCTGGGGCAGACTGATGGAAGCGAGGCTCCAATCTGCACCACGGCCCCACCAACTATCACCAGTCACTCATGCACACAGCACTTTCATACTAATCAATCTAGGGGAAGTGTCTTGCCTAAGGACACACTGACAGAACTTAGTCCAAGTAGTAGTTGAGGCTGTATGCAGGTAAGCTGAGGGAAAAGGCTTTATACCAATCAATTCAAATACTGTTTAATACATTACTAATTACTAATAACGCCATTATTATTATTATACCATGTTTACTATGAATGTGAGGACTGGTCCAGGCCAAGTTACAGGCCAGATCTGTGGAGATATGAGCCTGTTACAGTAAGAATGGATTTATTTTATTTGCAATAAAACTGCTGAATTAATGCAAAATATATGTTGAATTCTATATTGTGGAACATTCCAGGCAAAGCAATAACATCACCATGGAAACGAGCTAGCTATACCAGTAAAGTTTAAATGTGCTTTGTACGTTGTTGTATGTTCTAATGTAGTTTCCTGATCACAAACAGACCTGGAGTTCTGTTGTTTCACACACAAACCCTGCTGATTTAGACTGAGTTGTCTGAAAATGAAAACACTCTGTTCCACGTTGTTTTGTCATTTGGTAATACAGGAAGTGCTCCACTATGTTTTAAAGTCCATACATCTTCACTAGAACCATTTGGATGAGTTTAACTCTGGAACTGCCCATCTCTACTGAGTTAAAGATAAAACATAGCTGTTCACATGAAAACTACCGCTTCATGACAACACACGGTGGAACAGAGCATTTTGAGCTTTGGGACTGTAGACAGACTCAGACATGAGTGAATGAAACAAAACACAACTCCAGGCATGTTTTAGAGGAGGTAACAACATTAGAACATGGCTTAAAGCTCACAAGAGTCAGTTTTGTGTCATATAGGAGCTTTAAACAAGATCTAATCTAGAACTAAACCAGGACTACATTAGGTCTCCACTAAATATGGCCCAGGTCTTAACCAGGTCTAAACCTTGTGTCGCCCGTGTAAATTGGAGCTGCTAGTACTGTGTATTATAATGTATATGTAATGAAAAAGTATTGCAGTAGAAGTAGGTCAGGGGCTGTGCCTAATGCGTCATGTACATGTGTGGATGGAGATAAAGTACCAGCCCATGTTTGGGTCCATGTGAGGAGGACCAGCGTCATGACATCACAAAGTGGAACACAGCATTTTGGAAATATGGACAGATTAATAATAAAGGGTCACTTAAACATGTGAATGAAACAAAACACAACTCTGTCTGTTTTTGAGGAGGGAACATTATGACATGTTTTATATTACACAACATTACCTTTCGGGAGCTTTAAACCATGTTATAATGTTGTTAACTCCTCAAAAACAGACCTGGAGTTGTGTTTTGTTTCATTCACACACCTGAGTATTCCTGCAATATTAGTCTGTCTACATCTCCAAAGCTCAAAATGCTCAGTTCCACCTTGTGATGTCATGAAGTGGTAGTTTTCAAATTATCAGCTGCTTTATAACTGCGTGAAGGTCCAAATGATTCTAGTGAAGGTGTATGGAGTTTAAAAACACAGTGGAACATCACAATGATTAAAGACACAATTATTTTTTTTTTTAAATGTATTTGTATTATGTATTATTTAACTGGGCTCAGCGCCATGTTCCCTCAGCCCTACGTTCCTCAGCTCTATGTTCCCTCATTTCTAAGATTTTTTGCAAAATTAAACTCTTAAGTCAAGTCATTTTTATATCACACTTAAAGGGATAATTCAGTGCAATTTCAACCTAGAGTCATTTGCATCATGACCTCAAGCTGGACTGAGGGAACATAGGGCTGAGGGAACATAGGACTGAGGGAACATAGGGCTGAGGGAACATAGGGCTGAGGGAACATAGGACTGAGGGAACATAGGGCTGAGGGAACATAGGGCTGAGGGAACATAGGGCTGAGGGAACATAGGGCTGAGGGAACATAGGGCTGAGGGAACATAGGACTGAGGGAACATAGGGCTGAGGGAACATAGGGCTGAGGGAACATAGGACTGAGGGAACATAGATCACAGCTTGTGGCGCCTAAGACGAGACTTAAAACCAGGGGGGTGTGGTCTTCTCTGTGGCCGGCCTCAAACTCTGGAACAATCTGCCCCCCACATCCAAACTGCCCCCACAGTGAAGTGTTTTAAGTCTCGTCTTAAGACCCACTTTTATTCTCTGGCTTTTAACACCGCGTGAGCTGTGTGGTCCTCTGTGCCTTTGGTTTTATTTATTTATTGCTGTTCTTATTTTATTTTACTGGTTTTATTGTTTTAACATAGAACTCCGTGGGCTTGCTTCTTTTATGAATTCATTTTAGATTAATATTGTGATTTCAAATGTCCACACTATAACAGAATGATCCATGGGTGATGATAACTTATTATAACTATAGAGCAGACGCAAGTACAATAGAAAGTATTGCAGAATAAGTAGGTCAGAGCGCCGTGCCTAATGCCTATGTACATGTGTGGATGGAGATAAAGTACCAGTGTGTTTGGGTCCATGTGAGGAGGAGGACCAGCCCGAGGCCCTGCTCCAGGACAGGGGGAAACAGGCTCTCATCCTGGTGTGTTCTGTGCTCTGAGGGGTGGCGGGCCGGAGGAACAGTGCTGACGACACGGTGGGTTCAGAGCTGTCAGATGATGTAAGCACTACTGGAGAGGTCATCTACAGCTGCTGTTTTTGAAATTGATCTAAAGAAATACAGGGTGTCCTAAAACATGACATCATTTTAAAATGTATCTTTGAAATTATCTTGAAAACTACTAAGTCCAGCTCAGTGATGATGGTGATGTTGGTCCAGATCCTTTAGTCCTGCAGAAGCAACTTCCTCTTTACATTTTTGGCTCAAAGTCCAAATGTCAGGGTTTGGTGTTTGTTGTGTGTTCCCCCTCCCTTCTGTATCTGTCTGCTCCTCTCGGGGGTGTGGCTGGGCTAATGCTGCAGTGTGGATCACCTGCTCGGTGGCTCACCTGCAGCTAATTGTCTAATCAGCCCCACTACTTAGTTCTGTCCTTATCCTTTGTTCTTTGTCAGTTCATTCCTTCTCTATCCCTTGTCCACATCCATCTCCTGCTTGTCCATGTCGTCCTGCCTGACCTTGTTGTCCAGTCTGTCTACCCGTGAGTCTACCCGTGAGTCTACCCCAGTGTCTTCCCTCCGTCTATGTCTCCAGCCAGTTTCCATCACCACATCCTTCATTCCCGGCAATAAACCTGTTAAACATCTACCTGCGCCTATGTCTCGGCTTTGGGGTCCTCAACCACACTCAAACCATGACAGCAAATTTGTTTGCCATTTGGCAAGTTTTTCCAAATTTTGCACTGAAGTCTCCATAGTCTTCATGAGTGTGTGGAGCAGATTCCAAGACACAAAATGACTTCTCTTTGGGAGTGAACGGCTCAACCTGAAAGCAGAACAAAGATAATAAATCTGTTTCTAAATTCTGTGAAAGATTTGAGATTATTTCAAGAGGAATTGCCAGAATTATTGGCCTGTGAATTTATGTCAGATTTTTTGGGACACCCTGTATATAGCTACAAAACTGCATAAAACAGTTCAAATTAAAACAGGTTATTAGTTAGTATTTTTTAGTTTTTCTCATACATTTCATGGACTACGCCCCCTGTTGCCCTGTTGCTCCTTCATCTCAGTTAATGATGAGGAGCTGAAACCAACAAGTTGAAGCTCTGGATCAGGAGGTCGTTGAAATCATGAGGTGAGGCTCAGACACCAAACACCCTGACTCGACCTGTGGAGCTGCACTGACACTTTTCTGTTAATACTGTTAGTGATTTACTTCTCGGTTAAATTGCCTAAATTAGTGCTGTCAAAAATGATTAATGAGTTAACACAAAACAATTTTAACTGCTTTTTTTTTTTTTTTATCGCAAACTGTTTTTTTCATAAGCTGTGGCCATTGCTGTAATGTTCCAAATCTACAGGATCCGACTGTAAACAGGAAGCAAAACAACTTGTACGAAACAGAGAAATCCTGTGTGTGCACTGATGTGATTCACATGAGGAAAACACTGCTCCAAAACATACGGCGAATCTGCATTTACCTTTGATTATATCTATGACCTTCGATAAGGAAACCGCTCTCCTCCGGCTCTTCTCACTGCTCTGAGCTGTTGTTATAACCATAAACTCAGAGGAGCACATCGCAGCAGGACTCATGTCTGTCTCACTATTTAATCAATATTTCTGTCGCTGGACTTATTTTCTCCTCTAAAGCGTCGCTGCTGCAGATCCACGAGCTGCTGCCACATGGAAACAAACAGCGTCGTGTGAGGAAGTCCTCACCCTCAGTACAGCAGCGTTGGATCTATTATATAAACATTTTTTATTATAGTTTTATGGTTGGGGCAGATGGGGCAGATGGGGCAGATGGGGCAGACAAACACAGTCACAAACACAGTTGCACAAAAATTCTATGCTGTTAAGAGGATTAAAATAATTATTCCAGGGACAAAAATGTGTGATTAATCACAAGTTAACTATGATTATGAGATTAATCATGATTAAATATTTTAATCAATTGACAGCACTAAAATAAATAAATAAAATAAATACTAAATAAACATAAATAAATACATGTTTTTATTTTAATCTTTTTTTGGTAATTAAGTGGATTTACTGTGGATTTAAATGAAAGGAGTGAAATATAGCAGAAAAAAGTGCCTAACAGCATCTTCTGGGAAAATCACAATCCTCTTCCTCTATCCTGTTCTGTCCATCTCCCGGTACGGCTCTGATGAAACACTCCCCCTAGGCCCGCCCACTCTCCCCCTCTCTCCTCCTCTTCCCTCCCCTCTGCGGTGCGTTTGTGGAACCCGGGACCCCTCTCCATGTCCCAGCGCATCCATATTTCAGACGTGCATCTGAGCTGTCACTTCTCGTTTGCTCCGTGAAGGCGTCGTGCGGGTTTCCGAGCGCCCCTGACCCACTTTAGCGTCTGTCTGCGGACAACACAGAGGTCATTTATTTCACTTTAAAGACATGTGATGAGAACGTGTGATGAGAACATGTCTGAGCTGTGCACAAAAAAAAAAAACTGTCCCATGTAATGCAGCACCTTGAAGTTTTCACAGTAATTATGGGTTTGCGATAGGTTAGCCTCGAGCACAGAACAATGCGCTATCTTATTCTTAAGAGTTATATATAGTGCATAATGTTTAGCTGTTTTCAAGTACTTAGCAACACCTCTGACTTTCATGTGCTGCAGTAAAAAAAAAGAAATGAAAGGAAGGATATGAAGCAGTATTAAGAAGAGCAAAAATTATAAACAAATATGAAAAAATAAATACATAAATAAATGAAAATACAAAAGATAATAATAATAAAAGCAAAAAAAAAAAGATTGTTTGTGTAAGGAGATACAGATGAAATGGTTTTTGACATGACATAAGGTGACATTATTGTTGTCCGTCCGAGACCACAGGGTCCCGAGACCAGGATGACAAGACCAAGACCTCTGAGAGTCGAGACCGAGACAAGACCAAGACCACAACCCATCGAGACCAAATCGAGACCATCTTTGTAATTTTTGACATTTATTTGTATCACAGTTATTTTGTCACATAAATATCAACGTGTTTATGCATCTGTCTCCATTTTATTACTCATCCCACCAAGTGTCAGACCTCAAGACCGAGACAAGACCGAGTCCCAACACAGTCGAGTCCGAGACGAGACCAAGACCATAAAAAACAGTCTTGAGTCCGGTCTCGAGACCAAGATCAGCCTCGAGTTGTATAGAATATGCTATGAATATAATCCACAGTTACCAGGAGGGGGCGCAAAGAACAATGTGCACAAGAGCTACAGCAGCCCCATGGTGAAAGACCTTTAAAAACACAGAAGAATTGCAAACCACCATGTGTTTTGAGCTCTGGGAATAGAGACAGAGAATTGTTTGTAATGTAATGATTCGTACTCTAATTAGTAAGGTTACACTTTTTATTGTCTCCAGGGAATTTGTCCTTTGCATGTGGCCCATCCTTCAGTGTTTCTGCAGAGGAGTCATGTCCAGACATTGGACTAAACACTAGCTTGTGTGGAGGATTTTACTTGTTGTGGGTTTACCTTCTTGCTGTGAGCTGAACCCTCTGAACTTGTGTTTGAACTGATGTGTTCATGTCTGAGTCAACTGGAGGCCACACCTCCTTGTCAAAGCCCGATCCCGTCAGATCTCAGACGCTCAGCAGGGCCTGGTCAGTACTTGGATGGGAGACACTGGGAGGTTCCAGGTGCCACAGGGGGCACCAGTGGCAAAAACTGTTGTTGAGTCCTTGGGCAAGACACTTCACCCACATTGCCTAGTATGAAAGTGGAGTGAAAGTGGTGTGTGCATGCCAGGACTCTCTTGCGTCATCATTTTGTTACAAATTAAAAGATAAAAAAACCTTTAGCGTGATCAGCAGCTATCATGTCAACTCCCACTGGACACAGCAGTTTTCTCAAATGTAACAGAAAAAGCACACCAAAGTTCTTGTGAAAAGTGCAAAGGTGCAAATGAAAGGAACAGCAGTTTTAAAAAGTGAAAAAAAAGCATAGCGCACTCAAATGGCTGATGTTCAAAAGCTTTTGTTTTTTTTTACATTTTTAAATTACATTGCAGCAAAACCCTTTGTCAGATCGTGGCCATACCGGCTCCTCAAAGCCTGATCCTGTCAGATCTCAGAAGCTCAGCAGGGCCTGGTTAGTACTTGGATGGGAGACACTGGGAATTCCAGGTGCCACAGGGGGGCGCCAGTCACAAAAACTGTCGTTGTGTCCTTAGGCAAGGCACTTCACCCACATTGCCTAGTATGAAAGTGGTGTGTGCGTGAGTGTTGGTGGTGGTCGGAGGGGCCGATGGTGCAGATTGGAGCCTCACTTCCGTCAGTCTGCCCCAGGGCAGCTGTGGCTTCAATAGTAGTTTACCACCACCGGGTCTGGAGTGAATGAATAATGCTCTGTAAAGCGTCTTTGAGTGTCCAGAAAAGCGCTGTATAAAACTGATGCATTATTATTATTGTTATCATTTGCATCATTTTCTTGCTTTGGACCACAGTGCACAAAGTGGTTGCCAGGCCAGGTGCTCATGTCCACACCAACGAACGGGAGGTCCCAAAGTCACCCAGTGAGATCAGCCCACTCGACAGCAAGAGAAAACTGTTAGATATTTACATACAAATAATCTCATAAAATGCAAAAATACAAAAAAAGTTTAAAAAGCATCTTAGGCCAAAATTTACATTAAGTCTGTGAGGAGCAAGACTCTTAACTTGTTGAATCCAGAACCACAGTTTTCTAACACAGAAGTCAGCGCACTTGTTTTGTTTATTAAGTTGTTTTAGGGTTAGAAAATTATCCACGAGTGTCATAGATTAGAACTACAGAGCGCACACGGCCACGGCAGGTCCTCTTTAAACTGTGGGGCAGTGGTTTTATTGGGGCTGTTATCAGGAAAAACGTGATCTTAGGGAGCGGCGTCTGATCGGGGCCATAACATCAGGTTTAATAACAGTTACGCAGCACCAGAGAAACTGCAAAACGGCTAAAAACGAGTGAGGCCGACAATATGCAGGGTTCTATAGGAGTTCAGTATTAGCTACAGGGCTGAAAATGTGCAACCACCGACCATTTGTGATTAAGGAACAGACGAGAGGAGAAAGGGAAAGAAGGAGAGAGGGACAGAGAAGAGAGAAAGATGGGAGAGAGTGGAGACAGGGGATAGAGAGAGGAAAGAGAAGGACGAGAGGGGAGAGAAAAACATGAAAGAGGAGAAGGAGGCGTAAAAGCACGAAGAATGTTGTTCATTTTAAATACCAGCAGCTCAATAATGCAGAGTTCAGGCAAAAGAGGAGAGAAGGAGACGAGAGAGAAGAGAGGAGGAGAGGGAGAGAGCAAATAAAGAAGAAGAAGAGAGGAGAGAAGGCGAGGTTGGGAAGGAGAGAGGAGGAGTGAGGAGAGGAGAAAAAGGGGCAGAGAGAGAGAAAAAGAAAAGGGGTTAGGAGAATTGCGAGAAAGAGAGATGAAAGAGAGGGTAAGAAGAGAGGAAAGAGAGAGCGAGAGAAGAAAGGTGAGGGGAGGGATGAGGAAAGATTAAGATAGGAGCAGAAAGATAGAGAGATGATAGAATGAGAGGTGAGTAAAAGGGCAGGAAAGAGAGGAGAGCAAATAAAGAGGAAAGATGAGCGGAGGGGGAGAAGAGAGGAGAAAAGGCGAAGTTAGTTAAGAGAGAGGAAGGGTGAGGAAAAGAGAAAGGGGGGTAAGAAGAGAGGAAATAGAGAGAGAGGGGAGAGCAAATGGAGAGGAAAGATGAGAGGAGGGTGAAGAGAGGGAAGAAGGAAAGACCAAAAGAGAGGAGAGAAGGAGAGGTTAGTAAGGAGAGTGAGGAGAGAGCCTGTGGTGAGAGGGAAGGGGGTGAGGAGAGAAAGGAAGGAGAAATAGGGGGGGAGAGAGAGAGAAGGCATGAGAGAGAGGGAGGGCAGAGGAGCGTGACAGGGAGAATAAGAGAGAGGAGAGGGGGCGGAAAGGAGAGAAAACAGCAGAGGAGAAAAGTGAGTGGTGAGGAAATGAAGAGAGAGAAGCCTGAGAGAAGGAAGAATTAAGATAGAGAGGAGCAGGAAGATAGAGAGATGACAGAATGAGAGGTGAGTAAAAGGGCAGGAGGGAGAGCAAATGAGGAGAGGAGGAGAGACTTACTTTTACTCTTACTTGAGTCACATTATTATTTGAAGTAATAGCACTCAGTTTCCTTCCAGCACCATGGACAGCTCCACAGCCCTGTCCTCACGAAACAAAAGGGTGGTTTTGCTGTGTACCCGCTCGCGTCAGATGCCCTCCCGCCGTCTCCTGGCGTTTATTAGCCCCGCTCTCCTCAGTGGTGGCGTCCATAATGATCTCAGAGATAATGAGTGATTAACAGGGGCGGGATAATTGTCCTTGGTGACGCTGACGACTCCACCGCCAGCTGTCCTTCACCGTAAAGGTTCTTCTGAGAGCTCCAGCACGCAGGGGTGCATTTAGCTCAGTTTATAACATCCAAAACCTACAATATCTGCGGAATCTGGGGTGAACTCACATCTCAGGTCAAAGGAGTTCAGGCAAGACAGATAGATAAAGAGACAGAACAAAAGAGCAGGAATTAAACCTCTTTTCTATGACTTTTTGGCTCTGACCATTTAGCCAAACAAATGAATTAAAGGTTCAGTGTGTAACTTTCTGGAGGTGGCATGTCTCGGAAGTTATGGAAACAGAAAGTTAAAACTGTACTTCAGAACATTCTCCATGGAGATAAATGAGTTGTGTCACCATATGGAGGATTACAGGCATGGAAACAAGCAGGAGGTTTAAGGTCTGTGGAGAGGCAAGCCCACTCACACTACAGGATCTTTCAGTCTTAAACAATTTTTAAACGTGCGACAAAAAGTGCACACCACAGACACGAGGAGAATCTTATGAGACTAAAAATCTCCGATCTCCCAGAATGCAGTGGGATCTGTGTGTGGACCACAGGATATAAAGCTGTGAGCGCGATGGCGTCAGCTGTTTCCTGTCTACAGTAAAACCACTCGCTCTGAGACTCTGAAGTGTTCAAAGATCAGAGCTCTGCACTTCCAGTTTAGACACAAGTCAAAACTGTGTTATAATTATTTGTGAAATGTGGAGCAATACTTCAGATCCAGGATTTTTAAAGCAGAAAAGAGGAGATAAAGTCCACAGGAAGTAGAGTCACTGTGGCTGATCTGCAGCTTCATCCGTGCGCTGTGTGGATGGAAACAGACACACGTGAGGAACTATCTCCACTTTTTACTTTACTGAACGCCTCAAACTGGATTTACAGTGCAGTTTTGTGGACTGGAGTAATTATTTGTGAAGGACAAATTCTATGGATAATGTGGATGAGACACTGCATTTTAAATTTACCACTTTACGAGAGGTGAGGAATAAAGTCTGAACATTATTTTCGCTCTGTCCTGAGTTTGTTTGTGTCGTCTCTGTGTCTGTGACTCCTGACGCTCTGTTTTATCGGCTGTTGCTGTAGCGTTGTTGATGTTTGGTGGTTCTGATCTGACACTGACTCCACACACACGAGGAGCAGCGGCTTCAAAATCACACTCGGAGCGCACTCTGAGACAAAAAGTTGCGTCACTCCTCCACAAACTTGGGGAGAAGTTGTGGCCAAAATTGGGCAAATTCTCCTGTAGTGTGTGGCAACCAACATGAAAAACCTGCTTTTTAATTCAGTCTGTTCTTTTGCTTCTGTCACATACTGGGGCTTTAAATAAATAAAACAAACACAAATGTTACAAGGAAATGATAAAAATGTAGCAAATTATAAATATAAAATTATAAATACCTTATATCTGAAGGGGTCTATTGTACTTGAGTGGTGTTACTTTAAAATAATAAAGTAGTGCTGAAAGTACACGTGACCTTGTAAATCCACCTTTGTCGTGTCTGTATGCGCCTCAGGGCACCGTTAGCTTGTTGTCTATTAACGCAGTTACACAAAAATGTTAATCCCATCCATTTCTCTTGTGCGCTTCATGTGAATGTGGCGGCCAGATGCTTCACCAGTTGGTCCTCGCTCTCCAGACTCACAGAGCTTTGTTGTTTTGGAGACAAATGGACTGTGTGAAATCTGTGACAAACTGTAAAGCTGTTATCACACAAGAACGATCTGGACTGTATGAGACAGGAGAGGACAGGAGAGGACAGGAGACAGGAGAGGACAGGAGACAGGAGAGGACAGGAGACAGGAGAGGACAGGAGACAGGAGAGGACAGAAGAGGACAGGAGACAGGAGAGGACAGGAGACAGGAGAGGACGGGAGACAGGAGAGGACAGGAGAGGACAGGAGACAGGAGAGGACAGGAGACAGGAGAGGACAGGAGACAGGAGAGGACAAGAGACAGGAGAGGACAAGAGACAGGAGAAGACAGGAGAGGACAGGAGAGGACAGGAGAGGACAGGAGAAGACAGGAGAAGACAGGAGAGGACAGGAGAGGACAGGAGACAGGAGAGGACAGAAGAGGACAGGAGACTGGAGAGGACAGGAGACAGGAGAGGACAGGAGACAGGAGAGGACAGGAGACAGGAGAGGACAGGAGGAGACAGGAGAGGACGGGAGACAGAAGAGGACAGGAGGAGACAGGAAAGGACGGGAGACAGGAGAGGACGAGAGAGACAGGACAGGACGGGAGACAGGAGAGGACAGGAGACAGGAGAGGACAGGAGACAGGAGAAGACAGGAGAGGACAGGAGAGGACAGGAGAGGACAGGAGAGGACAGGAGAAGACAGGAGAGGACAGGAGAGGACAGGAGACAGGAGAGGACAGAAGAGGACAGGAGACAGGAGAGGACAGGAGACAGGAGAGGACGGGAGACAGGAGAGGACAGGAGACAGGAGAGGACAGGAGGAGACAGGAGAGGACGGGAGACAGAAGAGGACAGGAGGAGACAGGAAAGGACGGGAGACAGGAGAGGACGAGAGAGACAGGACAGGACGGGAGACAGGAGAGGACAGGAGACAGGAGAGGACAGGTGACAGGAGAGGACAGGAGACAGGAGAGGACAGGTGACAGGAGAGGACAGAAGAGGACAGGAGACAGGAGAGGACAGGAGGAGACAGGAAAGGACGGGAGACAGGAGAGGACGAGAGAGACAGGAGGAAACAGGGGACAGGAGGAAACAGGAGGAGATAGGAGACAGGGGAAGACAGGAGGAGACAGGGGATAGGAGACAAGAGGAGACAGTCATTCTGTTCAAAAGGAGGAGGAGGAGCAGGAGGAGCAGGAGCAGTAGGAGGAAGAGGAGGAGGAGCAGGAGGAGGAAGAGGAGGAGGAGCAGGAAGAGGAGTGAGCAGGAGGAGGGAGGAGGAGGAGCAGGAGGGAGGAGGAGCAGAAGGAGGAAGAGGGAGGAGGAGGGGAGGAAGGATCCTGTTTCGTTGGACATGACATTAGATCCGTTCCACCTCAAGCACAATGGAAACTCCTCTAGTGAAAGGTCCGCTCGTCTCCATGGAGATGCGATCGCTTTGTCTGGAATGTTTCGTAGTTTGACGTTAAACTCATCTGAGGACTGCTCTGTTTGGACTGGGTTCTGACTACACCTCACTACCTCCACCCTCCTGAGAGCAAACACAGCACTTTTTCTCCTGACTCAGGTTAAACTCCTGAACACTCGTCTGTGAAATGTTTTTTAGGCTCTGGCTAAATGTCACTACCTCCACTGTTCTTGTTGGACGGGGAGGGGTCGGTTCCGTGGGGGAAGTGGGTTTATAAGGGGTCAGTTGACCGGTTGCGGTGGGTGTAAGGGGTCGGTTGTCTCGTTGCGGTGGGTGTGTGTGGGGTAGTTTCCTAGTGGTAGTGGGTGTGTGGAGGGTCAGTTCTCTGGTGGTAGTGGGCATGTGGAGGGTCAGTTCTCTGGTGGTAGTGGGCATGTGGAGGGTCAGTTCTCTGGTGGTAGTGGGTGTGTGGAGGGTCAGTTTCCTGGTGGTAGTGGGCGTGTGGAGGGTCAGTTCTCTGGTGGTAGTGGGCGTGTGGAGGGTCAGTTCTCTGGTGGTAGTGGGCGTGTGGAGGGTCAGTTTCCTGGTGGTAGTGGGCGTGTGGAGGGTCAGTTCCCTGGTGGTAGTGGGTGTGTGGAGGGTCAGTTTCCTGGTGGTAGTGGGCGTGTGGAGGGTCAGTTCTCTGGTGGTAGTGGGCGTGTGGAGGGTCAGTTCTCTGGTGGTAGTGGGCGTGTGGAGGGTCAGTTCTCTGGTGGTAGTGGGCGTGTGGAGGGTCAGTTTCCTGGTGGTAGTGGGCGTGTGGAGGGTCAGTTCTCTGGTGGTAGTGGGCGTGTGGAGGGTCAGTTTCCTGGTGGTAGTGGGCGTGTGGAGGGTCAGTTCTCTGGTGGTAGTGGGCGTGTGGAGGGTCAGTTTCCTGGTGGTAGTGGGCGTGTGGAGGGTCAGTTCTCTGGTGGTAATGGGCGTGTGGAGGGTCAGTTCTCTGGTGGTAGTGGGCGTGTGGAGGGTCAGTTCTCTGGTGGTAGTGGGCATGTGGAGCGTCAGGTCTCTGGTGGTAGTGGGCGTGTGGAGGGTCAGTTCTCTGGTGGTAGTGGGCGTGTGGAGGGTCAGTTCTCTGGTGGTAGTGGGCGTGTGGAGGGTCAGTTCTCTGGTGGTAGTGGGCGTGTGGAGGGTCAGTTCTCTGGTGGTAGTGGGCGTGTGGAGGGTCAGTTTCCTGGTGGTAGTGGGCGTGTGGAGGGTCAGTTTCCTGGTGGTAGTGGGTGTGTGGAGGGTCAGTTTCCGGGTGGTAGTGGGCATGTGGAGGATTGTTCCCTGGTGGTAGTGGGCGTGTGGCGGGTCAGTTTCCTGGTGGTATTGGCCGTGTGGAGGGTCAGTTTCCTGGTGGTAGTGGGCGTGTGGAGGGTCAGTTCTCTGGTGGTAGTGGGCGTGTGGAGGGTCAGTTCTCTGGTGGTAGTGGGCGTGTGGAGGGTCAGTTCTCTGGTGGTAGTGGGGGTGTGGAGGGTCAGTTCTCTGGTGGTAGTGGGCGTGTGGAGGGTCAGTTCTCTGGTGGTAGTGGGTGTGTGGAGGGTCAGTTCTCTGGTGGTAGTGGGCGTGTGGAGGGTCAGTTTCCTGGTGGTAGTGGGCGTGTGGAGGATTGTTCCCTGGTGGTAGTGGGCGTGTGGAGGGTCAGTTCTCTGGTGGTAGTGGGCGTGTGGAGGGTCAGTTCTCTGGTGGTAGTGGGCGTGTGGAGGGTCAGTTTCCTGGTGGTAGTGGGCGTGTGGAGGGTCAGTTCTCTGGTGGTAGTGGGCGTGTGGAGGGTCAGTTTCCTGGTGGTAGTGGGCGTGTGGAGGGTCAGTTTACTGGTGGTAGTGGGCGTGTGGAGGGTTGTTCCCTGGTGGTAGTGGGCATGTGGAGGGTCAGTACTCTGGTGGTAGTGGGCGTGTGGAGGGTCAGTTCTCTGGTGGTAGTGGGCGTGTGGAGGGTCAGTTTCCTGGTGGTAGTGGGCGTGTGGAGGGTCAGTTCTCTGGTGGTAGTGGGCGTGTGGAGGGTCAGTTCTCTGGTGGTAGTGGGCGTGTGGAGGGTCAGTTCTCTGGTGGTAGTGGGCGTGTGGAGGGTCAGTTCTCTGGTGGTAGTGGGCGTGTGGAGGGTCAGTTTCCTGGTGGTAGTGGGCGTGTGGAGGGTCAGTTTCCTGGTGGTAGTGGGCGTGTGGAGGGTCAGTTCTCTGGTGGTAGTGGGCGTGTGGCTGCTCGGTCGCCTGGTCGCGGTGGAGTTGGCTGTTTTCTTTCATCTTTCTGCTCTGCTGCACTCGGCTCTGTTGACCCGCTCCACTGTGCGTCCAGAGAAGAGAGGGATCAGAGGAGACGACAAGAACGAAGCCGTCCCTGAGCGCAATGCAGAACGAGGGAGGAGAGGAGGACAGAGGAGGGAGGGAGGGGTCCTTTGGGTATCGGGATCTTCTTCAGTTTGACATGATGTTAGAGTTGCTCCTCTTCACATGTTAAAGGGACATTATGTAACTTTTCTAGTGCCACCTGCTACCTTCATGGTCCAGGAATCCTCCACAGTATGAGTGGGGTCACGTCTCCACAGATCTGACCTGTAACTTGGGCAGCACACACATTTGACTTTGACATATAAAGATTAATTTGTGATAGTTACGGACAGGGATTCACTGATTCAGCCCATTCAGTTCCGATACCGATTCTAATACCATGGCTTTTAGTATGTGCCAAATCCTGATATGAACCGATCCCAGAGCAGAGACTGAACACAGCATTTGGTCTGAGATTCAAAAGGTTCATTTGGCTTTCCAGTCATTTATTTAATTCAATTCTTTTCAAAGCAAAGAAGAAGCAATCTTAGAATCTAATTAAATGAAACAAATCCAAAACAAAAAAAAACAAAACAGTTTTGCATAAATAAAAATTCAAACATTTTGAGACTTTCAGGGCCAAATAAGACCAGTAAATAGTCTTATTACATCAGTGTGTTCGTATGTCCAACCAGGATATCGATGGGAACGATATTTGGAAGCCAATATCTTATCCAGCTCATTTTTTTTCAGTTTTGGTGCTGATATCTGATACTAGTATTGAATCGGTTCATCTAGTTATTGATATTGTTTATTAAAGGGCCCATATTACACTATTTTCTGAGGTACGTTTGAAAGTCGTTTTCCACACACTACAGGATTTCTCAGACTTAAATGTTTTTTAAACGTGTGACAAAAAGTGCACAGACCACAGACACGAGGAGAATCGAATGAGTCTTAAAGAGTCTTAAAATCTCCGATCTCCCAGAATGCAGTGGGATCTGTGTGTGGATCACAGGATATAAAGGTGTGAGCGCGATGGCGTTAGCTGTTTCCTGTCTACGGTAAAACCACTCACTCTGAGACTCTGAAGTGTTCAAAGATCAGAGCTCTGCACTTCCAGTTTAGACACAAGTCAAACTGTGTGATTATTATTTGTGAAATGTGGAGCAATACTTCAGATCCAGGATTTTTAAAGCAGAAAAGAGGAGATAAAGTCCACAGGAAGTAGAGTCACTGTGGCTGATCTGCAGCTTCACCTCGATCCGTGCGCTGTGTGGATGGAAACAGACAAACATGGAGGACAACTTTCACCTTTTTACTTTTAAAGAACGAAGCAAACTGGATTACAAGAAGCGCCACCTCTATTTCCTGAGGAGGCTGAGGTCCTTTGACATCTGCAGGACAATGCTCAGGATGTTCTACGAGTCTATGGTGGCCAGTGCATCATGTACGCTGTAGTCTGCTGGGGCAGCAGTCTGCGCGTGAGGGACACTAATAGACTCGAGAAGATCATCAGGAAGGCTGGACATGTTGTGGGGGAGGAGCTGGACTCTCTGGCGGTGGTGTTGGACAGGAGAATACTGGACAAAATCTGGACTATCCTGGACTCTCCCTCCCACCCCCTCCACAAGGTGCTGGCCAATCAGAGGAGCTCTTTCAGCCATAGACTGCGGCTGCTGCTGCTCCACTGAGAGACAGTTTGATGCCTGTCGCCATCAAACTGTTGAACGCTGCACTTTAAATCACAAACTACTCAATCCTTTTCATCCTATTCCCTGCTCACACATGTATATAGTCATAAATATGTCACTGATGTAAATAGTTTCCCAGAGAGAGCTATTTTATCTTTTATCTTATTGTATTTAGCTTATTTTGTAACTTGTTCGATGTACATGCTCTTGGTCGGTTGCATCTGTAACAAAGAAAATTTCCCCTCGGGGATGAATAAAAGTAATTCTGAATCTGATTCTGAAACTGGATTAATAGTGCTGTTTTGTGGACTGGAGTCATTATTGGTGGAAGATAATTTCTTCTGGATAATGAGAATGAGATGCTGCACTTTAAATTTCCCGGAGTTCGTTGCGTCTCTGTGTCCGTCGCTCCTCTGCCCCTGACGCTCCGTTTTAACGTCTGTTTCCGTCGCGTTGTTGACGTTTGGCGGTTCTGATCTGACTCCACACGCAAGGAGCAGCGGCTTCAAAATCACACACGGGAGACAAGAAGTCGGGTCACACCTCCCTGAACTTGTGGAGAAGCAAATCACAGCCAAAATCAGGCAAAACCTAAGGAAGTGCTCCACTATGTTTTTAAACTCCAACCATCTTCACTAAACTACCACTACATGACATCGCGTGGTAGAACAGAGCTTTGGCGATGGACAGGCTTTTAATAGACCAGGGGTGTCAAACTCACTTTGGTCCGGGGGCCGTATGCAACCTACTTTGATCCCAAAAGGGCCGGATCAGAAAACTCAGTTCTCTCTTCAAGTTATTGTATTTTTCTCCGTGTCTCGTAGTGGTGTTTAAGATTATATTCCTCGAGCAACGCCACTTGTTCCAAACACACTGAGCACAGATTTCCCATTCACCTCTGTCAACAAATAAGAATTAGACTATTTTTCTTGGGAAATCCTGAACTCAGCATCTGCTTTTCTCATTTTTTGACATTTTGCTGATGAGGGTCACGGTCGACAGTCAAAACGATCGTCCTTTAAGAGCGTTTGGAAAGAGGAAAGTCTTCATTTGTGCTGCTCTGGTGGGAGTCGCAACGTACAGAAACGCCGGAGACGCTGCTATGCCAAACGGTGCAGAAAATTAACAGAAAAATCAGAAAATTTTAAGTATTTTAATAGAAAAATCAGGCGAGGGCCAGATTAAAGGTCTTGGAGGGCCGGATCTGGCCCCCGGGCCGCATGTTTGACACATGTGTAATAGAGAGTTACTCAAACATGCAAATGAAACTAAACACAACTCCAGACTTGTTTTGGGGGAGGAAACAGCATCAGAACCTCACAAGAGTCCGTTTGGAGTCATACAGGAGCTTTAATAAGAGCGTTGGGTTTTGCTGAAGCTCGTGTGCAGACTGTGAAATCCTGAGTGTGTAAACCCATTAGTCACTCAGCTTCTGTCAGCACTCACACCTGGATGGAGAAAGCAGAGAGAGGACGAGAGGAAGAGGAGAGAGGGGAAAGGAGGAGCAGAGAGGAGAGGAGGAGGAGTGGAGGATGGTTTTGGCTCATGGCTGTACTCGCAAATACACGGCCGATCAAACACTCTATTTGTTTGGGCCTGAGCAAACAGCAGACTGTGAACAGAGAGACGGAGAGCAAGAGAGGGAGCGAAAGAGAGGGAGAGACATGCAGGCAGGGGTGAGAAAGAGAAAAACAGACAGGGAGAGAGGGATGGAGAGACAACGATATGGAATGGAGGAGGGAGAGAGAAAGGGAGAAAGACAGGGAGTGAGAGAAGGAAAGGAAGCGAGAGAAAGAGAGAGAGGGGTGGAGAGACAGATAAAACAGGGAAAGAGGAAGAGAGAGCAGAAGAGGGGGGACAAAGTAGGAGAGAAAGTATAGAGGGAGAGGTAAAGAGACAGATACAGAGAGGGGAGGGAGAGAGAGAGAAAAGAGAGAAAGAGAGGTGGTGAGAGATACAGAAAACGGGGGAGAGGGAGAGAAAAATAGAACGGGAGGGAGTGAAAGAGAGGTGGAGAGACAGACATAGATGGGGGAGGTAGAATGAGAGAAGCAGACAGGTAGAGTGAAAGAGGTAGAGAGAGATACTGACAGGGAAAGAGAGAGAGAAATAGATGGAGAGACGGGTACAGGCAGGGAGAGAGGAAGAGAGAGTAGGAGGAAAGGGTGGCAGAGAGACACAGAAAGAGGAGAAGAAAGAGGAGAGAGAGAAGTGGTGAGTGATACAGACAAGAGGAGGAGAGGGAGAGAGACAGAAGATACTGAGAAGGAAAGAGAGCAAGAGAGAGAAACAGGTGGAGAGACACAAACGGACAGGGAAAAAGAGAGGAAGGAGAGAAGTAAAGACAGACACAGACAGGACGAGAGGGGAGGCAGAGAGACACAGAAAGAGAGAGAAAAAAGAGAGGAGAGAGAAGAGAGTCCAGGTTTCTCTCAACATTCACTCAGCCAAAGTTGTATTTAGAGTGAAGTGTGAATGTTTGAGCAATTTTAATCTCTTCTTTTCAAGACGCTGCTGCCGATACACGTCCACACTTCCTCCTCCAGTCTGACGCTCTTAATGAAACACGAAGGACTGGGACATGGTTCTTTTATTGAGACAGGAGGAGACAGGAGGAGACAGAAGGAGGAGGAGACAGAAGGAAACAGGAGGAGACAGGAGGAGACAGGAGGAGACAGGAGGAGGAGGAGACAGGAGGAGACAGGAGGAGACAGGAGACAGGAGGAGACGTGAAAGGAGGAGACTGAAAGGAGGACACAGGAGACAGGAGGAGTCAAGAGGAGATGAGAAAGGAGGAGACAGGAGGAGACAGAAGGAGGAGGAGACAGGAGGAGACAGAAGGAGGAGGACACAGGAGGAGACAGGAAGAGAAAGGAGACAGGAGGAGACGTGAAAGGAGGAGACGTGAAAGGAGGACACAGGAGACAGGAGGAGTCAAGAGGAGATGAGAAAGGAGGAGACAGGAGGAGACAGAAGGAGGAGGAGACAGGAGGAGACAGGAGGAGACAGGAGGAGACAAAAGGAGGAGGAGACAGGAGGAGACAGAAGGAGGAGGAGGAGACAGGTGGAGACAGGAGGAGAAAGGAGACAGAAGGAGACATGAAAGGAGGACACAGGAGGAGACAGGAGGAGTCAAGAGGAGACGAGAAAGGAGGAGACAGGAGGAGACGTGAAAGGAGGACACAGGAGGAGACAGGAGGAGTCAAGAGGAGACGAGAAAGGAGGAGACAGGAGGAAACAGGAAAAGACAAGAGGAGACAGGAGGATGGTGGCTGAGTGGCAATACTCAGGCCTCACAGCAAGAAGGGTCGCCCGGGCCTTTCTGTGTGGAGTTTGCATGTTCTCCCCGTGTCTGGATGGGTTTCCTCCGGGTGCTCCGGTTTCCCCCATCAACTCAAAACATGCAGCACCTGAACTAACATCAAGGACCATGTTGTCCACCCTCCTGTGGGCTCCACCCGCAGAGGGGTTCATAGGGGGGGTCAGGTGCTATGAGGACTGGGCAGCAAGTTGCCCCCGCGACCCAGCTGGATTAAGCGGGAGAAGATGGATGGATGGAGATGAGACAGGAGGAGACAGTGGGTGTGTTTCTTTTTTTACATCATTTGAGACGAATATTGTGATTTTAAATCCCCAAATGATGTGACCTAAAGTTCCTCAGGTGTCTTAGATTAGAACCACAGAGACACGAGGACAGTCTGTCCTCTTGAACAGTTTGTCCTCTTGAACAGTCTGTCCTCTTGAACAGTTTGTCCTCTTGAACAGTTTGTCCTCTTGAACAGTTTGTCCTCTTGAACAGTCTGTCCTCTTGAACAGTCTGTCCTCTTGAACAGTCTGTCCTCTTGAACAGTCTGTCCTCTTGAACAGTTTGTCCTCTTGAACAGTCTGTCCTCTTGAACAGTCTGTCCTCTTGAACAGTTTGTCCTCTCGAACAGTCTGTCCTCTTGAACAGTCTGTCCTCTCGAACAGTCTGTCCTCTTGAACAGTCTGTCCTCTTGAACAGTCTGTCCTCTTGAACAGTCTGTCCTCTTGAACAGTCTGTCCTCTTGAACAGTCTGTCCTCTTGAACAGTTTGTCCTCTTGAACAGTCTGTCCTCTTGAACAGTCTGTCCTCTTGAACAGTCTGTCCTCTTGAACAGTCTGTCCTCTTGAACAGTTTGTCCTCTTGAACAGTCTGTCCTCTTGAACAGTCTGTCCTCTTGAACAGTCTGTCCTCTTGAACAGTCTGTCCTCTTGAACAGTCTGTCCTCTCGAACAGTCTGTCCTCTTGAACAGTCTGTCCTCTTGAACAGTCTGTCCTCTTGAACAGTCTGTCCTCTTGAACAGTCTGTCCTCTTGAACAGTTTGTCCTCTTGAACAGTCTGTCCTCTTGAACAGTTTGTCCTCTTGAACAGTCTGTCCTCTTGAACAGTCTGTCCTCTTGAACAGTCTGTCATCTTGAACAGTTTGTCCTCTTGAACAGTCTGTCCTCTTGAACAGTCTGTCCTCTTGAACAGTTTGTCCTCTTGAACAGTTTGTCCTCTTGAACAGTTTGTCCTCTTGAACAGTTTGTCCTCTTGAACAGTCTGTCCTCTTGAACAGTCTGTCCTCTTGAACAGTCTGTCCTCTTGAACAGTCTGTCCTCTTGAACAGTTTGTCCTCTTGAACAGTCTGTCCTCTTGAACAGTCTGTCCTCTTGAACAGTTTGTCCTCTCGAACAGTCTGTCCTCTTGAACAGTCTGTCCTCTCGAACAGTCTGTCCTCTTGAACAGTTTGTCCTCTTGAACAGTCTGTCCTCTTGAACAGTCTGTCCTCTTGAACAGTCTGTCCTCTTGAACAGTCTGTCCTCTTGAACAGTCTGTCCTCTTGAACAGTCTGTCCTCTTGAACAGTCTGTCCTCTTGAACAGTTTGTCCTCTTGAACAGTCTGTCCTCTTGAACAGTCTGTCCTCTCGAACAGTCTGTCCTCTTGAACAGTCTGTCCTCTTGAACAGTCTGTCCTCTTGAACAGTCTGTCCTCTTGAACAGTTTGTCCTCTTGAACAGTCCGTCCTCTTGAACAGTTTGTCCTCTTGAACAGTCTGTCCTCTTGAACAGTCTGTCCTCTTGAACAGTTTGTCCTCTTGAACAGTTTGTCCTCTTGAACAGTCTGTCCTCTTGAACAGTCTGTCCTCTTGAACAGTTTGTCCTCTTGAACAGTCTGTCCTCTTGAACAGTCTGTCCTCTTGAACAGTCTGTCCTCTTGAACAGTTTGTCCTCTTGAACAGTCTGTCCTCTTGAACAGTCTGTCCTCTTGAACAGTTTGTCCTCTTGAACAGTTTGTCCTCTTGAACAGTCTGTCCTCTTGAACAGTTTGTCCTCTTGAACAGTCTGTCCTCTTGAACATTCTGTCCTCTTGAACAGTTTGTCCTCTTGAACAGTCTGTCCTCTTGAACAGTCTGTCCTCTTGAACAGTCTGTCCTCTTGAACAGTCTGTCCTCTTGAACAGTCTGTCCTCTTGAACAGTCTGTCCTCTTGAACAGTTTGTCCTCTTGAACAGTTTGTCCTCTTGAACAGTCTGTCCTCTTGAACAGTTTGTCCTCTTGAACAGTCTGTCCTCTTGAACAGTCTGTCCTCTTGAACAGTCTGTCCTCTTGAACAGTTTGTCCTCTTGAACTCACTCACTTTACATTTAGGACACATCTTCAGCCTGAGGACACATTCTGTCTTAAAGAGCCCTCTGGGTTTTGTACTTGAGTGAATTGGAAGTGTCATGTTCTTTGTTTTGGTGCAGTAAAATGTCTCCGTACTGATCAGAGCTCCACGCCTCGAAAAACTCTCTTTCCTTCTCCCATCGCTCTCTCCATCTTCCATGCTGTCATCCCTCCATCCTTTCTCATGTAAATATTTTCAAATTCTGCCTCTTCTTCACTACTGCCAGTGTCAAATGGCCTAAAACTAAAGTCCCTCCATCTTTTCACTTGTAAATATTCACTCCAGACCCCTGCCCTCCCAGCCTCCGTTCTCCCTCCTTCCCTCCCTCCATCCATCCCTCTCTCCACGCTCCGCTGAGCTGTCGTTCAGTGATGACAGCCTCTTTGGGATTTACCCTGTCAGGAGGGTTATGAGGGGAAAAGCAACATCTCCACCGACCCACAACCGGACCCACAACCAGACCCACAACCTGACCCACAACCAGACCCACAACTGTACTCACAACCAGACCCACAACCAGACCCACAACCAGACCCACAACTGTACACACAACTGTACACACAACCAGACCCACAACCAGACCCACAACCAGACCCACAACTGTACCCACAACCGTACCCACAACCAGACCCACAACCTGACCCACAACCAGACCCACAACCAGACCCACAACCAGACCCACAACCAGACCCACAACCAGACCCACAACCAGACCCACAACCAGACCCACAACCTGACCCACAACCAGACCCACAACTGTACCCACAACCAGACCCACAACCAGACCCACAACCGGACCCACAACCAGACCCACAACCAGACCCACAACCAGACCCACAACCGGACCCACAACCAGAGCCACAACCAGACCCACAACCGGACCCACAACCAGACCCACAACCAGACACACAACCAGACCCACAACCAGACCCACAACTGTACCCACAACCAGAGCCATAACCAGACCCTCAACCGGACCCACAACCAGACCCACAACTGTACCCAGAACCAGACCCACAACCAGACCCATAACTGTACCCACAACCAGACCCACAACGGTACCCACAACCAGAGCCACAACCATACCTTTAACCAGACCCACAACTGGACCCACAACCGTACCCACAACTACACCCACAACCATACCCACAACTGTACCCACAACCAGACCCACAACTGTACCCACAATCAGACCCACAATAAGACCCACAACCAGACCCACAACTGTACCCACAACCGGACCCACAATGAGAACCACAACCAGACCCACAACCGTACCCACAACCAGATCCACAACCAGACCCACAACCGGACCCACAACCAGACCCACAACCATACCCGCAACTGGACCCACAATCAAACCCACAACTGTACCCTCAACCATACGCACAACCAGACCCACAACTGTACCCACAACTGTATCCACTACCAGACCCACAACTGTACCCACAACCAGACCCACAACCGGACCCACAAACGCACCCAACCTCCACCCCACCCCCTCCCACGTCCTGAATCCTGTCATTGAGTGGGTGTCATGCTGGGATTAGCCCTGTTATGGGGGTTGGTGGGTGGGGGTATTTAAGGGGTGTACAGAGGAGAAGCTGTGGGTGGGGGTGTATGCAGACGGGTGGAGGGTGGGTGGGGGTGTATGCAGACGGGTGGAGGGTGGGTGGGGGTGTATGCAGACGGGTGGAGGGTGGGTGGGGGTGTATTTGTTGCCAGTGCCCATTACGTCCTTAAAGGTCTTAAATGACACATACTCAATTTCTGTTTCTTTACATTCAGACTGATACAGCTGAGCCCGCTCCACTGTATTTACAATCCAGTCCATTCTTCTGTCGTACTTCAGAGTTTTACCAGGGGAAATCCCATCATGCACTGAGACTCTGCAGGCTCCTTTTCCCCAGTGGGACATGCCCAGATGCCCTCCCCAGAGACACACTCCTCACTACACACTTTTTCAGTAGACAATGGAATGTTCTGGAGGATTACTCAAACATGCAAATGTAAAAAAACTATTTTAATGAGAAACCATCTAAACCAGGGGTGTCCAAACTTTTTTTCATTGAGGGCCACATATTAAAACACAGAGCAGCGTGAGGGCCGATCGGGGGTCATAGACTGATGATCAAAACAGTGAGTAATTCAAATCTGTGCATTTATAACAGGTTTGAATGATCCTCCAGACCTTTGTTCAGGCTTAGACCCTCAGAAGAACACACTACATTTGCTTGATCAATGTAGATTGCAAAAACATGCAGTAAAAAGTACTACTTGTGTTAGTATGGGCCAATTCACCTGGAAGCCTGAGGGCCAAAAATAATTGGTCTGAGGGCCACATTTGGCCCCTGGGCCATAGTTTGGACATGCCTGATCTAAACTGTGTATTTTTAGTGGAGGGTCCATCACCTACTTGTGTACATGTTACTGCATACCGCTATTTTAGCTGCTGGAAAAAAAAAAAAAAAGAACTTGAAAAATTTTCACTTTGAACAGACTCACCTTTAATGGTAGCATCTCCTTCTTGCCTCCACAGAGATGGATTAGTTTAATGCCACATTAAGGACCATTTCAGTTGAAAAAAATAAAATAAAAGCAAACAAACAAACAAAAAAAGGTGTCAGTGCAGCACAACAAATGGCAAAAGTTACCTAGTGAAAGGTCCAAATCTCTCCATTTTTGGTTCTTAAACAGCAAACACTCTGTTCCACCTTGTGATGTCATGTGGTAATACAGGAAGTGCTCCAGTGTGTTTTTAAACTCCACACACCTTCACTAGAATTTGGATCGTTTCAGTCCTAGAGTTGCTGATCTCTACTGAACTAAAGGTAAAAGGAGCTGTAACTTGAAAACTACTGCTTGATGACATCACAAGGTGGAACAGAGCATTTAGAGACAGACTAATAATCCAGAATTATTCAAACGTGTGAATGAAACAAAACACAACTCCAGGTCTGTTTTTGAGGACTCTAACATGGCTAAAAGCTCAAAAGAGTTTTGCGTAATATCAGATTTCCTGACAGATCCAGTGTGGGTCTGAGCACAACCAGAGCCCTGACACTAAATCTATAGTCCCAGAAGATGTAAACAATCACCCGTCTCCTCACCCGATGTCACTGTCCATCATGTCTCCTCGCAGCACCTTTGGGTGTCACCGCGCTCATCCATCGCTCACATATGTGCCCCACGGTGAAGACACGAGCTCAGATCATACGACTCGTGTGTCCGGAGGTGTGTGGATGGTCTCATTGGTCAGACTCACGGTGCTATAGGAGGAAGCTGTGTGTTTGTCGGTGCTACTGACAGGGACAGGACAGGGACAGGACAGGTGCTCAACCACTCAAGGTGCTATAGTGCTTCAAAGGAACTTACACATGGTACATAACATTTAAGGCTCTGTGTGTAGCCCTTTAAAATGGTAATTCAATCAGAACTGACTCTGGATTGTGAGTGCCTTAAGGCTCCTTTGTTACACAAAAATATTCTTTTGAGGTTTAAGCTATTTTAGAATGCTGCTACCTCCTGTCTGTTTGCATCTCTAAAGCTCAAAATTCTCAGTTCCACCTTATGATGTCATGAAGGAACAATTTTTCAAGTTTCAACAGTTACCTCTGACCTTGAGTTCAGTAGAGATTCCAGGGCTTTCTTCTGAAGGAGGATGGATGTTAAAAACTCTTGAGCACAGATTTGTTCGTAAGAAAGTTTCATGAATGAGGCCCACAGTCCAGTTTGTCTCATTCTCAGTAAATGGACAGACCAGGCCTCATGTGAAAGGACCTCCAGAATCCCCTCCCTGAGCTGCAGAATACTCAACACTGCGGGTTAGTATTGGCCTGACTCTGCTTCCACATGAGCAGGTTTGAACAGGAGCTAAGGCCGGGTGTACACTGCGTTTTTTTTGGCCCTTTTTGAGACAATTTTTCACTCGTGCAACTGTTTTTGGCATCAGGCCGAGTTTTGGCTTAATGGTGTGTCGTGCTTCATGTAGCGCAGTCGTCCCTCACTATAATGTGGTTCACCTTTTGCATTGTGTTTTGCGTTCTGATTGGCTAAGGGAGAACCTGCACATTTTGTTCTGCGTAACCGAAGGTGTCATGTCTGTTTATAAGAATTAAAAACAGTGCCAACATCTACCCATAGCTATGTTTTTCTCCCCGCTTAGTTCGTGGAGGGGTTTTACAGCCTTAAAACATATATAATCATATAAAAGCTGACTACTTTGTGGATTTCACCTATTGTGGGTTATTTTTACAACGTAGCCCCTGCAATAAACAAGGGACCACTGTATACATGGGGTAATGAGAACGGATCGTACCTGTTTGAATCCAGTCGCCTCTCGTGAGGGTTTCACAGCTGAAGTCGTTCGTACAGTGTGAGAACAGGAATCATGAGCTGTGAACGTTTAAACCCTGAGATTTGGTCGTACAGTTTGAGCCGGAGCTGAGGGAAACCATCGAAAATATCTCACGGTCTCTACGCCCAGATCCCGGAGACACTTCTGTGAGATGAGCTGACCAAGAAAAGTGATGTTAAAGACGGACTCTAATCCTGTAAGAGTCGGACACTTGTCACACCTGTGTTTGCACATTCTCCCGCTGTGTCCTTGAGCAACACACCTCATTACCTCTATAGAAATGGTGGACAATAAACACAACCACTATGAGGTGCTATGAAAACAGGGTCATCTTATGTTTCTGTGAGGTACGAGAGTGCTGTGAGCTCCAGGGGTGAGCGGGGGGCGCGGGTGGCAGAGTGGTTAGCACTGCAGTCTCAGTGAACAGCGTGGACCTCGGTGGTGTGAGTTTGGACAAGAGTCTGGGGAGTCACCGACGTAAAAACACTTTTCTGATCAAGTATTCACATGTTTTTAGTCAGTAAACCTCACCAACGGCAAAGAGAGAGAAAGAAGGGGGAGGGAGAAGGATGGAGAGAGAGAGAGAAGGATGGAGAGAGAGGGAGAGCGAAAGAAGGGGGAGAAGGATGGGAGATAGAGAAGGAGAGAAAGAGAGAAGGGTGGAAAGAGAGAGAGAGGGAGAGAGAAAAAGGGGGGAGAGACAGAGATAGAAAGAACAAAGGGGGGACAAGGATGGAGACAGAGAAGTACAGAGAGAGAGAAGGGAGGGAAAGAAAGGGAAGTGAGAGCAGGAGAGAAAGAGAAGGACAGGGAGAGGAATAGAGAGATAAGGAGAGACAGAGAGAACGACAGAGAGAGAAAGAAGGGGGAGAGAGAGAGAAATAAAGAGAGGGGAAGGGGAGGAGAGAGAGAATGAAGGGGGAGAGAGAGAAGGATGAGAGAGAGGGGGGAGAGAGAGAAGAGACAGAGAGAAAGTACAGAGATAGAGAGAGGGGGGAGAAGGGGGAAGAGAAGGAGAGACAGTGAGAGGGAAGAAGAGAGAGTGGGAGAAAAAGGGAGGGAGAGAGCAAAGGATAGAAAGAGAGCAAGGCATATAGAAAGACCTGGGAGAGAGAGAGAGAGAGAGAGAAAGGGGATAAACTTCACTAAACTCCTCCAACAGCAGAGAGATGAAGGCAGAGGGAGAGAGGAGGGAGAGAGAGAGAAAGAATGAACAAGAGTCAGAGAAGGTGAGAGAGGAAGAGAATGAGAGGGAGGGAGGGGGGCGGGAGCGAAATGGGGAAGAACAGTTGGGCTACAGTAGCTCAGTTGGTAGAGTATTTGTCCACTGATCTGAAGGTTGGCGGTTTGAATCCCGCTCTCGACATAAACATCATTGGTGAGCGTCAGATCCACTGACCCACAGGTCGCTGGTGTGATTCCAGCTCCCACAGATGAAGCTGTCGTGGTGTCCTTGGGCAAGACACTTAACCCACCTCGCCCCCAGTGTCTGTGTACACTGGTGTATGAATGTGTGTGTGAATGGGTGAGTGGTTCCTTGTTGTAAAGCGCTTTGAGTGCCTTGAAAGGTAGAAAAGTGCTATAAAAGATCTGACCATTTACCAGGAAAAGAGAAGAGGTAGAGAGGGATGAAACAGAGAGAGAAATGGAGAGAGACATGGGGATTTTGAGAATCCCAAAATATGAAAAACTAAACTTGTCACCTTCCAGCAAGAATTATTCTCCACAGCTTTTCCTCCTCCTCATGTAATACAGCTGTGTGTTTCAGAACGTCTGTGTGTTTCAGAACGTCTGTGTGTGCTTCAGAACGTCTGTGTTTCAGAACGTCTGTGTGCTTCAGAACGTCTGTGTGTTTCAGAACGTCTGTGTTTCAGAACGTCTGTGTGCTTCAGAACGTCTGTGTGCTTCAGAACGTCTGTGTGCTTCAGAACGTCTGTGTGTGTTTCAGAACGTCTGTGTGCTTCAGAACGTCTGTGTGGTTCAGAACGTCTGTGTGCTTCAGAACGTCTGTGTTTCAGAACGTCTGTGTGCTTCAGAACCTCTGTGTGTGTTTCAGAACGTCTGTGTGCTTCAGAACGTCTGTGTGTGTTTCAGAACGTCTGTGTGCTTCAGAACGTCTGTGTGCTTCAGAACATCTGTGTGTTTCAGAACGTCTGTGTTTCAGAACGTCTGTGTGCTTCAGAACGTCTGTGTGCTTCAGAACGTCTGTGTGGTTCAGAACGTCTGTGTGCTTCAGAACGTCTGTGTTTCAGAACGTCTGTGTGCTTCAGAACCTCTGTGTGTGTTTCAGAACGTCTGTGTGCTTCAGAACGTCTGTGTGCTTCAGAACGTCTGTGTGTGTTTCAGAACGTCTGTGTGCTTCAGAACGTCTGTGTGCTTCAAAACATCTGTGTGTTTCAGAACGTCTGTGTTTCAGAACGTCTGTGTGCTTCAGAACGTCTGTGTGCTTCAGAACGTCTGTGTGTGTTTCAGAACGTCTGTGTGTGCTTCAGAACGTCTGTGTGCTTCAGAACGTCTGTGTGTGTTTCAGAACGTCTGTGTGCTTCAGAACGTCTGTGTGCTTCAGAACGTCTGTGTGTGTTTCAGAACGTCTGTGTTTCAGAAAGTCTGTGTGTGTTTCAGAACGTCTGTGTTTCAGAACGTCTGTGTGCTTCAGAACGTCTGTGTGCTTCAGAACGTCTGTGTGTGTTTCAGAACGTCTGTGTGCTTCAGAACGTCTGTGTGCTTCAGAACGTCTGTGTGTGTTTCAGAACGTCTGTGTTTCAGAAAGTCTGTGTGTGTTTCAGAACGTCTGTGTTTCAGAACGTCTGTGTGCTTCAGAACGTCTGTGTGCTTCAGAACGTCTGTGTGTGTTTCAGAACGTCTGTGTGTGCTTCAGAACGTCTGTGTGTGCTTCAGAACGTCTGTGTGTGTTTCAGAACGTCTGTGTGTGCTTCAGAACGTCTGTGTGTGCTTCAGAACGTCTGTGTGTGCTTCAGAACGTCTGTGTGCTTCAGAACGTCTGTGTGCTTCAGAACATCTGTGTGTTTCAGAACGTCTGTGTTTCAGAACGTCTGTGTGCTTCAGAACGTCTGTGTGCTTCAGAACGTCTGTGTGGTTCAGAACGTCTGTGTGCTTCAGAACGTCTGTGTTTCAGAACGTCTGTGTGCTTCAGAACCTCTGTGTGTGTTTCAGAACGTCTGTGTGCTTCAGAACGTCTGTGTGCTTCAGAACGTCTGTGTGCTTCAGAACGTCTGTGTTTCAGAACGTCTGTGTGCTTCAGAACCTCTGTGTGTGTTTCAGAACGTCTGTGTGCTTCAGAACGTCTGTGTGCTTCAGAACGTCTGTGTGTGTTTCAGAACGTCTGTGTGCTTCAGAACGTCTGTGTGCTTCAGAACATCTGTGTGTTTCAGAACGTCTGTGTTTCAGAACGTCTGTGTGCTTCAGAACGTCTGTGTGCTTCAGAACGTCTGTGTGTGCTTCAGAACGTCTGTGTGTGTTTCAGAACGTCTGTGTGCTTCAGAACGCCTGTGTGTGTTTCAGAACGTCTGTGTGTGCTTCAGAACGTCTGTGTGTGTTTCAGAACGTCTGTGTGTGTTTCAGAACGTCTGTGTTTCAGAAAGTCTGTGTGTGTTTCAGAACGTCTGTGTTTCAGAACGTCTGTGTGCTTCAGAACGTCTGTGTGTGTTTCAGAACGTCTGTGTGTGCTTCAGAACGTCTGTGTGCTTCAGAACGTCTGTGTGTGTTTCAGAACGTCTGTGTGCTTCAGAACGTCTGTGTGCTTCAGAACGTCTGTGTGTGTTTCAGAACGTCTGTGTTTCAGAAAGTCTGTGTGTGTTTCAGAACGTCTGTGTTTGTTTCAGAACGTCTGTGTGCTTCAGAACGTCTGTGTGTGTTTCAGAACGTCTGTGTTTCAGAAAGTCTGTGTGTGCTTCAGAACATCTGTGTGTTTCAGAACGTCTGTGTTTCAGAACGTCTGTGTGGTTCAGAACGTCTGTGTGCTTCAGAACATCTGTGTGTGCTTCAGAACGTCTGTGTTTCAGAAAGTCTGTGTGTGTTTCAGAACGTCTGTGTGTGCTTCAGAACATCTGTGTGTGTGTTTCAGAACGTCTGTGTGTTTCAGAACGTCTGTGTGTGTTTCAGAACGTCTGTGTGCTTCAGAACGTCTGTGTGCTTCAGAACATCTGTGTGTTTCAGAACGTCTGTGTTTCAGAACGTCTGTGTGGTTCAGAACGTCTGTGTGCTTCAGAACGTCTGTGTGTGTGTTTCAGAACGTCTGTGTGCTTCAGAACGTCTGTGTGTGTTTCAGAACGTCTGTGTGCTTCAGAACGTCTGTGTGCTTCAGAACATCTGTGTGTGCTTCAGAACGTCTGTGTTTCAGAACGTCTGTGTGTGTGTTTCAGAACGTCTGTGTGCTTCAGAACGTCTGTGTGTGTGTTTCAGAACGTCTGTGTGCTTCAGAACGTCTGTGTGCTTCAGAACATCTGTGTGTGCTTCAGAACGTCTGTGTTTCAGAAAGTCTGTGTGTGTTTCAGAACGTCTCTGTGTGTTTCAGAACGTCTGTGTTTGTTTCAGAACGTCTGTGTGTGTTTCAGAACGTCTGTGTGTTTCAGAACCTCCGTGTGTGCTTCAAATGCTTCAAGAACACATATCGTTCCTCTGCCTTTTTACATTTATGACATTCATGGATCATTATGTCTTCATCTGGACATTTTAAATCACAATATTCATCTAAAACAAGTCCCCAGAGCTCCATTTCCCCACTGGGCTGTTCAGGCTGTGAAAAACTCTGAAAATCAGAAGTTATTTAATGATAAAACACACACACCCACACACTGCACTGAAATTATATCTGAGATTTTTGTTAATTTTTAAAATTTCACCAGTACATAAAGAAAAAAAGGCCTATCAAAAAATAAGAAAAAAACAAAACAATTTTGAGGTAAAAATGCCCTATTTTAAGTGAAATTATCTGCCAGTGCAGTCAGAAATTTTCACTTACCAAGTTTTCTTAAAAGTTTTCTTAAGACGAAATACGAATCTTGTTCTAAGCAGAAAACACTAGTTTCAAGTATTTATGGCAAGATTTTTCACCTTATTGGTTTGAGAAGGGAGGCTTAACCTGGCTTGATTTAATATAAAAATTGCTTAGAATAAGTTGTAATATGTAGATAAGATAAATCATGATGGAATATCTTAAAACAAGTAAGAAAAAAAACCCTCATCTTATTAAGTAAAAAAATCTTAAAATTGGTCTTTTAAGATGAATCTGCTGAATTCAAGTCACTTTAAATATGCTAGAAAATCCTTTTTTGTAGTGCACACATATTTTATTGATGACTACAATGACTTATTAACCATGCAAAAACCCCAGATGCCCTTCCGTTTACAACCAGAAATTGGTGCAGCTGGACATTAAAGAGCAGGTACTTGACATACAGAACTGTGCAAAAGTTTAGGCAGGTGTGAAAAAATGCTATAAACTAAGAATGCTTTCAGAAATAGAAATAATGATTGTTTTTATCAATTTACAAAATGAGAAAACAAAATAATGCGCCAAAGTCGTTCAGAACTCTGTGGAGCGTATAGAAGAAGCAGAAGTTGTGTTGGTGCTGGTCGGGCCCCACAGCCCTGACCTCAACATCATGGAGTGAGTCTGACTCCATGAAGAGACAGAAGGATGTGAGGAAGCTCCATCCACACAAGATCTGAGCTTAGTTCTTCAACATGTTTGGAACAGCGACCAGCCCAGTTCCTTCACAAACTGTCTGCAAGTAAAACCTAGAAGAACTGATGCTCTTCTGAAGGCAAAACTCACACCAAATACTGATCTGATTTAGATTTCTCTTTTGTTCATTCACCGCATTTTGTTGATTGATGAAAATAAATGCTGAACACTTCCATTTTTGAAGCCTAAAACCTTTGCACAGTCCTGGATGTCAACTTTTGGAGCTTGCTACCGTTGTTTAACATTGTTCTCTCACCCAAAACACGCCTGAAGAGGTTGTAGATGTCATCCATGCATGTTTGAGTAATCTAGCAATCACGGTTAGGCCTCCTTATGTTTAGCAGTAGGATTTTGTACAAGACTTCGCCCACAAGCCTACATTACTCATGCTCCCACACTACAAAAAAGCTTGGCCAAAATGTAAGATATAAATACTTAAATCTATCAGAAAATGACTTAACAATAGTGAAATGATCTGTCCATGCAGCAAGATTATTTTACTTGACAAACACTCTTCCATTAAATGACCTCTAGACTAGAATGAAGCGTCTCAGAACTAGTAAGTAGATCATAAATCTGAAAATAACATGAATAACCTCATAGAAGTTTTCAAATCTTGATTAAAATCAAATTTGCAGTGCACAGAATTTTCTATAAATATACAAATGCAGGATACAAAACTGTACACTACAACTTCACAAACCCGATGTGATGTGCTGCAGTGTCATTAGTGGGATACAAACATGAGTGACTTAGTGTGTTAATACATTGTTTTCGATGAATATAACATTTTCACAACAATAAAAGGTAACCACGGAGATCTAAATATACAGTGTCCCAAAATCGTGACATCATTTCGCAGGCCAGTAATCTCAACTTTTCACAGAATGTATCGAAACAGATCAAGATCTTGAAGGTGGCTGAGTGGCTAGCACTCATGCCTCACAGCAAGGAGGTTGTGGGTTCGATCACCGGTTCGCCCGGGCCTTTCTGTGTGGAGTTTGCATGTTTGCATCTGGATGGGTTTCCCCGGTTTCCCCCATTAACCGAAAACATGCACTGTAGGTGTGAAAGTGGAGTGTGTGAGTGATGGTGGTGGTCGGAGGGACCAATGGCGCCGGTTGGCAGCAGCTGCTTCTGTCAGTGTGTCCCAGGGCGGCTGCTGCTACAGTAGTTTACACCACCAGGTCTGGAGTGAATGAAGAATGCTCTGTTAATAATGCTCTGTAAAGCGTCTTTGGGGGCATGTGTCTGTGAAAAGCGCTGTAGAAATAAAGTTACCTTACCATTTTTGTTCTGTTTTCAGGTTGAGCCGTTCACTCCCAAAGAGAAGTCATTTTGTGTTTTATAATGTGCTCACACACGGTCCCAAGACTGTGCAGCAAATGACGGTTTGGGGTATCCTGAGGAAACGATTGAAAATGAAACCGTCTGCATCTTTTTCAGGCTCTAACAGCAGAAACTGTGAAGAATTCTTTGCTGACAAGCTACAGAAACTTGAAGAAACGCCAAACCGTCATTCGAGGAATCTGGGTTTCCAAACGTGTTCTCCTTACAGACTTCTTGGAGCTTTTCATGAACTTGCTCGACCCTCTCTTCTGATGTTGATGTTGGTCGGCCAGATCTTTTAGTCCAGCAGAAGCACCCTCCTCTCTACATTTTTAGTACCAAGTCCAAATTTATTTGCCAGTGTGTGAAGTTTTTCCAAGTTTTGCATTGAAGTCTGCACAGTCTTGGGTGAGTGTGAACGAGGAGATTCCAAGATGCAAAATGATTTCTCTTTGGGAGTGAACGGCTTGACTTGAAAACAGAAAAAAATAAAACATTAAATATAAAATTTATGTTTCTGTACATTCTGTGAAAATTTAAGGTTATTCCAACAAGAATTGCCCAAATTATTGGCCTGTGAAATCATGTCAGATTTTTTTGGACACCCTGTATATGTATTAGTAGTTAAAACCCCACAGAAATGTGCTACGGGGCAAATGCTTCACCCACTACACCACCCTCACCTCCTTAGACTTGTTTATTATACAAATTTGCTGTCGCCTACATCCAAACATCATTTCACATAAATCTCGCTAAGCCGCCTCTGCGTTCGAGTGTGTGGCGGTTGTCATGTGACCGGTATTATGGGATGTGCGGATTTAAAAAGTCTCCCAAACTACTGTGGAATCATCGAGTTTATTTTGCCTGCACTCTGTAAGCCGCTTATGTCGCGTGCCAGCTTCGCATAGCCATATTAGCCTGATGTGCGCAGACAGCGGTGACAGCCTCCTCCACTGTGCCCGCGCCATGCCAGCTCCGACCGACCGACTGGCGTGCCGGCAATCTGCCCCTCCACGTTGCCTCCCGGCTAATCAGACCACTGCGACTGGGGATTAGCATCAGGACACGACCGGGCGCGGCGTGGGGGTCGGAGGAGGGAGCTTAAAAGTTGTCAGATTTGGTGGTGTCGGTGTTGTCGGGGAAGGGTTGAAGGGGGAAGACATGATGCTGATCAAGTGTGGTTCTTATGTCATGTTGTAAACTCTTCCAAACATCAGCACAAACCCTAACATTCTATTAAAGTGGGATATTGTGCAAAATCAACTTTCTTTTAGGGTTTAGGGTGTTGAGATTTTCAAAATAAAAAACTTGGACATTTAGGGTGGTTGGTAATAATCAAATTGTGAAACGAGTGCGTAATTAAGAAAAATTGTTCTGTATTCGGCACTAATGTGAGTCAAGACAGTCACATTTCCTAAACAAATCACAGTTTATGCCTCTCTTTACTGTTGTCAGGGATCTAATTGGTCAAAAATATGGACACTGGGACATTTCTTGTATAAAACTGGGACAAATCAGTGGTTTTGGATAAATCTGCTGGGACACGGGACACAGGGCTCAAAACTGGGATGGTAAATAGGGACGTCTGGTCACCATACACAGACCACAACGTTCTATTCATTATTATCACTAATTAATTAATATGAATTAATATATTATTAGCTTTTGAAGCATTCTACCATGTTATAATGGTACCTCATCAAAAATGAAAAACAAAAAAACAAAAAAAAAACAGAAGAGGTTTTACATGTCATCCAATTTAGTGATCTCTCCTGGCCCTGTTCGCACCCTCCTTATGGTTAGCAGTACGATTCTGTCCAAGGCTCCGCCCACAAGCCAATTCTCCATAAATATACAAAAACATGACACAAAACTGTACACAACTTAAAGATGCACTGCGTAACATTTCTAGTAAAATTATCCGCCATCTTATAACTCCAGTGAAATGTTATTTCTTTGTCTAGAATGATCACAAGGGAGACAAGCAGGTTACAGCACTACACCACATTACAGTTCAGATCTGTGGAGAGACGCCCCTATTTACAGAAGAAATTGTATTTTTGAGCAATAGAAACAACTGTAATGAATTTATATATTCACTGTTGTACCAGAACATATTCATTGAACGATAGTTCATGAACACGACCATATTTTGGGTGAACATGAACTGAAAGCATTGTATTACTGCCTGAAGAACGAACGGTGTCTGTGAGCGGTGCCTGTGAGCGGTGCCTGTGAGCGGTGCCTGTGAGCGGTGCCTGTGAGCGGTGCCTGTGAGCGGTGCCTGTGAGCGGTGCCTGTGAGCAGTGAGCGCCATGCACTTCTATTTACCTTTGTACAATAAGATGCCAGATTTTAGTGTTCCAGGTGAAAACCCGACTAAAAACACCATAAAGAGCCCTTAATATTTAGCGGAAAAACATCAAATTTGGCAACAACATGAGCCATCAGTGTCACATCACCACACATCAATGAAACAATAACGCAGCAGGGAGGCGACTGTAGCAGGAGCAACAAGGATTTATCAGATGAACATCTGACAAAAGACTCTAAGACAAGGTTGCTGAGGAAGGGAATAACCTCACATTTATGTGCAAACTTGAAATGGTGAAAGCTGCAGCTGTTAGTATGGACTTAAAGGACAGCGACACTGGGGAAATGCTCTTCTCTAAATGCTCATGGGACAAGGAGTCAAAATGTGAACTGAAGATGAAATCTAACACATAGTTTCATAAAATAATTGCTTTTGGTGGCTCTTTTTGGACTTTGGCAATGATATCTAAAGATAATCACTTGCAGCAAAAGAATGATTTTTAACTATAAACAAACTATTAACTAGAAACAAATATGAACTATGAACAAACTATTTCATTTTGAAATTTATGAACTGAACTTTGAACTAGTTCATGTAGACATTGAACTTTCCTAATACTGTATATATTAGATGGAAGTCTTTAAAGTCATTATTTTTTCTTGTTGTAGAGTGGACTGACCTCACTTTGGACCTCTCATTATTGGAGGGGATATGAGCATTTGGCCTGGCAACCATTTTGTTATACTGTGGTCCAAAGCAAGAAAAATGATCTGACGAAGGCTTTTTGCTGAAATGTTACGTAAAAATTAACACAAAACATCTGAATGTGCTATGCTTTTTTCACTTTTAAAATATTTAAAGTCATACCATGGAACGTTTCAGTCAAAGCACTGACATATCGATGGAGACAAGCAGGTGGCGGACTCCACCACCAGAAAAGCTGCGCAATGCACCTTCGACAATGTGAGGTCATTTAATTAGCAGGACGGAGGCCAATTGTGTTGTGACAGTGCTCTGAAGTGGGAGTGACTTAGCGAAGAGAGTTAATAGGTTGTTTTCGGCAAATATAGCATTTTAAAACAATCAAAGGTAACATACTGATCTAAATATGTGATGTGTAACAGTTAATACCCCAGAGAAGTCAAATATCCACATTTTGTTCACAGTAAAAATGCGCTCTAAAGGAACATCATGTATCTCATTTCAAAACCCGCAAAACCACTTCACAAAGGGTTTGGTTTTCCCCTGAAACAAAACTGCTATTTTCCAAGCACTTTCTTCCACCACTTCGCCTCCTTTGTGTTTATGTTGTCACGACGATCCTACACTTTCTCCTTCTGGTGTACATCGCTCCAGCACGCACCGCTGCCCGCTGAAATAACACGTTCTCGTCTCTCTTTAAGTCGTCAGCCATTTTGTGAGTTCAGACGCTTGCGGAGTGGAGCGAGAGTACACGTGTTCTCTTCAGATCCATTAGAACGGACTGTCAGGGTGAAGGATGTACGAGGAGCACGCAACATGGATCAAATGGGAACTATATCGATCCCACCGTGAAAAAGTTCAGATGAAGCCGAGGAAAGAGATACTGGGTGAAAGATGGCTTCAGACATCATAAACATGAATATATTTTGAGACATATATTAAAGAAGGGGGTGTCTTACTTCTATAGTGTATTAACTGCTCACACATCACATATTTAGATATCGTGTTTTCTTTTATTGTTCTCCAAATGTGATATTCACCAGAAACAAGGTATTAACGTGTTTTATAACTTTCACTCTACTGCACAGGGCATCAGGTTTGTGAAATTAGAATAGTTTGAATTGTCGTGTAGGAGTGTGGGTAATGTATGCTGTGTAGGTGGAGTCTTGTACAGAGTCTTTCAGCTAACTGTAAGGAGGGCGTGAATGGGGCCCGGAAGAGATCGTTAAAATACTAAAACGTGCATGGATGACATTTAAAGCCTAGATTTAGCTTAATACCCCCTCTTTAAGTATTTAAGGTCAGCAGTGAGTAAATTGTTCAGAAGTTGTATATTTCAGGTTTAAGAAAGGCACATTTAGGTTTTTAAAAAATTAATTGCAGGTAGATAAAAAAAAAAACGTGTTTCTCACCTGGTGGTTGGTCTCTCACCCTCATCAGCTCAGGTCCTCTACCAGAGGCCTGGGAGCTTGAGAGTTCTGCGCAGTATCTTTGCTGTTCCCAGTACTGCACTTCTCTGGACTGAGATGTCTGTTGTCCTTCCTGGGATCTGCTGCAACCACTCATCCAGTTTGGGCGTCACGGCCCCGAGTGCTCCGATCACCACAGGCACCACCGATGCTTTCACCTTCCAGGCCTCTCCAGCTCTTCTTTGAGCTCCTGGTATTTCTCTAGTTTCTCATGTTCCTTTTTCCTGACATTTCCATCGCTCGGTATTGCAATGTCCACCACCACGGCTTTGTTCTCTCGCTTATCCAGAACCACGATGTCTGGTTGGTTTGCTATATATATATATATATATATATATATATATATATATATATATAGTAAAGTAAAGTGCTTGCCATCAAGATGAATTCTTGTGATTTTTGAAGATCCCTCTGAAGGCTCACATGTGCTAGGTCTGAGACTGACCAATCACAGAGCAGCTCTGTGGTTTAGAGGGAAGGCAGCACTGAAACAAAAGAAACATGCCAACCCAGACATAGTATTTTAGCAGCAACACAGACTAGTTTAGCTTGTGAATAACATGCAGAAAATAAGCTCTGTGCTTTTGTGGAGGGAAAATTCTTGACATAGCTTGTTCCGCTGTGTATTTGTTTGAACGCACTGATCATTGGCTGAAATCACCTTCAGCGGGAGCCACTGTAGATCGATGTGTAGAACTCTGTTGTTACTGCTACTGTGGAGGGCCAGGTTAACACAGTAATACTCCCGTCTGTCTGCTAGAGAAACACTCATACTCCCCGTACAAAAGGTGCAGGTCTAATTTTACCAAACCCCAAACATCTGAAATGGGACTTTTGTGTGCGATCCTCTGCTTGTTCCCCTGCACACTCAGTTGTGATGAGCTTAGGCCGTGTATTGTGTCTAAATATAACACTCCTGATCCTCTCTCGCCCCTCCGGCCTGCACTAAACAAAGGTGCACTGTTCCTCATCGCGCACACTTCCATTATTCTATTCATGACTTCCATATTTTCAGTGTAGAAATAGTGCCATTACAAAGAGTTATGATGTGAGTGTTCTTTTATGTCTGAAAGCTCTCCCTCTCTTTCTCTCTCTGTGTTTCTCTCTCTTTTATAATAAAGACACATTTATGGACAGACACCAAACATTTCCAGTGCTCCGTTTACTTGATGCTTGTGTAGGATCATATTTTAGCATGCAGACAGATTTATGGTCTACGGACTCCTTTTGTTATTGTGTCGGTTATGGAATGGCTAGGCTGTAATTCATAATGGGATCTATTATGCCCATGTGAATTGATAGGGAAATGAAAAGCTGCAAAATATGAGGAGGAAAAAAGATGTGTTGACTGTTATGTGGTTTTAATGGGCTTTTTGATACAGTATATGAAAACGAATTAACAAAACTGTGTCAAAATACAAACGGGATTGGATCAAATGTCTCACAAAAATAAAAAATCAATAAAATACTAATACTACTATTAATGCTACTACTACTACTAATAATAATAATACATACATTTTTGCTGAATACGCGCTGATAATTTTAAATGGTCTAAATATATACTTTGATATAAAGTTAAACGCTCATATTACATTACTTTCCAATCTGTGTTCGAATGTAGTTTCCTCATCACAAACAGACCTGGCGTTATGTTGTGTTTTGTTTAATTGACACATGTTTAACACACAAACCTGCACATTTCTTCATGTGATAATGATTCACTAGAATTATTTTCATATTTTCAACTCTGGAGCTGCCCGTCTCTACTGTACTCAAATGTAGGTAATATGATTAGCTTAGGTTCAGGAGCAGGACCACGCCTCAACCGCCCTCTCCTCCTCTCCAGCCAATCACAGCTCACTTCTGCCACACCTCAATTTCCCAGAAGCCTGTTTATAGCAGCCTTTCCCGGCGACCCAGTTTGTTCCGTAGAACTCGACTCCACCCTCCCGACGCCGATCCGTTCACTTCCAGACATAAGACGCCTACGAGGGGGGTCCCGTCCTGCTGGGCCATGTGAAGATTGAGACTGAACCCCCACCATGAGTCTCAACCCAGCCGACCCGCCTCGTCTCCAGATAATAAACGCTTTTCGCTTCGCACATGTGTTGTTGCCGTGGTCCTTGCTAGTCAACTAGAGGTAAAGGTAGCTGGTAAACTACCGCTTCATGACATCACAAGGTGGAACAGTGCTTTTTGAGCTTTGGAGATATAGACAAGCCAACAATAAAGGATTACTCAAACATGTGTGAATGAAACAAAACACAACTCCAGATACAGTGTGTTTCTGAGGTGGCTTAAAGCTCACAAGAGTCAATTTAGCAGACTATAGGACCTTTAAATGAACTGTATGTATCCTGCCCTCTTATTGAGCCTTCACCCACAGATAGAGACACATCCAAGTGTGTCTCATTCTCAGTTTATGGACAGACCTTACGTGAAGCTCAGAACCTCCAGAATTCCCTCCCTGATCTGCAGAGGCTGCACTAGCACTGACTCATGACTGGTGCAGGTGCTGTGGTTTAGGGAAAGACCTTCAGATCAGAGAGACATTTTAGGTTTAAACACACTGGATTTCAGCACTGGAACTGGCAATGCAAATAAGAGACTCGTGTGAGGCTGCTCTCCCTTTCCTTCTCTCTTTCCTTCCTTCTTTTCCTCTCTCTTTCTCCTCATCTCTATCTCCCTCTGTTTGAATATGTGACAGAAACAACAGATTTTCACTGCACTGACATAACACACTGAAGGTCAGCACACTCATTTAATGAGTCAAATGAAGCTCATGTGCCAAGTATCTGCACCGGCTCCTCTGTTTGGACGAGTGCAGAGTCTGTGGAGCGTGAGTTCACTGCTGCACTGCTGTGAGAGGGCTGTTTGTGCACAAGGTCTGTTCTGAGGGACATTTTCAAACCTGGATTAAAAGCATGAAAGACTTGAAAGCAGGTCTGAGGACTGGGCTGCCGGTTCCCCTCCTCGACCTCCGCTCAGTCCTCTGCTCCATTCCGGGTGACGTCATGATCCTCGGTTCACAGGGTTTATGAACGGCTCAGTCTGACCCGAGCACCTGTCTGCCATGACACCCTGCCAGAGACATACTGCCCCAGGAAACTCAGCTCCTACATTCAGGTGCACAAACTCCCCCATCACAGTACGGTGGCTGTTCAAGGAGGAGTAACAAGGCAATTCTGAGGCCATAGTTCTCAACAGGGAAAAGATGGCGCCCTCTCCAGGTGGTGGAGAGTCCTGCCTCAAGTGGAGGAGATCAAGTATGTCGGGGTCTTGTTCACGAGTGGGTGAAGGGACATGGATAGTTGGATCAGTGCAGCGTCTGCAGTGATGCGGTGTATATGTATCAGACTGTTGAGGTGAAGAAGGAGCTGAGTCTAAAGGCAAAGCTCTGGAGGGAGTGTGTGTGGAGTGAGTGGCCGTGTGTGGGCTGATTCCAACAACTGCAGTAACTCGAGGCATAACTGGACTGGACTGTGGCATGGTCATGATCATATTTCTAAAATATTACCATATAAATTAATATTTTAACAAATAACATGCATTGTGTGAGCTTGTGTTTCTTTGTCCCCTCCACACTCACTCAGCGCAGCCCTGAGCTGTCAATCAAAGCACGGCCCTGATGTAGCTCTGTCCCCAGCTGAGAAAGAGCTTCAGATGCTCCCATGCAAAGCGAACAGCAAAGAGACAGCTTCTTCTGAAAGAAAATCATTCTGTGCAAAGATCAGATCCTGCAGAGGACTCATGAGTGTGTGAGTCCAGGTGAGACATCCATCTTTACACTGTCACAGCCAATAATAGTGTCTAATGGTGTTTTGTTGTTGTTTTTTTGTTGTTGGGGGGAGGGACTTTAATGCCTCACGGAAAATTAAGGTGAGAAGCAATTTCTTCTTCAGGTTGTTCAGGAACATGGGAAATGTGCCTGATTGAAGAAGGGGAGTGTTGTTAGTGTCTGAAACTCAGTGGTAGAATTCAGGAAAAGAGTTCTTCTTACAGTGAAGATGACAGACGTTGCCTCAGAAACATTACTGGTTGATGGTTTTGTGTTGTTATATTTGACAGAAATATCACACATTTACATGTGGGGAGTGAGTTTATTGGTGTCGGCCTGGTGCTTGTGACTTATAATAGAAAATATTATAAGTTCAAGAAATTCAAATGAACAGGGACAAACTGAACCTCTGCCTTTACTTTTTTATTTAAATACATTTAGTTAGTATTTGTTGTAATTTTGCATTAACCTTGTGCACAGCTGCATCATTAAATAAAGGACAGAACGAGTGATCCTTAACAGCTCTGTGCAACCTCGAAATATTGTTTGATTTAGCTGATTTTTTTATGTAAAGATTAAATCAATAGTCATTTCCTAATGCCGGGTTCAAATCTAGAGAAAAGAGAAACACTTTTTTTTTGGACCACCCTATAGACTGCGCTGTGTGAAGGAGCAGCTGCTCTGGGGCCTCTCCACTCACTGCTTTGTTTGGACTTGCAAATACTGAAAAAAATCAAACTTCGGGTCACACATGTAGATTTCAAAAAGCAACAACTGTTCAACAGTAAGAACAAAGAAATGCAAATATTCTGCTCGCTACAGTGAAGAGGCGGCGTCGATAAGCTCTGAAGAACAAAAAGTCCATGAAGCTGCTTTTTATATGAAGTGTTCGTTTGAGAGAGGAGCCAGAGAGGCTGTGTTTGTCAGGAAAGACCGAGTTTCTCAACAGAAATACGTGGATCATTTATCTCCTGTGTATGACTCCTCAGAAACAATCAGGGGCCTGAACAAGTGTGTGAAATATGAATCAGAGACAGTTCACACATAGTGCAGTTCAACAGACCGAGCTAACAAACAGAAACTGCAAACAAGCAGGTGTGTTAGTTTCAGAGGAGTTTCAGGGGGGTTAGCTCCTCCCTTCAGGCAGATTTAAGGCAGTGTCCTCCAGAACTGAAGAAGCCTTCACTCTAAAACGTGTGTCCACTTTCTTTTGCCATAAGTCCTCTTAGCTGAGTATTTCAATGAAAAAACTACCCATATAAACAGTGTGATTGGCACATACTGCTTTACAGCCTTAGTGAATTGCCAAAGTCACTTAAAACGACCACTTTTTCCCTCTGACTGCTGTGGATGGCACAAACTTCAATATGCACCATTTCCCTGTTAACAGAAAATATGATTTCTGAGCGACTGCTGCACAAAACCATGTTCAGAGTGAGTGTGGTATTTTGGAGTGACAGACCATTGCATTTAGCTTCCACCCCCCCTGCACAGCCCCTCTCCCCAGCCTCACACTGGACTCTCTTCTGAAAGAGCTTTGGAAGAAGAACCATCACTTTGTGGTATAAAATCTCACGATGGACTTGTGCTTCACACAAACCCACATCTGCGCCTAGAAGTTAATCCTGTTAGCCACACTCGCTCAGGGCTCGGCGCTCATGCGACTGTCCCCTGACCAATCACAGCGTTTGGTCTTAAAGTGTGAGGATGGTCCAGGCGCAGGGCCAGAGAACAGGCTCACTGCTGTGGGAGGAGCAGATAGTGCAGAGTCCCTCTGATGGAGACTCTGGTTTGGATGCAGAACATTTGTCTTAGAGATATCAGAAAACAATGTCCACAAACACTGAAGACACAAGAGGAAGGTGGCAAACTAAACTACAACTCGATCAATACAACGGAAACTTGCTTTATATACTTGATATATATATATATCTGATGGCAGCAAACGCCGCAAAACTAGTGAAGATAAACAATCTGTATTACTCTATAAAATATGAATCAAAAGCAAATTACTAAAGACCATTACATACGTTTACAGCCTGAGATCGTTTCTCTTCACTAGTTCTGTGGAGTTTGCCGCCGTCAGATGAGCGGAAATGATGTCCTATAATTACCGCAGAAATAATAATTAATAATTTTAGAAATAAACTCGCTCAAATGAAAATTGTCACAGCACAAAACAGCACAAACGAAATACAAACGTTTTCTATCATTTTCTTCCTGTTTTGAGCTCTGTTTAACATTTTGAGGGGCTGGATGACGTCATCGGCCGAAAATAAAACTGCAAATATCTTAAGAACCAAAATCGCACAAATTAAACTTTTTGCAGCACAAACGAAGCACAAACGATTGACAGTTTTTGTGTAGGTTTGTGTTTGATGGGGGCCAACTTCACGGTGGTTGCTCAGACTGTTCCAGGTTTTAGCTGCATGAATATGAACCAGAGTATTCAGATACTCTGGCACGTACATGTAGTATCTGGTGCTGCACTGAGCATGTGCAAACTGAACTAACAATGGTTGGACTTTGCCACAGCAACTGAAACATCGACCAGGACTTTTAGAGTCATCTTATTTTTTACCTGTAAACAAAATAAAGCAGTTTATTGGCACAGCCTTCAGCTCTTATCTGAATGTGAATCCTGTCCTTTTTGTTGAAAATATACTAAACAGCCTTGAGTTAGTCACCAGTCTAAAGATCCAGGATACTGTGATACTCTGAGCACATGTAAATGTCACATACAGAATAGTGCACTTGTGTGTATGTGAACACACTGCCTGAGAGAGGGAAAAGGCTTTGTAGTGCCATCCACAGACGGTCGATACTTTGAGGATTTGAATATAATATTCAAATATATTTAGTTGAGTTATTGAATCTTTCTTTGTACTACATAATTCCACACATCTTACTTCATATATTCCATGTCTTCTGCGTGTTTAGAAAATCTAGAAAGTGGTAAAAACTTAGGTACGTCCAAACTTTTGACTGAGACGGTCCTGTCAGTGTCTCCAGCAGCTCTGAAGTCAAACTCATAATATTCCAGGTAAAATGTCAGAACTGTTCCGCACAAGAGTGTGTAACAGTGTGAGCGCCGCCCTGTTCTTCTGCTGCAGGAGTGTGTCCTGATGTGACACCACGGACACACTCCAGCCCTGACTACACACACACTCATATACACATACACACATATGCACACACACTCATATACACACACACATATGCACACACATGCACACACACTCATATACACACACATATGCACACACACTCATATACACACACACATATGCACACACACTCATATACACACACACACATATGCACACACACTCATATACACACACACATATGCACACACACTCATATACACACATATGCACACACACTCATATACACACATATGCACACACACTCATATACACACACACATATGCACACACACTCATATACACAGACATGCACATGCACATGCACACACAGTCATACACACACACACACACACATATGTGCACACACACTCATACACACACACACACATATGCACACACACTCATATACACACACACACATATGCACACACACTCATATACACACACATGCACACACACTCATATACACACACATATGCACACACACTCATACACACACACACACACACTCATATACACACACATATGCACACACACTCATACACACACACACACACACATATGCACACACACTCATATACACACTCATACACACGCACACACATATGCACACACACTCATACACACACACACACACATATGCACACACTCATATACACACACATATGCACACACACTCATATACACACACACATATGCACACACACTCATATACACACATGCACACACTCATATACACACACACATGCACACACACTCATATACACACACACACACACATGCACACACTCATATACACACACATATGCACACACACTCATGTACACACACACACATATGCACACACACTCATATACACACACACACATATGCACACACACTCATATACACACACACATGCACACACTCATATACACACACATATGCACACACACTCATGTACACACACACACACATGCACACACACTCATATACACACACACACATATGCACACACTCATATACACACACACACATATGCACACACATATGCACACACTCATATACACACACACACGCACACACTCATATACACACACACACATATGCACATACTCATATACACACACGTATGCACACACACTCATGTACACACACATATGCACACACACTCATATACACACACATGCACACACATGCACACACTCATATACACACACATATGCACACACACTCATATACACACACATGCACACACACTCATATACACACACATGCACACACACTCATATACACACACATATGCACACACACTCATATACACACACATGCACACACATGCACATGCACATGCACACACACTCATATACACACACACACACTGTCCACCTGTGAGCCTCTGATACACCACAGCTTTAGCTGTTCCACACATTTCTACACAACCATTAGCCCATAACAGTTACACCACCGCTCCTATTTGACACATACAAACAAATGACACCACCCTTTCCTCCAACATGTCTTAACTGTCAGAAAACTCTTCCTTGAGCTTGATATTGTCTCATAGTTGTACATTGTTTAGGATGGAGTTTTGTATGTAGATGACATGGATAGAGCGAATCTTTGTAGAACTACTTCCTATGATTTTAACTTTTTTTTGTTTTCAATAAAGTTTACTACTGCTATCTCACCAAATTTAGTAACAACCCAAAAAACCCTGTGGAGCAATCCCAACTGGACTAAAATAGAAAGTGCATTTTAACTTGGTTCGCTCTCACAGTTACTGCAGCTGAGTGTGCGTGGTGACTGCCCTTTATAAAAAAATAACTGTATAATCATTTGACTAACAGCTCTTTCAAATACACAGGTATCCACTCTTCAGACTCCGCTCCAGCACAGGCATTTGTGTCAGAATCACTGTCTGTAAGGGCAGTTCTGTGTGATGTCACATAGTACTTGAAACTGCAGTGGCCACTGGAGGCAGCACACACACTGTAAAGTCTGTGTGACCACACCGGTGTGTCAAAGCCTGATCAGGTCACATGTTAAAAGCTGAGCAGGGCTGCGTTTGGATGGGAGCCCACTGGGAAAATCAGGGCCACAGTGGGGCAGCAGTGGCAAAAACTGTTGTCGTGTCCACAGGCACAAGGCACTGTACCCACGTTGTAAAAAATAAAGCTGATTTCGCCTATCGCAGGTTCTTTATGGAACGTAACCCCCGCAATAAATGAGGGTTCACTGTATTCTGGAGCCCAGTCAAGTTGATTTGGCATTTAGTTTCACTTTAAACTTTTTGCTTTATAGTCAAGACAAAGTAATTTGTACAGTTTCAGTATATGTATTAAGCCATAACAACAGAAGTGTCCATCACGCCTCTGAAGCTGTGAGCCTGTCTGGTAAAGCGCCTGTTATTTCTCCTTTAGCTGTCCATAACTCTGCTAGCACAGCCATTAGCCCATAATATGCTGTCAGCTCCCTGTTCTCGTGCACACATCGCGTTCTGGTGGCAGCGCTGGTCTGGCTGTCTGCTCCCGTGCGCTTGTGTTTCCCAGAGGAGCTGCGGGGGGAATGAATCTTTTTGTCAATTTTCATAAGTCAAAGTGGGATTTGGGAGTTTTGAGAGGGGGAGGGGGGCGCCATCACTCAGCCTAATACTGCCTCCGGGGGCAGTAGAGCGCCCACGCAACATAAACAAAAGAAATGCATATGGTTATCATCAGCTATCACGGCTAATGGGTTTCCTTTGAAGGCGCATTAAACATGGCGGCCATTTTGGCTCAAGACTGTGCGTTCTGATTTACGGTGAATGGGATGTGGCATGTGCTAAATGCGACTGAGACACTGTGATGACGGCGGCAGGAACAATAGAGGCACAACAATAGAAGCTACAGAAAGCCTAGGACAAGTGAATCTTAAATGGACTGTTTGAAAGATTTCGATTTTAAAGCCACAGTTTGTACATCTGGATCAAAATAGACTCAAATAAAAACACATCTTGTTTGTTTGTGATTTTTTTCTTTTTGCACTGAAATAATGTGTCTTTATTCTTGGCAACACAGGTTAATTCCTAATTACAATCCAAGTGCAGTACCAGAAAACACCACGTGTTTTATACCTTGAGCCCAATGATCGTTTTATTTTGAAGTAGTGTCCTTTTATTTTACTGTGAGATGAGCTTTTACGGGAATGTTTTCACTTTTTCTGATGTTGTGATTGACTCAATTCAGGATTAACGTGTGTTCCTGTTTCCTGCTAAATCATTTTTTAATAAATCTAATTTTCACTCAGAGGCGGATTAATGACGACCAACTGAACTTCAGCACTGAACCAGCAACCCAAAGGAGAGAGTCATGTGAGGCTCATTCTGCTTTCTGATTGGAGAATAGTCTTGAGAACCAAACTGACTTAAATAAATTGGCCATCAGGTCCAATGATTTTGTAATTCAGAATAAATGATCATTACAGTTGTTCTCAGTAAATGCTATATTTGCCTGTGTATGTTTAGCTCGTATCTGAGGACACAGGCTGATCATGTTATTTGAAGTGAATACAGTTCTGAAATGTTCATCCAGTTCCTTTAAGCAGAATGAGCCTCACATGAGTCTCTCATTTGGGTTTCCAGTTCCAGTGCTGAAATCCAGTGTGTTTAAACCTAAAATGTCTCTCTGATCTGAAGGTCACTTCCTAAACTCCAGCACCTGCACCAGTCATGAGTCAGTGCTAGTGCAGCCTCTGCAGCTCAGGGAGGGAATTCTGGAGGTTCTGAACTTTGAGGCATGAACATAAACTGAGAATGAGACACACTTGGATGTGTCTTTATCATAGACTATATCAAAGGGGTGGACTAAGTGAGGCTCGTGATGCCACAGTTACAGGAGCCAATCTGGAGCCAGACTCTATGTTATGAAGAGGATTATTTTGACAGAGAAAAAATAAATAAATAAAAAATAATTCAGGATCATATGAAGCGGGTTAATGCGAACATTTTAAGACCAAAATGATGAGGCCACAGCAGCAGCCACAGAGAGAGGAGCCATTAGATTCCAACGTGAGTTAATGGGAGCCAGAGTCATATATGGTGTCTGTCTGCCATATATGGTGTCTGTCTGCAGGTGAAGGCTCTGGAGGCACTGGGTCACTTCAGATTGTTGTAGTGTGCAGACTCTCGTTCCTTTAAATAGCAAACTCCACCATAGAATTCTGTTCTTTAACTCACTTTCTAAGCATAGATACTCTGATGTTTTGATGTCGTGTGAGGACAGCCTATGAACTTGAGTAGGATTAGTAACGCTTTGTATCGCACCACTTCCTACACATATGCATAACTTGAGGGAATCTATTATTATTAAACTATTATCTTTACTGCACTAAAATAGATTCAGCTTTTGACAAAACTGCTGGACAAAGAGTAAAGTGTAAGCCTCCAACATTTATTTACTTATTCAAATGGAAAGTATCCAAACTTAGCTATGATTTATGAAGAAAATTCCAGATAAAACCCTTGAAAAAGCCTCCAGGACACATGAGCTGTTGTCGTCCACTCACTTGACCTGACAGTGATGCATCAGCAGGGGGCAGTATTTATGTTCACATCACACGGAACCAGAGCGGTGACTCACAGTCCCACTCAGCAGAGGCACTCGAACGCCTCATGCTTACACAGAGGAAGACATTTAAAGCAGAGGAAAACGAAACAGCGGTGCATGCGGGATGGCAAGGGGAGTGCGGAGGTCAGGTTCTGTCAGCTCGTTATGCTATAACGTTGAATCTAAATATAACTTGTTTTAAAATGTACGCACAGGGTCAGGGCAGGCGCTGCACCTGACCTCACCTGTCTTAAAAAATGTGGAAAAACAAAACTACAGTGTCCAAAGTTCTTCCTCACTTACCTTCTGCATTCTGAGCGTCCCAATGATTCACCGCCATGAGTTCAGAAGTGCTTCTCACAACTTTCAGAGACCAGGACTTTGCCGTGATGGTAACACTAATAATAACTAGTATGCTAATGCGAAATTCCTGATTCTCGGACAATACAGTTGTTTAAGCTCTTGAGACCCTGTGGCCTCATACAAGGACATTATATTTTTGCCTCTTAGCACCATGATATTCAATTTTTTTTTACTTTCACCTGTCAGCCATATTGAGGGACTCTGCCTGTGCGATCTTGTGCTGATATCACAATATTACACCAAATTTCAATGAAAAAAATGGCGGGAAAATCAACAAAAAACTCTACAGCAAAGAAAAAACAGCATGGTATGTATATCATATCTGGACGGTTCTGCTGCTGGAGAGGAAACTGCTGCCTCCATTTTGTACCTTGCACTTTTTGCACGTCCGCTTTTTTGTAACGATTGAAAACCAGAAAAAAATGAAAACTGGACCACGTTTTCATGCCTTTGTCTGTGTTTTTAACCCGCCCACTGAACCTCAACCTGCTCACGGTCGACCTGCGTCACATTTGGCAGGTTTAGAGCTTGAAATAAACAGCTGAATGCGTTTTATCTGTACATTTTAGTGTTTTTACATTTTTAAAACAACGGTGTCTGTTGATGTCGCGCAGTAAGATCGACCCATTGTTCTCATATGAGCAAAAAATACTTCCTGTTTAGTTGTTATACTTAATAGGTCCTACTTATCCCAAATAGTAAGAAGAAATAAAAAAAATGCACACCAGACAAAAGCTCAGGTCTCAGGAGGTTAACATATCACACTATTTTCTGATTTCTCTATGTTCTAATGCAGTTTCCTCATCACAAACAGACCTGGAGTTGTGTTTTGTTTCATTCACATGTTTCACACACAAACCTGCACGTTTAGTTCTTCTCTCAAACTGAAAGCACACCGTTCCACCTCGTGATGTCATGTGGTGATACAGGAAGTGCGCCACTGTGTTTTTAAACTTTTAACTCCACTGTTCATTTGCTGTTCATTTAAAAAACTTCCGCTTCGTGACATCACAAGGTGGAACAGAGCATTTTGAGCTTTGGAGATGTAGACAGACTAATAAGAAAGTGTTAATCAAATATATGTGAATGAAACACAACACAACTCCAAGAATGTTTGTTTTTAGAACAATGCTCAAATCTCACAAGAGTCCATTTGTGTATTTTATTTATTTTTTATTTTTTTATGTTTAAACCCTTTAACTGTCACAAATCTGCAACAAACCGTTTGGATCAAGATATAAGCCAAGACAGCTGCAGTCCCCCAGTGCCGTTAGTGCAGATGCAGAATCTTCCAAGGAACCTTTGGCAAGCACTTGTTTCTAGTTGTCGCAAATTTGCAACATACACAATTTTCAATTATTATTTTTTTCCTTTTTTCTTTTTTTGCTATAGTCAGATTAATAATCTCAATTTAATTTATCATCTATTTAAATGCAAAAACACACAAAAGACATTTTTATATACATCTATATAAATTCAGGCATTAAGGGGTTAAAAATATTTATTTATTTATTTATTTATTTATTTATTTATTTATTTAATAGGGACAGTGCCTATTACTGAACATCTACAACACTGCAGAGTAAATATACCAGATTAGAGCAAAAATGCTCAGTTCCATCTGTCGTCCCTCAGGTTTAACAGCAAAACAATAACAACACTTATACAGTAAAAATGACAGAAATGTGTTGCATTACATTCGAGAGAATAGAGGTTCTGCCTGTTTTGTACAGATGACCTGTTTTGCTTGTGATTTTTGTTGAATATTATTGTTTTTTGTGTGTTTATTGTTTAATTTGTTGTGTTGACGTCTGTCTGGTTGACTAAGATTATAATATCACAGAGACTAAGAATAAAAACATATATAATAACGTATATTTAGTTTATTTATTTATTTTTGTCTTATTTTCCTTTCTTACGGCCTGGATGTGATTTTGCCTGTACGGAAACAATACGTTCGAGGTTCAAGGTTCAGTTTTAACATGATCTTTTAATCATTTCAAATTTGAGGAGCCAGTCCTGTGAAATGAAACGATCAGGTTTTGAATGGCGATAACACACATGAGGCTGATGATGCTAAATGGCGGCAGAGCTCCAGATGTGACGCAGTGGTCCTGACCTCCTCCTGTGTTTCCAGATCAACACTTTTCCTGCAAACCTGAGATGTTGAGGACATATTGTACAAACTGGAGCGGATTATTTCTTAAACAAAATGTATTTTTTTGTCGGTGGTGCAGTTTGAATCTACGACAGCCGTGAATCACTTCGTTATCGTATGTCACAAACCTCCTCATCTCTATCCCTCCATCTCTTGATGATACATGATATTTTGAGTACACGGTATTTATGGCTGTTTATTTAGTTGGAAATGCGATTTGTGGAAAATTACAGCCTAGTCATTCAAAAATGATGATAATTCTATGGTGTTATTATGAGTTCAACCATAAAACGGTCTAAAAGGGCAGCACTGTGAGGAGGCAGTGCAGCGCAGTTGGTGAAGCGTCTTTTCACTGAGCTGAAGGTTGAGGGTTTGAATCCCGCTCTCCACTTAAACATCACTGACAGCATCAGATCCACTGCCCCACAGACACATGAACATTCACACAGACAGTGGCGCTTTTTTGCATCACTGTAGGAAAAACAAACGTCAATAATGGACGTCTTGATAATGTTGAAAAAAAATCATGTGGCGTCACAGTGGACTGAGACTGGATGTTCAAAAACGACCCTAAAAAGATGATGTCGCAACGTTTCTTCACGCAGAGGATCTCCTCCTCTCCACCCGCCCATCCCTCCATCCCCATTATCTCGTTCATCTCTGTGACGTGTCATCGGCCATTTTGCGTGTCGCTGAGAAGTGCCAGATGGTGTAAATGTGCTAGCATCTCCCGTTAGCACTAATGCTACATCTGCTGCACTCGTTTAGCTCATAATGAAAGAAGTGCCTCTCCAACACCACATTGGCCCGTTCACAAACCCGTAGGCCACCGTCCAGACTGATCCAGTGTCCATCACATACACTCCCAGTCTGTTAGTTTAGCAGACAGGGGGCACTGCAGAGAGAAGGGTAGAGATTAACAGACATGTAGCAGACGTAATGGTGTAATTGGTAGAACGAAAATAAGATGTGTTAATCTAAGGTAAAGTCAAGTACATAGGACAAGTTAGACTGTTCATTGCACTAAAACACGCTCAAACCTGACTTATTCTGCAAAAATGGACTTTTCAGAGTGTAGCTTTTGGAGTATTTTCCTTCATCTATTATCATTTTATTTACACATCTGTGACAGACAGGCACAGACCCTGGTACAGACCTGGCACAGACCTGACACTCACAGATATCTGAGTCTGGCCCATTACTGGCTCAGACGGTGGTACAGACCTGGCACAGACATGACACCTGCCACAGACCTGAAAATGGGACATACCTGGCAAAGATCTGACCCTAGTCTATTACTGGCACAGATGGTGGCACAGACCTGACACATACCACGATACAGACGTGGCACAGACCTGGGCACCGTGTCTTCCCTGTGGCACTGGTGTGCGGTTAATGGGGCAGCTGTTTCTTAAAGTCAAAGCAGCGTGTGTGACAGCACCAGAGCATGTGGCACACGTCTGCCACGGCCTTCAGCACTGAGGGTTACCATGACAACTGTCCAGTCTTCACCAGGAAGGATCTTTAAACAAGGAGCTCTTTAATTCAGATGCCGTGTCAGGAAGTGTGCTCCTAATGGCCCCTGGAGTGTGCTTAAAACACTCACTGAAGGAGGAGGCACAACTAAACAGGCTCTTTGAGGTACTGATACTTTACATCTGATGTCAACAGTATTCCCTGGGGGTGTGAAGCTAACTGTAGGCACTGCTTTGTCTGAAGCTCTTTTACTTAAAGGTGTGTAACTTTTCAGTTTCTAGAGATGTTAGAATGTTCCACAGTATGGCATTAAACAGCTCTACCGTACATTTATGCAACGACAAAAAACATTGTGACTGTGAGTGGGGTCACCTCTCCACAGATCTGACTCATAACATAGTCTGGTTTGGTCTCCATGATGATAGAAAGGTTTAATGTCATACTGTGAAACATTCTACACAAAGCAATAACATATTCAAAGCATTTGTTGGGCTTTCCACCAGAAAGGTTACACAATACACCTTTAAGTTAGACTAAGTTACACTACTTAGTTATGAGGTTCTAATCCTGTTGAGTTATCAGTGATCTTACCAAACTGCGAGCCTGGTCTACGGCTCTGCTCATGGAAAGGAGGACCAGGCTGGAGGATTAGCCAGAAGAGCATGGTTTAGGTTGTTAGAACGTATTCAATCACGCGTTATTATGATAGGTAGGTGCATGAAGTGTCTTGCCTAAGGACACAACAACAGTTTTGCCAGTTCTGTTCTACTGTGGCACCTGGTTTTCCCAGCGTTCTCCCATCCAAGTACCAAACAGACTTAGGCCATGTCCACACGTAGCCGGGTATTTTTAAAACCGAACATTTCCCCCCCTCCGTTTATAAAAATAGTTTTATCCACACCACCTCGTCTTCGAAAAAACACCTTCCACACATAACCGAACATCTGCGGTTTTAACCACATTCATACACATTCCAAACCTGTAGATGGCGTTATTTCCATTGAGCCCTCACTTCGCCGTCACTTCCGCCTAAACTTAAACAACAGAAAACATGGCGCCGACCTCCTTTGTCTGGACAGACTCGGAGTCAGAATTGCTTCTAAACACAGTTTAGGAGCAATTCTGCTCTCAACACACACACAGCTCTCAAGAAACGACTCCGATCCATAGTCTGCTCTGGCTTTGGCTTTGGCTTTGGCTTTGGCTTTGGCTTTTGCAGTCGCCTAAACAAATGTCGCACGTTTGACATCAGGGCAGAGTCATACAGTGATGTTTTAAAACGCAAAACCTCAGTTATCTCTGTCCACACAAACAGGCATAAACGGAGTTTTCAAAAATCTTCACTTTGGCCGGAGTTTTCCCTGAATACTCGTTTCTGATGCGTGTTCGTGTGGATGACAGGTCAAAACGCAGCAAAACATCTTCGGTTTATCAGATACCCGGATACGTGTGGACAAGGCCTTAATCCTTCTTCTGAGATCTGACCAGAGGCTTTGAAGTTTCACAAATGTTGAAAATTAAGGAGGAGATATTACGCAAAATGGACTTAACGTTCATTCGTTAAAAACATGCCTAATAATAAGAATAATGCATCAGTTTTATACAGCGCTTTTCAGGACACTCAAAGACGCTTTACAGAGCATTATTCATTCACTCCAGACCCGGTAGTGGTAAACTACTATTGCAGCCACAGCTGCCCTGGGGCAGACTGACAGAAGCGAGGTTTGCCTGTAGAGGTTTTAGATGTCATCCATGCATGTTTGAGTAATCTAGAGATCTCTCTTGGACTCTATTCAAGCCCTTGTTATGGTAAACTGTAAGATTCTGTACAAGGCTCCACCCACAAGCCTACGTCACTCATGCTCCCACACAACAATTCTCCATAAATATACAAAAACATGATACAAAACAATACACTACAACTTAAACCTGATCCAGATATGTATGAGACATAACTTGTTCCATCAGATTTTGAATTTTAAATGCTGCTGAATTTCTCACTTTGAAATTTTTAAGTCTTAAAAAGGATAATTGAAATATTTTGATTCTGAATTTTAGTTGCTGAAATTTTAAGTATACTTTTTTCACTATGTATACAAATTTCACCTTTTAAATATTCAACACATTAAAATTAAAATCCAGCAAAGATCCAAGATGCCAGGGCAGAAGCAATCGATCCTGTGTGAGTGAGGAGGACAGAGGCTGTTTCCTATTGGCCGTTCTCATCTGTGGGCGGGCTTCAGGCTAATTCTGACCAATCAGATCTCTTCACTGCACCGTTTCACTCTGGATCGATTGCTTTTGCCTTGGCATTTTGGATCTTTGCTGCAAAAAAAAATAATCACAGCAAATTTTACACAATTTGACCATTGAAAATATATGTGCTGAATATTTAAAAGGCGAAATTTCATCAACTGACATTCAGAATAAAAATAATTCTTTTCAATGTTAAAAAATTCAAAGTGAGAAATTCAGTGGCATTTAATATTCAAAATCTGATGAAACAAATGACCTTCCGTAGATGTGCTGCACAGATACATAGTGAAAACAACAACAATAATATAATGATGAAACAAACGCTCAGATTTAATCACACTAGTCTTAAAATAATAAAACCAGTAAATAAAATAAGAGCAGAAACCACAGAATAGCAATAAATAAATAAAACCAATAAAATACATTTAAAATAAGTAAAAGACACAGAGGAGCACATGACTCATATGATATAAAATAAAAGTGTCTCTAATTTAGTTTGGGGCCGGCTGCAGAGAAGGTCCTGTCCCCCTGGGTTTAAGTCTGGTCTTGGGCCCCATGAGCTGGAGCTGGCCCTTGGGGATGTACATTTGGAGAAGGTCTGAGCTGTGTCATGGGGCCAGTCCATTCAAAGCTTGAAAAACAAACAATAAAATCCCCCGTCCCTGTTAAAAGTCGTGCTGCAGTTTTGGACGAACTGTAGTCGGTAAAGTGTGTTTTGTGAGATGCTGGAATAAAGTGTGTTACAGTCATCCAGGCATGATGAAATAAAAGTGTGCACGACTTGTTTGAAAAGTTTAAGAGATAAAAAAAGGTTTGACTTTGGATAACACACTTTGGATGCAATATTTTTTGTCAAATATAGCATTTTATAAATAGTAAACGGTAATAACATGGTAATAAATGTTGTTTGTTACAGGTAAAACCCCATTGAAGTTAAATCCCCCTATTTAAATGTGTTCGCATTTGAGTGAGCGTCTAAAGCTTGAGTTCAGACACTTTGTTCTGCTGAAAACCCGTCTGTCTCCTGGAGCGCTCTGATGAAATATTAACCCTTTGAGTCCTGCTGCTAATTCACCCGAGCAGCTTTAATCACAGCCTTTTCTAATAACCAAAATGAACGACCTTATCACACCTCCGCGCTCAAGACGTATCACGCTGCCCTCCTAATCATCAAATATTAAAAACACTAAAGCCATTACACAGAGATTATACAGTTCAATAATGTGCAGGAATGATAGTGTGGCTGCGGGGCCAGGGGGGAGTGTGGGGGGAGTGGCTGCGGGGTACAGGCTTTGGACAGACGCTGAGGTGACCTTTGAGGAAAAGAAATGATGTGAAATGTATTTATATGTTATTAAGGAATGGGTGGGGGATGGTTCTCATTTCGGTGGTTGGGATTTTCTCTGTATTCGGTGTGATATAATGTACATGCCTGAAAGCACATCATATAGGACATATGGAAATGTCTTATTGGGTTGTCTCCTTTTAACAATTGTGTTTAAATGTTCACAAAACAATGGGGTTGTTATATACTTTTAGTTGTCAAATAATAAGATTTGTCGAGCTAGAGCAGGAGTCTCCAGCCTTGTACCCTTGGTAAACTACTTCTACAGACCCAAAGTGACAGAGAGCTCCTCCTTTTAGGTGTTGCACAAAACTGAGCCGATCTAGTCAAAGTCAAAGTAAACTTTATTGTCAGTTACACAGTGTAACAAAATTACTCAGGGAGATTGAAATTGCGGACATCACCAAAAAACTCCAATAAAAAAACAATAAAAATCCGAATGAATTAACTAGATCAAAAAGAAATGATTCCCCTTCAAGTTTACATGTAAATAATAATTCCGAATGAAGGTTTCCATGGAAAACATGTTAAATCTCCTTTATTTAATTCCGCTCAATGTTTGGGGGTGGGGAAGGGTTCTGATTGGACAGCGACACAAATGTATTTACACGTTTGGGAAGAAGATACACACTCAGCTGGTAATTAGCTGCTACGGCTTTTTTTATCTGTTTGTTTTGTGTCATCTCGGTTTGTTGTTACACCATGGACGCAAACGTGCTACAAACTATCTCCACAGTTGTACCGATGATAATAAAACAGCAGCTCGAGAATTATCACTTGTTACGTCTGTGAGCTGAGGAGGAGAAGGGAAGAGTGTCGGAGAAGGAGGAAGAAGACAAACTGAGTCTGAGGCTGCCACACCTCAGCCCACTCCCACATCCCGCTCACAAATCCAAAGAGACGTGGAGGAAAGTCCGAAGAGACGACTGGAGGAGCTGGATTATCCTGACTAAATTCAAGGATGTAGAGAGGAGGGAGAATTTCTGGATGACCTGTACCGCGTACCCTCCTTCTCCAAACTTTTACGCTACATGTTTTTATGTTTTCTGCTATTTACTCTTTCCATTATTTGCAGTTCTTCCAGCATACTTATTAAAAAAAATCGTTTCAGTTTAAGACGAGAGCTTGCTCCGGGCCACCATCTTGCAGTGGTGTCATCAGCGTCAGAACAGCGACCTAACGTGCCTGCACTGAACCACCGGAACTATTGTTAAGCAGAATAAACGTTTACATGATCGAGCAATAATTTAAATCGCATATAAGCACGTTTACATCCAAGCAAACTTAAATCTGAATAAACATTAGGAATTAAGTGTTCTTTTAAGTGGTCTTTTTTAATCGGAATATATCTTAAGAACCATAAATGCACAAACGACACTTTTTGCAGCACAAAACACCGCAAATGAAGCACAAACGATAGACTCCATTTTGGACTGTTTTAGTGCATTTTGAAGCTTCCTGGGGGCTGACCCCAATTTGACCTATAAAAGAATCGTTAATTTTTCCAAAACTAAAGAAGCACAAACGAAACTTTTTGCAGCACAAACGAAGCGGAAACGATTGACGTCATTTTTGTGTAGGTTTGCGTTTGATGGGGCGACTTCAGGCAAGTCACTGATGGGCCTGATGTTCTGTGGGAAGAAGCTGTTGCAGAGTCCGGTAGTGTTGCACTGCTGCGGTGATAACGTTTGTCAGATGGTCGGAGGGAGAACAGTTTGGGGGGTGTGGGGGTGTAGTCCTGTCCGGTCCACACCTACTGTCTCTACAGGGTCACTGGAGGAGGTCTCTAGATGTTTGCTCAATGTTCAAAACAGCTACATGTGGTTTGTGGGTGAGTTGTGAGCATAAACATTGACAAAACTAAAATGTGTCCTTCTCATAGTTCATAGGAGAGAGAGAGAGACATGCAGGGAGAGGTGGAAAAAGAGATGGAGAAAAGAAATGGTGCTAAGCGTGGGCGAAGTGAAGAAAGGTCGGGGGGGGTAAACGGGGGGACGGAGAGAAAGGGACAGGAAAAACGAGAGGGTAGAGAGCAAGAGGGGGATGGAGCTAAAGAGAAAAAGAGAGTGAAAGAGTGAGAGAGAGGCTACAGGAGTGTTAAAGTTCCTATATCCATCTATCTTATACAAAGTGGGGCAGAGTTACTTCGAGTGCTAAAAACAAAAGTGCAGCTGTGGCGGAGCGGCTTTATCTAGTTCACTTTTGGAAGTAAAATAAAAAGAACAGAAAAAAAAAAAAGTTTGGCTTTGGTGAAGTTATCGGCTGTCTGTTTCTACTGGCTGACATTGAGATAAAATACATAAATACTTCTATAAACTCCACAGGGGCACCGTACCTTAACCTCCTGAGACCCGAGCTTTTGTCTGGTGTCCATTTTTCATTTCTTCTTGCTATTTGGGATAAGTAGGACCTACTAAGTAAGTCTTCTGTATGACACCATTGGTTAAAAAATGTAAAAACATTAAAATGTATAAATAAATTGCAAAAAAAAAAAAGAACAGCAATTAGCTGTTTATTTCAAGCCCTAAACCTGCCAAATGTGACGTAGGTCGACCGTGAGCGGGTTGGGGTTCAGTGAGTGAGGTTAAAAACACACAAAAAGGCCTGAAAATGTGGTCCACAGTTTTAATTTTTTCTGGTTTTCAATCGTTACAAAAAAAAGTAGAGGTGCAAAAAGTGGAGACAGGCAGCAGTTTCCCTATAGCAGCAGAAACGTCCAGCAATTTATAACTGTAAACTCATCTAAATATTCCCAGGTTTACCTAACAACATGTACAATCAATAATATAACACAGTCCCAATGTCTTCAAACGAGGACATGACATTTCCTGATGCTCTCGTCTGCTGTGGTCAATAAAATGTGTCAAATTTTAATGCCAAATGAAGATACATGAAGATACATGAAGAGACATTATTGTACATAAATACATTGGTTTTATTCATAAATTTTGCATCTAAACTTTACCATGCAGTTTTTTTTTTACTTTCGGGAGCTGCTGTAGAGGTTTTTAGTTGATTACAGGTGAAAGTTTAAAATAATTGAAAATCATGGTGCAAAGAGGCAAAAATGTAATGTCCTCGTATGAGGCCACAGGGTCTCAGGAGGTTAAAAGAGGAGGTGTTCTGCTAATTTGACTTTCTCCCACGTTATAACATAGTTCCCTCATCAAAAATGTGCCTGGAGAGATTTTAGAGTCATCCATGCATGTCTGAATAATCTTGTGATCTCTCCTGGGCCCTATTCAAACCCACCTTATGGTTAGCAGTAAGATTCTGCCCAAATCTCCGCCCACAAGTCACCCATGGGTTTTAATACACGGGGTATTAACTGCTAAAACAAATCACATTTAGATCACCGTGTTACCTTTGATTGTTTTGGAAATGATATATTCTCCGAAAACAAACATTTTACATTTTCTCTAAGTTTCAGTTTTCACACTTTGAGTCTCCCCTGTCTTTGCTCTTTGCACTACTAAGTCACTCCCCCTTCAGAGCGCGATCACAACACAATCAGTGTGCATCCCGCTGATGAAACTACTGCACATCACATCAGGTTTGTGAAGTTGTAGTGTAGAGTTTCTATCGTGTTTTAGTATATTTATGGAGAATTGTTGTGTGGGAGTGTGGATGATGTGGGCTTGTGGGCGGAGCCTTGTACAGGATCTAACTGTAAGCAGGATTTGAATATAGACCAGAAGAGATAGATGTGGGATATGGGAAAATCCCATTCAGATGTTTTTGGTGAGGATTATGATGGCTATGATAGAGGTAGAACATGGTAGAAAGCATGAAAAAAGTTTACAGACCTAATTTTTTTCTTCTTTTTTTTTGCATGAAACCTCTTTAATATGTTGCTTTTTGGCAAAAATAACATTTTCTCATCAATAAAAGGCGACATGGTGATCTAAATATGTCATAAAATAGGGCTCATAACATACACTGCAAAAAACCTTAAGATACAAAAACTTAAGTATATCAGAAAATGATTGAAAAGTAGTGAAATGATCTTGCGGCGTGGACAGATTATAAATTAAGTAATTAACCATTGCATTTATACAGCGCCTTTCATGACACCCGAAGCACTTTACAGTTCATTATTCACTTCACTCCACACTCAGTGGTGTAAACTACTGCTGTAGCCACAGCTGCCCTGGGGCAGACTGACGAAAGTGAGGCTCCAATCTGCACCATCGGCCCCTCTGACCACCACCATCACTCACACACACCACTGTCATACTAGGCAATGTGGGTGAAGTGTCTTGCCTAAGGACACAATGACAGTTTTTGTGACTGACGCCCCCCTGTGGCACCTGATTTTCCCAGTGTCTCCCATCCAAGTCCTGACCAGGCCCTGCTGAGCCTCTGAGATCTGACAGAATCAGGCTTTGACAAGCCGGTATGACCACAGATCATTTAAGTTAACAAGTTCTCTTAAAATACACACCCTCTAGACTGGAATGAAGCCGTCGCAGAACTTGTAAGTAGATCATAAATCTGAAAACACAATGAATAACCTGATAGAAGTTTTAAAATCTTGGCCAGATCAGAGAAATTTGCAGTGTAACTCTTATATCTTTGTGACGCCACAGCAGCAGAACCATGGCCCTCCTCAGCCTTTCCATATCCTCCTCTTCACCTCCACCAGTGCACAGGGCTTGGGTGGCTTTGTTTCACTATTTCTCTTGAATCCACACACTGCTAAATATAGAATATATGTCCTTAAACCCAAATCCATCATATTCTAGATTTGCACACTGCTGTATTTTCCCTGAACATTTGTGTCTCTTTTAAACAAACACACTCTAGACTTTATGAAACTGAACATTCGCTGCAGAGTCAATCTTTCTCTCGGTAATGACCAGATAAAAGGTGGATTAGCATGCTAAAACTGGCTCACGGCGCTGCTTAAACAATGCGCGCCGGATTAGCCGCTAACAGTAGCACATAGCACGGGATTAGCGGTGTGAGCAAAACATAAATAAACACCTGAGCTCTGATTGTTCTGCTGTGCCTGGTGTTTGGGTTGTAAATTGCAGGATTTTAGGCAGAAAAGAAGTCAGAATTCACATAATATGGGGTTTGGCTTTCCATCAGTTTTGGATTTCCGAAAATACGCCTGAATTTTGATTACATTGAAGTCTGAATTAGAAAATGTAGGCTAATGACTCCAAAGGCCCACTATTCCTAAATATATCAACGAAAATGGAGAAGAGTCCATATTACGCCACTTTCTTAGGTGTTCTAATGGAGTTTCTTCATCACAAACACACCTTTTGCAGATTTAGGCTCTCAAACTGAAAACGCTGTGTTCCACCTTGTGATGTAATACCTAAAGTGTTCCACTGTGTTTTTGAACTCCATACACCTTCATGGGAATCATTTGGATCATTTCAGCCCCGGAATTTTCAGTCTCTACTGAACTAAAGGTAAAAGGAGATGTTCACCTGAAAGCTTCGGCTTCGTGACATCACAAGGTGGAACTGAGCATTTTGAGCTTTGGAGATATAAATGGTTAATTATTACTTATTAATAATCCAGGATCCCTGAAAAGTGTGAATGAAACAAAACACAACTCCAGGTGGTTGTGTGATAATAGTTGTGGGATGGGGTGATTGTGGGATAGTGGTTGTGTGGGGGTAGTTGTGGGATAGTAGTTGTGCGATTGTGGTTGTGTGGGGGTAGTTGTGGGATAGTGGTTGTGTGGGGGTAGTTGTGGGATAGTGGTTGTGTGGGGGTAGTTGTGGGTTAGTGGTTGTGTGGGGGTAGTTGTGTGATTGTGGTTGTGAGGGGGTAGTTGTGGGATAGTGGTTGTGTGGGGGTAGTTGTGGGATAGTGGTTGTGTGGGGGTAGTTGTGGGATTGTTGTTGTGTGGGGGTAGTTGTGGGATAGTGGTTGTGTGGGGGTAGTTGTGTGATTGTGGATGTGATGTGGTAGTTGTGGGATAGTGGTTGTGAGGGTAGTTGTGGGATAGTGGTTGTGTGGGGGAGTAGTTGTGGGATAGTGGTTGTGTGGGGGTAGTTGTGGGATAGTGGTTGTGTGGGGGTAGTTGTGGGATTGTTGTTGTGTGGGGGTAGTTGTGGGATAGTGGTTGTGTGGGGGTAGTTGTGGGATAGTGGTTGTGTGGGGGTAGTTGTGGGATAGTGGTTGTGTGGGGGTAGTTGTGGGATAGTTGTTGTGTGGGGGTAGTTGTGGGATAGTGGTTGTGTGGGGGTAGTTGTGTGATTGTGGTTGTGAGGGGGTAGTTGTGGGATAGTGGTTGTGAGGGGGTAGTTGTGGGATAGTGGTTGTGTGGGGGTAGTTGTGGGATAGTGGTTGTGTGGGGGTAGTTGTGGGATAGTGGTTGTGTGGGGGTAGTTGTGGGATTGTTGTTGTGAGGGGGTAGTTGTGGGATAGTGGTTGTGTGGGGTAGTTGTGGGATTGTTGTTGTGTGGGGGTAGTTGTGGGATAGTGGTTGTGTGGGGGTAGTTGTGGGATTGTTGTTGTGTGGGGGTAGTTGTGGGATAGTGGTTGTGTGGGGGAAGTAGTGGGATTGTTGTTGTGAGGGGGTAGTTGTGGGATAGTGGTTGTGTGGGGGTAGTTGTGTGATTGTTGTTGTGAGGGGGTAGTTGTGGGATTGTTGTTGTGAGGGGGAAGTTGTGTGATAGTGGTTGTGTGGGGGTAGTTGTGGGATAGTGGTTGTGTGGGGGTAGTTGTGTGATTGTTGTTGTGAGGGGGTAGTTGTGGGATAGTGGTTGTGTGGGGGTAGTTGTGGGATTGTTGTTGTGTGGGGGTAGTTGTGGGATAGTGGTTGTGTGGGGGTAGTTGTGGGATTGTTGTTGTGTGGGGGTAGTTGTGGGATAGTGGTTGTGTGGGGGTAGTTGTGTGATTGTTGTTGTGAGGGGGTAGTTGTGGGATAGTGGTTGTGTGGGGGTAGTTGTGTGATTGTTGTTGTGAGGGGGTAGTTGTGGGTTAGTGGTTGTGTGGGGGTAGTTGTGGGATAGTGGTTGTGTGGGGGTAGTTGTGGGTTAGTGGTTGTGTGGGGGTAGTTGTGGGATTGTTGTTGTGAGGGGGTAGTTGTGGGATAGTGGTTGTGTGGGGGTAGTTGTGTGATTGTTGTTGTGAGGGGGTAGTTGTGGGATTGTTGTTGTGTGGGGGTAGTTGTGGGATAGTGGTTGTGTGGGGGTAGTTGTGGGATAGTGGTTGTGTGGGGGTAGTTGTGGGATAGTAGTTGTGGGATAGTGGTTGTGTGGGGGTAGTTGTGTTGGGGCAGTTCTCTCTTGTATGATGGTTAATATTCTTCTGTGGCTTTTTTGTCACTTCAGTTTTCACTCTCAGATTTACACAACAGTGGAGTTGAGCGTGAAGGTCCTGAGTGAGGCACGTCTCTGCTGGAGGACACTGTTCCACTCAGGTTTAACTTCTTAAAATGTCGGACACAAAATGACAACGTCTGATTCCCACATGTCCTGAGTGAGCTGGAAATAAGCACCAAAATCATCTCCGGTCTCCTGTTCTAGAGTAAGAACAGACACATTTAAAACCCATTCTGAGCCCTGTGCACCTTACTCCAATGCGGGGAAAACATCTCCATTTAGAAGAACGTGGCACCAGGACATGTTCAGTTCTTTAAAAAATTTAATCGATACATAAATAAATCAAATATTTACGTATTTGCATATATTTTTTCACGTTCATTCAAGTCACATTTGGGGCCTGCAGCTGTTCACTTGTTTCGTCGATGATTTGCTCAGCATTGTTTAGCAACCAAGGTTTTTATTAATAGACTCATCAATTCATAAGAATTAAAAGGCAGCACAAAACCTGGAGTAAGTTATCTGGAGTTTTGGGAGGGACCGGTCAGTTTAAAGTGGAAATAAACACTAAATCCATGTTTTTTCACAAGTCACCTGTGTACACAGTGTGTTAATATTGCATTATCTACTGTTATTCTCTGTCAGCAGTCTTTTTTGGCAACTTTAGTGCAAACTAGGTCAATATGCAGCTTTCCGAAAAAATGCTTAAATCTTGTCAGTGTCTCTCTGTAATTTCCAGTAGTTGGTGACATCACTAGAGTCTGCCCTGACTGCAAACACCTAGCTGCAGGGGCGGAGTTTGAAGTGTGGATACCTGTTAAACCAGACCTGGGCATTGTACAGCTCCTGGGCCACATACGGTGTGTGACTCTGATTGGCCCATTTAGTCCACATCCACACTAGTACTTTTATGAGTCGTTTTTATTGCACATGCAGTGTTCGTTCACATTAATCCGATGGGAAAACGATCATTCTGATTTGTAATCATTTCGTGCTGTCAGCTCCCACATATTCACCTGAGTACAGATCTGATCCGGCGCCGTGTGGACACCTGAAAACGCTGATACGCTGACATCAGGGCTCTAGTCGCCGTCCTTATTGGACCACGTCACTGTGACTTGCACCTTCCTGATTCTTTGGGTTTGTGACATCAGTCATGTGACACTATTGCAGAAAACAGTTAAACGAACCCGAAACAAACGTAAAACAGCGTCCGTCCATGAAAATACTGTTTTCATATTTGCCATCTTCCTCGGCTCAAAATTGGCTGCAACTTCTGACACGGTGCTCCACACTTTGACCCCCATGTGGTGTCGTGACGCCAGACTAATCATGTGACTCGCGTTTCAGGTGGTCCAGACACAACGTGGACGTAAATCGTTTCCAATACAGTGATATGGTGATACGGTGATTCGTTTCAGTGTAAACGTAACCTTAGGCTCATTTGGCTCACAAAATAAACATATTTTATCATTTTACCTCATGCACGAACTAAAGCTGCATTGCTTTTATTTTAGACGTGTTTTTTTTAATGACATTTTTTCTAAGGTTATAACTTTTTCATTGCTGAGTCATAACATAACCTCTTACCAGTCTGACCAGTGCATCAAAACACTGCTATTTACTATTTTATGCTTTTTATAAGAAATACAATTCATATTATGCAGAACTGAGTTAAACATTTTGGCTTGGCCCTCCACAATATTTTTTTCTGTTTCTCATGTGGCCCCATGGAAAAATAGATTTGCCCACCCCTGTGTTAGATCAATCACTGTATTCCTTATACAGTATGTCCAGACCCCGCAGCGGTGGGTTAGTCGATTAAGAATTTCTTAGACCAAGAAGATTTACTCAGATATAATGAGATTTGTTGATAATAACTTGGCCTTAGCCTGGCTCTGTCTGAGGGCCAGGGAGCAGAGGTCACCCAAACACACCCTTAAGTCCTGTCCTGCCCTTTACTATAGAGTCTACAGGGAGACCCACAGGAGTCTAGGGGCCACAGGGAGATCAGGCACAGCTGCGCCCCTGCTTAGGGCCGACTATTGACGGCATTGCTCCACTCTATTGTGTTGAGGAGGCTGATACATGAGGTGGTCAAGAGGAGGGGCGAGTTAATAAAGCTGGGGCTGGTCATACGTCTGATCTGTCTGAAAATCCATATTAGTGTGGACATTTTAATTAAGCAGTGGTTTAAATCATATTAGGATATCATTTGTTGGCTGGATGATCAAATCAATATTTAACTAAGATTCTTATGATTTTTCCGCCAAAATTATATTGATTTTATTGTGGTGCCTACAATCACAGCTCATCAGATCATGAATTAAACCCTAGTGCTGAAATGTAAAATTGTGATGATAGCAATAAAGCAAAATTCTTATCACAAATTCAGTAATATGTATTTGGGTCAATGACATGACGCTGTCCCACTGCAATTTCCTCAGTTAACCTCCATGGAACCAAATCACTTTTTTTTTCCAGAAATGAAGAGTTATTCTGCATGTTTTTTGTCCTTAAAGTGTTCAAATGTCATGTGGTGCGACCGTGCATCATGTGGTGCCACTAATAACAGCAGGAATTCTATGGCTGGAGTTGAATAACAAACAAAGTAGACTTGGGGGAATGGGATTCTTTAGGCATTTTTCTCCATTTTCTGCATTTTATGAGGCAGTAGTTTGTTCATTAAACACAAGCAGGTGACTGTCATATTGCAGCAAAAGAAAATGTCAATGTGCATTAAAAATCTAAAGAAACGCCAACAGTTTGTTTCTATACACTTCATATTACTCACAACTTAGATTAACATCCCAAACATGTTTTAGAAAATCAAACTATATTAATGTTATTCTCGGTCGCAGCACGTGACATTTTACACTAAAAATGCTTCATATAAATGTTAAATACAGATTTATGCACCTGACACTGGAAATATTTGTTCAAGTTCAATAGAACTTTTTAAAAATATATTTTTAAATTTGCCTGTTGAAAATGTCATTGGCCAATGTATGTATGCAAATAACATGTATTATTTATCATACCAGAGTAGTCAAACAAAGATCTAAAAAGTATAGTTGTTCTGGTTCCGCTCCACAGGACCCGTGATATTGATGGTGTTTTGTCTTGTATGTAGGTGGACATGGACCATCAGCTCTCGTTAGCGTCACACACCCACAACCTTGAGCCATTTTTAAAAACATGCAGTGTTTCTGTGAGTGGCCTCACATTTAAATGGTCTTATTTTTATAGCGCTTTTCTACCTTTCAAGGCACTCAAAGCACTTTACAACAAGGAACCACTCACCCATTCACACACACATTCATACACCAGTGTACACAGACACTGGGGGTGAGGTGGGTTAAGTGTCTTGCCCAAGGACACCACGACAGCTTCATCTGTGGGAGCTGGAATCACACCAGCGACCTGTGGGTCAGTGGATCTGACGCTCACTAATGATGTTTATGTCGAGAGTGGGATTCAAACCACCAACCTTCAGATCAGTGGACAAATACTCTACCAACTGAGCTACTGTTGCACATTTCCACAGATGTGACCTGTAGCTTGGCCAGGTAGCTGGTCTCCGGTTTGAAAAAGTGTCATTCCAAAGTGTGGAGCAGTCCAGGAAAAGCAATATTATTTCCCACGGAGAAAAGCATGTGGTGGCCTTAAAGTGCATACGATCGTATATGACTTGGTTTACTTGTGTTTCTAATTCTGACTTGGTTTGGAGGGATAGTACCTGTGGTCAGTAGATTTGCATCACTTAAGTGGCAGGAAGTGCATGCAAAAAGTAGCAAGGAAAAGTACAAAGATAGTGGTTGGAAGTAGCAGTAGCAGTTCTAAAACAGAATCCTGCTTACTATGTCATCAACACCGAACACTCGGTCCAAAGACATTTTACACACATTTCTGTCATTTTAAACCTTCAAACATAAAAGCATAACTATAAGTCAAATGTGGGCTGTTGTTACCATCATGGTTACTAATGTAGGTGCCTGTTTTAGAATGATCTCTATGAAGGTCATATCTCCTGGACATGTCCAACCAGTAAGTAAAATTATAAACCAAATAAATAAGAATGAAAATACCGTAAAATACCAAATAGTCGTCGTTGTTTGTTTCAGTCACTTAACAGACCAGGCATTTATTTGAGACCAGGCGGCAATTTGGGGCGATTAATTCCTTCCTCAGAAACATCTTGCTCAGCAAAACTGGGAAAATATGTTACTCAAATTCTTTTAACTAGTATGACTATAATTTAGGCAATTTTCTATCCAGACATAGGTGAGTTTCCCACATTTGAAAGCGTTACAAATGAGCCATGTGGTTTTAAGTTTCATTTCTGTGCATCAGGGCACAAGGAACTATTTTTTTTCAGTGCTCATAGTTTATGCAAATGAGCCATGTGGTTTTCAGTTTGGTTTGTGTAGAGACGACGCGAGCATCAGTCCTGCGTCCTGTTGTTGTAGCACAACTTCTGTCTTCAGCACAAACATTAGACTCACCATTTATTTGGAACTGGCGCTTATTTATCAAAATGCACACCTGCACCGGGCGTTTAAAGGGGACCCGGCGGTTAATTGGAACCCCACTCTTATTTGGTATTTTACAGTATATAAATAACTAATAATATTTTCAGTAACATCTTCAATTTTCTATATTACACAAAATGGACTCTTGTGAACTTTAAGCCATGTTGCTGTGCACTGTTATAATGTTGTTATTTCCTCAAAAAAATACCTGGAGTTGTGTTTTGTTTCATTCGCACGTTTGAGTAATCCTTTATTATTCGTCTGTCTACATCTCCAAAGCTCAAAATGCTCTGTTCCACCTTGTGATGTCATGAAGTGGTATTTCTCAAGTAAACATTTACCCTTAGTTCACTTGAGATTGGCAATCCCAGGACCCAAATAATCCAAATAATTATACTTGAAGGTGTATGGACTTTTAAAAACACAGTGGAGCATTTCCTATTATTACAGCATAACAACACAAAGTAGAATGTAGAGTGAACTCGGCCTAAATATGCAGGATCTGTGTGTTAGACATGTGTGAATGAAACAAAACACAACTCCGGGCATGTTTGTGATGAAGAAACTACATTATAACTTAGATCACACAATAGCATTATATGTGCCCTTTAAATCCAATGATACTACGCTAACTATGTCGTACTACAATAGGGTCAGCAGGTGAGCCTCATCCGTCCATTGTGCTCCATTATAAGTGCCGTGCTGACAGTTCATATCTCTCTGTCAGTTATCCACAGCCATCGTCCTGCCTCCCCTCACCACTCCGGGTCCATCCATCGTGCCCAACAGACCCCAGCTATTGAACTTTTTATGGAATCCTTTTCCCTCTAGATCAATGCTCCCTAATGTCATCTGTCTCAGCCGTGTCTAACTGCCCGGGACTGTATTAATAATTGCGCCCAAGCTATCGATTCCTATTGACGCGTAAGGGCGCGGTGTAGAGCCCAGGCATTTCACCCCTAAATCAAGAAACATCTCATTAGAACAGACAGCTAGCCCTAAAAACGTCTTTTCCGGCGATGAAAATGGAAATCTAAAATGGACATGAAAATGGATTTGTGCTTTGTGTAGTGTCGCACAATGAATAATTCAAGATGGACGAATGCAAATTGACAAGAAGGCTGCACTTTTGATCTATTTGCCCGCGCATAGTGAAGAGCAGGTTTGGTGTTGTGCAGACGTATACCACGAGGCAAGTTTTGAATTGATTCAAGAAGGTGCGAAGGTTCACACGGTGTGAGGTTCACGTGGATGTTGTTGATATTGGATTTTTCTTTTTCATATTTTCATGCAATTTATTTTCGTTCTCCTCTGAGGGCTCACCGTGTTATTACAGATATCAGTTTATTTACTGAAGGCGCAAAGATGTATCGATTTGCCTGACGAGTAATACTAGGGTTCACTCGACAACTGTTCGATGCTGCTGTAAGGACTGGGTACTTTGGATGTGTGTGTATTTACACTGACAGAGTATGTCATGGAAACCTAGTCAAGTCTATTCATTTTACATAGGCACACTGAATGTTTGATTTGTTATTTTTTTGGAGTTGCTTGTTGAGAAAGAAGCAGTAGCCCCAGCACAGAGCCCTGAGGAGCTCCTATAATTGTCCATCCATCCATCCATCTTCTCCCGCTTAATCCGGCTGGGTCGCGGGGGCAGCGTGCTGCCCAATACTCATAGCACCTGACCCCCTATGAACCCCTCTGCAGGTGGTGAGCCCACAGGAGGGTGGACAACATGGTCCTTGATGTTAGTTCATAGGGGTATAATTGTGATAAAATGAAATCTGAATGAATAAATATATAAACAAATGAATGAATAAATAAATACAGTATTTTTAATGATTTCACGTGAGGGCGCTCTAGGCTTGTGTACCAGTATCTGCTCCGCCTCAGGCTCTTCCTCCTGCTCCACTGTCACTTCACCACCTGCAGCTCGGACCTTTTTGCTCAGTTAAATCCAGGTGGAGACTTTTTTTGTCCAGACAGTGAATAATCCACTGAATCTGGTCCTTTAGTCGACAGAAGCATCAGCACCAGCTGTTTTTATCACTATCTGCAAATAAGACATGAGGCTTTAAGTTTAATTGCTGTAAAACTTAAACAAATGTGCTAAAGCTGCATTAAACACATTATTACTCAGTGTAAATGCTGAGCAGTGAACCGGAAACGTAGAGCGGCAGTAGAGAGGAGCAATCGAGCAGCAGAAAGAAAGTTTGGAGTGAGTGAGAAACTTGTGTTTGATGGAGAAAAGTGGAGGAAACTCAAACTGCAGTGAAGAAAACAAAAGCTCATCGCGGCTAAAAGCTGGATTTATCTGGAGTTGGTGGAGTTGCTCAAAAGTGACACTGAGGATGAAGAATTCAGTGGATTTAGTGATTTGGAGTGAGATGGAGAGTTTGGTAAACTTGTTCTGTTGTTTCTGTTCTACTTTTGTGAATAACTGTTCATATGTGACGTGAACACACCAGACACATGTTCAGCCTGTTCTACTGTTGTTACTATAACTCACCTTTAAGATGAAATGTCTGTTCCTGGTGTCTGATTTAATCAAATACATTTACCCCAAAAATGTGACTTATAGTCTAGTGTGATTTATAAATGTTTTGTTTGTCTTCATTGTGAATTTTTTGGCTCGTGCAACTTATACTCCAGAGTGATTTATAGTCCAGAAAATACAGTACATAAATAAATAGTGATCCAAAATCTATTCACTGTATGATCTTGCAAAATGTAATATGCTTCTTTTTTTTCCCCCTCTTTTGGAATTAATTGTTGGAAAAAAAGACTGGCCCTAGTATAGAGTCCCGAGGAACATGGTGATGAATCCTGAAAAGCCCATTCATGAATAAATAAATAAATTGTCCAAAATCAAGTCACTGTATGATATATGAGTTTGGGAATTAATTGTACAGGTAAATCGTCATATTGTTCATATTTTGGATAAAAACTGTGGTGGGGGGGGAAGATGGGCCTCAGTTTAGAGCCCTGAGGAGCACCTGTAATTGTGATAAAACAAAATCTGAATGAATAAATATATAAACAAATGAAAAAAATAAATACATAAAAACTAAATAGTGATCCAAGATTGACTGCAAAATGTAATATACTTTTTTTTTTCCATCTTTTGGAATCAATTGTTGAAAAAAACAACAAAAAAAAAAAAACAGACTGGCCCTAGTATAGAGCCCTGAGGAACATTGTGATAAATCTTGAAAATTGCATTCATAAATCAATAAATAAATAGTCCAAAATCAATTCACTGTGTGATATTGCAAAATGTAATATACAATTTATGGTACAAAAGGTTTCGAAGGTAGTCACTAGTAGTTTTGGAATTAATCATATAGGTAAATCATCATATTGTTTATCTTTTGGATTAAATTGTAGAGTGAAAAACAAAAAGAAGTGGCCCCAGAAGTGGCCCTGAGGTACACCTCACCTATAATTGTGACAAAACTTGAAAATGACAATGTGCATGGATCAGGCTCAAACCAACCAGCATAAGGAAACACACACAGACACAGGGTTAAGTTACCCTGTGTCTTAAGTTACTGCATGTTTAGTGGTTCTATTCCCATCTCTACTTGTGCATATATTGTTGGTGTGGCCTTGAGCAAGACACTTAACCCACTGTTCCACCAGTACTGATAGTATACTTATTTTTTTCTGTTGATTAAATATAAAATATTATGGTATTTACTTGTATTGAATATATTGCAATTTTATTCACAGATATTATTGTATTATTTTGCTCCCCATCCCAATATGTATATATATATATATATATATATATATATATATATATATATATATATATATATATATATATATATCCATCCATCCATCCATCCATCCATCTTCTCCCGCTTAATCCAGATGGGTCGCGGGGGCAGTTTTGCTGCCCAATCCTCATAGCACCTGACCCCCCTATGAACCCCTCTGCAGGTGGTGAGCCCACAGGAGGGTGGACGTCATGGTCCTTGATGTTAGTTCATAGGGGTGCGGGCATGTTTTGGGTTGATGGGGGAAACCAGAGCCCGGAGGAAACCCATCCAGACACAGGGAGAACATGCAAACTCCACACAGAAAGGCCCGGGCGACCCGGGGATCGAACCCGCGACCTTGCTGTGGGGCCTGAGTGTTGCCACTCAGCCACCGTGCACATTCTCGCTAGTATTGGGTTAAGTTAGTAAGAAGTCCAATTAATTTTATGCTTGAAAAATATAACAATATAAAATCAGATGCAGAAATGTGAATATTAGCCATGATGTGTATGTGCATGACCACTAACAAACCTCTCTCTGCTCTGTCTCCACATGCCTCGTTGGTCCTCTTCTTTATATCAGGTAAGTCTGCAGTGCACTGTCTGTTTGTCCACTCTCCTCTTAATATTGTGGCGTAAATCCTGAGCTGCTTCATAGTCCTCTCTGTTCTCATCTCACTATGCTGACCCACACTGCTGAGCTATGGTTGCCTATGGTTTGACTTTTGGTTATGGTAAATTAACATGAGCATCAATATTGTGCCACAAAGAGTTTTCAATCAACTTTTTTAGCTTGAACTACAAATGATAAATGACCTAGTTTGTTAAAAAAAATTGTGCATATAACTGAGTTGAAGTTGAAGGAACAATGTAGCTCCACTATAGAGCCCTGAGGAACACCCATAACTGAAATAAAATGTATTATATATAATGCATTACTAAAACTATAAAAAAGAAGCAAGTTGTTGAGGATAATTGGGGAAAAAAAAAAAAAAAACATTAAGAAACCTTTAAAAATCAACTAAATGTAATCGCTTGCAAGATTAAATTAGAGTGAAATTCACTTACTTTTGGTCCTGGTCCTTTACTTCAGCATCTTTTTTTCTTCTCAATTTTTTGCAGATGTTCAATGTTTTGCCTAGGAAATATTTTAAAGCACTGTTTTATTGAAAATAGCTGGCAATGTGTCTTTTTGTGCTTAGTTTGTTTAAAGCTGTGGTGGATTCTTGACTTTTTAAAATGTTTATCTTTTGGAGTATGTTGTTGAAAAGAAGTGGTCCTAGCAGAGAGCCTTGAGGAGCACCCATAAATGGAAGAAAACTTGAATAAAACTTGCATTCATAAACCTAAGAAGAGAAGTAGCCCAAAATCAAATAACTATGATATTGCAAAATTCTATACACAATTTATGTGTATCTGAACCATAGTCATTAATTTACTTTTGGTCCTGGTAGATTAAGTTCTTTTTATTTTTACTTTTGTGGATTCAGTGTTTTGCCCAGAATTTATTTTTAACTCTTTTCTTTTGTACATAGCTGGCAGTGGCCCTACAGAAGATACTTTTTGTGCTTATTTTGTTAAAAACTTGGACAGATTGTTTAGTAAAATCTTGAGTCCAACTTGTTTGCTGCATGGTCACATGAGCCAGAATCCTATTTTAAATGAATGAATCCTTGGTATTTTCAGATATTGACACTTTCGGCATTATTGTCTCATGTTTTATAAAGCGTGAGGTGATGTGTTTCTCAGACAGTTTCAGTGCAGTGATGATGCACAGTCGAATCATTTCCTGATTCTTGTTTCCTTAATTCTGCACAGATTTTTATGACTAAATTTTTAGTTAAAGAAACATGGCTAATGGAGCTCAACAGTGATCGCCCACCCTGCAGTTCCACAACTAAATTCCTCATTCATTTCTCTAAAAGACAAGAAATAAAAAACAAATTAAAATTAAAACCAGTTACATGTTAACTAATGATAACAAGACTGTCATTTTATTCAAAATCTGTTTCTGAAACATTACAAACCACCAAAGTTATTAAATCATTTCACCCATTGTTACATTTGAAACAGCCTTTTTGGACTTAAGACAATCAATAGATCATGATTATGGATAGAACGTAACTGCTTAGCCTTCCTGATGCCTTTAAACTTAATATTTGCAAAGTCTATGAAAAAAAAAAAAGCGAAAGGAAAGTGAAAGACGAAAGGTTATATTAGGCACCAGATTCCTGCACGAGTTCGGATAACCGCGGATACCCACTGCAAAATTTAATGAACGGGTGAAAATGTATGAACAAAAACAGGGCTTTATTTTAGTCAAATGCAAAAATGCTTTTTACAAGACGATTAAATATGTTTTTGCCGCACACATTCCCACAAATCTCTGCCACTGTCATGTTCAAACTTCACGTGTGATGTCCTGCAGTTCAAAATTACTCCCGAGGAACTGAAAAGAAAATTAGCGAGTGGAGAGTGTAAAGTTGTGGCTCTTTTTTGGCTCTCGGACTGATTGATCGGGTGCAGCTCGGGAGTCGGTTTGTATTTCTAGTGGGTTGGATCGGGTGCGTAATTTTACTTCAATTCTGTCAGAAAACGGGTCGGTGTGGATTGATATATGACGGTTACGAGCGGGTGCGGTTTGTCAAAATCAGGTTGTCCATCTTGGCATACTATGGTTTCTAGTAGAAGACATAGTAGCCAGAGTACCTGAGGTTGGTTAGTATGCAAGCTACAACTAACTAAATATACTTTGCGCATTTTAAATTCCGCTTCCCCATTTCCACCAAAGCCACATGTGCGCTCATTTCTCTCATTTCCTGTAAACCCACAAAACAGCGAACCGCCAAACAAACCAATATTAACAAAAATAAACCCAATTTGTCCGAACGCTGTTTGAACACGGGTCAGCGAGGGACCTCTGATGGCTCCAAATGAACGCGTTACCATTCGCCGCCGCTCTCCCCCGCTCGGATCCGGCCCGTAATGAGGAAGTAATGACGTTCGGGGAGGGGGTAGGGATGAAGGGGGGGGGGGCGGGGCTAATGCGACTGAGCGATGCGCCGGGGGGGTGCTGGTCTGCTCACTTTAGCGGCAGACAACCCCCCGTCCCCCTTCCTGGTTTAATATCAGGGACATGGGGGAGGAGGGGGAGGGGCTAAGGGTTATTGCAGAATAATATTAACGAACACACCGAGGCCAAGTTACCTCGTGTCCACATACTGAAGGGTTAACAGCTGTTAGAATGAAGGGATGTTAAATAAATCTATAGGAATTGGATAAGATTGGCGATGATATGTCAGTATGTCATATTACATCAATACCTTATGAATTCTGAATTGTAATGTGAAGATTTACTGAATTAGTCTGGGGTTCTTCTTACTGTTATAGTTGCTCATTTAAAGGTACATTATGTTATTTTCTAGAGGCAGCATGTCATCTGCATGTTTCCATGGAAATAGACTTACTATTTCCTACTTTGGAACATTGTCCATTGAGATAAGTATGTTTTATGTCATATTGTGCAGTATTAACGCCAAAGGAACAACATTTCAATGAAAATGTGACGGAAATGTATATTGTGGAAAGATTTCTCTCAATGTGGGGGCACAGCACCCACATTGCCTAGTATGAAAGTGGTGGGTGCGTGAATGGCGGTGGTGGTCGGAGGGGCCGATGGCGCAGATCGGCAGCCTCGCTTCCGTCAGTCTGCCCCAGGGAGAGTTTGTTGTCTTGTTTTGCTTTTGTGCTTTTAGTTTTCGTTTGGTCATGTGTTTATATTCAAAAGAGATTGGTGTAGAGCTTATTGGGGTCTAATTGTAAATGTTTTATTTTTCACTGCTATGGTTGGATCATGACTCTTCTTCACCTGTCGCCCAGTCAAGTGTGCAGAAACGATTTCCGACCAGGAAATACAAAAATGGCCAAATTGGGAAAATAAGTGTGAAAGTTTTTACAAAAATTTTAACGCTAATGATCTTAGCTGTGTTTTAGTAAAATGAGCAGTGTGACTTGTCATACGTGTTTAAGCTGCTCTGGGTGTTATTCATTGTATCGGCCGATCTTTTTCTCGATCCAAGACGATACTCTAAGCTGGTCACTCTATGTCCACTGTTCTGGAGACTACAGACAGTCAGCCTGCTCCTCCCCTCCTCTTCTCTATCTCTCCTGCTTTCTTATCACCCTACCCTTCTCTCCCCTCTCTTCTTCTCTTCTCCCCTTGCTCCTCTTCAGCTCCCTCTTCCTCTCTCCTCCTCTTGCTTTCCTCCCTTTTACTCTCTCCTCTCTCTTCTCTTCTCTCCCTCATCTCTTTCCTTCCTCAGTGTCGGGGGGCCATGTAATGAGGTGCAAGGAGAGGGGGATAGTGGAGGACAGGATTGGGATCAGAGCCGCTCTCACCCTTGGGTCCCTGGGGTCCTGCAGGTCTGGTACAGCTCAAACAGTGAAGAAAAGAGGGGAGCGCACTGTGAGAAGGGAGCGCACCGCGAGAGGGGGCGCTGCACTGGACTCACCCACAAATTAGGGACTGGCTCTTTTTTGGGATCCGGACGTTTTGTTTGTCAGTTTATTTCAAAGAGCCGATCAAAAGACTGTTTACATTCACTGATATGTCAGAAGCCGGCGCGACAACTCATTTTATCTACAATCTGGAATGTTTCACAGTATGGCATTAAACCTTTCTATCTTCATGGAGACCAAACCAGACCAACTTACAGCTCAGATCTGTGGAGAGGCGACACACAGTCAGATGATTGGCATATCCATAGAAACAAGCAAACAGTGTTACCAAAAGTTACATAGTGCACCTTAAAAATGAATACATAAATAAAACGTTGCACTACAAAATAAATAAATAAATACATAAATAAATAAATAAATAAATAAATAAATAAATAAATAAATAAAGGGTTACTCAAAAGTGTGAATGAAATAAAACACAACTCTAGGTCTGTTTTTGAGAGAACAACATTAAAATGTGACTTAAATCTCATAAGAGTCAATGTTGTGTAATATCTGCTGCATTCCATTTTGTTTTTTTTTCTTCAGTTTTCAGACCACCTCAGAGGGACAGTTTAGAATTGTGGACATAGGGCCTCATTTCCTGGTGAGGCAGAGTGTTGGAGACGTGTGGAGACACTTTTTGAAATCTTCCATCCAGTCCTTGTAATTGGAGAGGTTGCTGGTGCTAGACTAGTGCTTGAGGGGAGCAGGTCAAAAAGTCTGTGTCCAGGTTGAGAAGGGTCAGATGTGATCAGACCTGCATGTGTCCATGTCCTGGAGGTGTACAGGTCCTGAAGAGATGGAAGGCTGCAACTAAGGGTGAGGATGGAGGAGGTGAGGATGGACTTGATGATGGCCGTATAGAACTGCACCAGTGTTGCAGGTTGAATCTCTTTAGCTGCCTCAGGAAGTACAACTGCTTCAGGAAGTAACTCCTCTGCTGGGCCTTCTTTACGACGGAGGTGGGCTCCCATTTGAGGTCCTGGGTGATGGAGGGCTCCCATTTGAGGTCCTGGGTGATGGTGGGTTTGAGGTCCTGGGTGATGGTGGGTTTGAGGTCCTGGGTGATGGTGGGTTTGAGGTCCTGGGTGATGGTGGTCCACAGGAAGCGAAATGAGTCCACAGCGGTGATGGGGATGTCAGGATGATGGAGGGGAGTGGGGCTGTGTGCTTCCTAAAGTCCACAATCATCTCCACTGTCTTCTGGGCGTTAAGCACCAGGCTGTTCTGGCTGCACCAGGACACCAGACGATCTACCTCCATCCTGTAGGGAGACTCATCCCCGTCTGAGATAAGTCTGATAACCGTGGTGTCATCTGCAAATTTGATGAGCTTGACAGACTGGTGGGAGGAGGTGCAGCAGTTGGTGTACAGGGAGAAGAGCAGAGGAGAAAGAACACAGCCTTGGGGAGAGCCGGTGCTGATGGTCCGGGAGTCCGAGACATTCTTCCCCAGCCTCACGTGCTGCTTCCTGTCCGTCAGGAAATCAGTGATCCACCTGCAGAGGTGACATTGACATGCACTAGCCTAGCACCAGCAACCTCTCCAAATACAAGGACTGGATGGAAGATTTAAAAAAGTATCTCCACACGTCTCCAACACTCTGGCTCACCAGGAAATGAGGAACTATGAACAAAATTCCCAACTGTCCCTTTAAACATTTTTGACGTGTGCATTATGTCTCTATAGTAACAGCTGAACATTCCACCAATAAAGACACACACAGAACACCTCCAGCGCGAGGTGCACTGCAAATTTCAATACAATATAACCTCGTAACAGTAATAGTACCGGCACTTGAATATGAATGCTTTTCCTTCCCATTCACTCACAAAGCTTCAGATCCCATTGTGCGTACAGTGAAAAGCCTCCCACAGCGTCAGGACACATAAACACGGCGTAAACAAACACACAAATCGTCACATTCTTGTGTCCCCCGTCGGGCTCTGAACATCCCACTCCGCCCCTTCATCAGAGAGCGCCCGGACTGTGCCTCAAAAACACCACGCTTACCATAACGGCCATTATTCCCCCCTGCACGCGACCATTGTATCGCAGTATTATGACATCAGTGTAGCTCAGCACGGACCACTCTGGTATACGGGGAAGCTGATATAGTGGGTAGTACTTGCATTGACTCCGTTACATTTACTTGAGTCATGTAAAGGTCCTATATTAAACTAAATTGACTCTGTGTGAGCTTTTAGTCATGTTACCTCATCCAAAAACTACAAACCTGTGTTGTTTCATTCACACATTTGGATTATTAACCTGTTTGTTATTAGTCTGTCTACATCTCCAAAACTCAAATATAGTGCTGGTTTTAGTTTTTAAGTGAACAGCTCCTTTTACCTTTAGTCCAGTATAGTGCTTTGGTCTCTCGATGAAGGCAGTCACATTTCTTTCTCCTCTCTGGCCCTTATCGTTCCTGCTTCGCTTCTCTTGTCTCGTCTACTGTCTTATACTTTGACAGATTATTTCCACCCTGCTCATCCAAACTAATCCAAATGAATCAACTTTGGATTTGATAAAATGGTCTCTCAATGCAATTGACATCTTTTTTTTGACGAGGAACACAGGTTTGGGGGAACCTGCTTGCCCCAATTGGAGGAGAACAACATTTACCTATTCGGACCCATGACTGCAGGACTTGCTGATTGGATCATGGCATGACCCTGTTTTTTGGAAAATTCAGATACAGAGGCACAAAGCACTTTGGCTGCCCGGAAGGACTGGGACGACGGGCACGACAATGGGCCGAGTTTGCTGTCATTAATCGCTGGTTGGATGGACATGGTGGTTCTAAATTGCAATATTGGATAACGTCTTGGAAGAAAACTTGTAGGATTTGTAATCACTGTAAAGCGCTTTGTGTTGCATTTTTTGTATGAAAAGCGCTCTATAAATGCAATTTGATTGATTGATTGAGATTTGCAATTCCAGAACTGAAATTATCCAAATGATTCTAGTGAAGGTCAGTGGAGTTTAAAACCACAGTGGAGCACATCTTCTATTACCACATGACATCACAAGATGAAACAGTGTTTTCAATTTTAGAGATGAACATGTCTAAATATGCTCTATTCACGTTTACGTCACAAACCAGGAAGATGTTTGGAAACATTTTTGAGGAGGACTGAAAAGTTAAAATCCTCCCTCTTTAAATCTAACACAACACTTATTTATTTATTAGTTCATTTGTTTGTTTGTTTATTTCATTCATAAAGTATAAAAAGACATGCCCTAACATTAAACACACAAGAAATGAATGAAAATAAGAAAAGAAGGGTCATCTTATGTTATCTGCCTCTTCTTCCCTTTTCCAGACACGACACTAATTCTGAGAGTTCCTTTAAAACATTTAACATCCATACATTTCATTTCAATCAAAAATATTAAGCAACTGCAGACAGAAATCTTCACTTTCATTGCACAACATACATACTTACATATTGCACTCATTTGGTTGTGTTTTTGTACTTGATGCCTTGATTTCTTTGCAAAGACTAGAGCAGTGGCCCCTAAAGTTTTGTGCACCACAGACCAGTTTAATGTCAGACAATATAAATACGACAAAATAAAATGATATGATCAACACAAAAACTGTGGTATTTTGTAAATATAATAATAAACTTTTCCAAAGACGTCTGTTTTTTACTCATTTTGCAGCTTGTTTAATATTAGTGTTAACGTATCATGACCGACACAAACATCTTGGCGTCAAGAGTGAGTCACAGACAGACGGAAAGGAGAGAATTTGGTAATTTTTCAAAGTAAAACATTTTTCAGACTAAGATAATAAATAAAACAGAAATAATGTAAGTTATTTATTAGGGGTATAATGATATCCAAGTCTCACGATACGATACCGTCATGGTATGAACCTTACGGTATGAATATTTAGTGTGATATGGTGGGAGGCTCATGATATCATGATATTCTACATAATAACAAGACTGACTCTAAAATGCTTTGACCAGTCATTTGGTACAACATTTATTGTCATTAGGGATGGAATGATATTCAAATCTCTCTCTCTCTACAATATTTTCATCTGATACATCTCACTGTACCAGATTTTTACAATATTTTGTGGAGGCACAAAACTGTGAATCTGCTCCTTTTTCCTCTGAAAATGCTTCACAAGACTTAATCCAAAGAATGAAGATTTCAAAGTGCTTAGAACAGTTATTTCTTCATATCATCTGCACTGAAACGGAGCAAAGGATCATGGTCTATGTAGTTCCCTCTGTTTTTTTTTGTTTTTTTTTTAGCTATTTTTGCATCAGAACTATTCATTTAAGCAAAGTGACTTGGGATTCCAGATATTGAGATGCTCCTCGATATCATTGTGAGACCTTTGATGATATGATATCACCAGATTTCGGTTATTGTTTCATCCCTATTATTTCTTCTTTCTGTGCAGCCCAGTACCAAACGACCCACGGACCTTTACCGCTACAGTAGAGTAAAAATATAAGGCTGAAGCGTATTCTGTACGATAAGGGGCCCTGACTCTGGTTGCATGCAGCTAATAGACAACAAAACGACTCCATATGTTGACAAGTTGCGATCAAACGTATTCCACCATCCTTAGTCAGTAACACTAATGCTAATGCTAATCCCACTATTGAAAATACATGGATCTTTTGTGCACTTCAGTCTTTAGCAAAACTCTCCAGCAGCTCCAGCGCTTTCCTGCCCTCTCCCCCACAGGAGCCCCACATGTGACAGAACACATTTCAAACCCCCAGACCCCACTTACCGAGGTTAATTACTTGGTCGAGTGCCAAAGACTCCAATGAAATCCGTTTAATACCAACTTTAAGCGACTAGAACTAATGCGTGTTAAATATTTATGCGTGTCTGTGTAGTGGAAAACAGGCGGGCCAGAGGTGAGCTGTCCAAGGCTATCGGAGCAGTGAGCATGCAGGGGCCCGCGCGGTTAAACAAGTCCAGGCTGTGATGACCAAATTGGGGTTGGCTGCTCCGTGACCTGGGCCTGTGCGCTGGAGGGATGTGTGGGTAAATAAAAGCGGGTTAGCGGTGGTGACAGAGGAGGGGGTGATCAGCACAAGGTCAGCCGGAGCGGATAGAGTTAGAATCGCTGTGGTTTAAACTCCTATAATACTGTACACACAATGGATTCAGGTGAGCTTTTAGCCATGTTATAATGTTGTTACTAGTGTACTGATATCTACTGTAGAGTGCAAATGTTTTAGGCAGGTGTGGAAAACTGCTGTAAACTCGGAATGCCTTCAACAATGGAAGTGTTTTCATTCCGGTTTCAAAAGAGAAATCTAAATCAGATCAATATTTGGTGTGAGCTTTGCCTTCAAAAGTTTTTCTTCTAAAAAATGCCTTCACAAGACTTAATCCAAAGAATGAAGATTTCAAAGTGCTTAGAACAATTATTTCTTCATGTCGTCTGCACTGAAACAGAGCAAAGGATCATGGTCTATGTAGTTCCCTCTGTTTTTTCCTATTTCTGCATCAGAACTATTCATTTAAGCAAAGAGACTTGGGATTCCAGATATTGTGATGGTCCTCGATATTATTGTGAGACCTTTGACAATACGATATCACCAGATTTTGGTTAGTGTTACATCCCTAGTTGTTACCACCTCAAAAACATACTTGCAGTTGTGTTTTGTTTATTATTAGTCCGTCTACATCTTGAAAGCTCAACATGCTCTGTTCCACCTGGTGATGTCATATAGTGGTAGTTTTCAAGTGAACACAGTGCAGAAAGTAATATCTATTAAAAGTCCTATTCACTTGGGATTAGTGTTACCTGTGGACCTTTGGTGATTTGTAATCAGTGTGGAGGATGCCTGCGATCACAATCCTGTGTGAATGTGCCATGTCTGTAATTTGTAAAGTAAAATTCCACTGCAAATGACTTACCGTATTTTCTGGACTATAAATCGCACTTTTTTTCATGGTCTGGGTGGCCCTGCAACTTATACTCAGGACTTATATATGAAATATTTCAGTTCACATCTAAACGTAAATGTAAACCTGGGCAAGAGACAAACCCAAGGCACCAACTGAATATACTCAAAGTCCTTTATTGCATCGAGGGACGCCAACACGTTTGGACCAGCAAGATATAATTTCACATGTTGGTTATTTTCATACTGAGGCCTCTAGGGGGCACTCTAGGCTTTTGTACCAGTATCTGCTCCGCCTCAGGCTCTTCCTCCTGCTCCACTGTCACTTCACCACCTGCAGCTCGGACCTGTTTGCTCAGTTAAATCCAGGTGGAGACTTTTTTTGTCCAGACAGTGAATAATCCACTGAATCTGGTCCTTTAGTCGACAGACGCATCAGCACCAGCTGTTTTTATCACTATCTGCAAATGAGCCATGGGGCTTTAAGCTTCATTGCTGTAAAACTTAAACAAATGTGCTAAAGCTGCATTAAACACATTATTACTCAGTGTAAATGTTGAGCGGTGAACTGGAAACGTAGAGCGGCGGTAGAGACGACCAATCAAGCAGCAGAAAGAAAGTTTGGAGTGAGAAACTTGTGTTTGATGGAGAAAAGTGGAGGAAACTTGAACTACAATGAAGAAAACAAAAGCTCATCGCAGCTAAAAGCTGGATGAAGAATTCAGTGCATTTAGTGATTTGGAGTGAGATGGAGAATTTGGTAAACTTGTTCTGTTGTTTCTGCTCTAGTTTTGTGAATAACTGTTCATAAGTGACGTGAACACACCAGACACATGTTCAGCCTGTTCTTCTCTGTTCTACTGTTGTTACTATAACTCACCTTTAAGATGAAATGTCTGTTCCTGGAGTCGCATTTGATCAAATAAATTTCCCCCCAAAAATGCAACTTATGCTTTGTTTGTCTTCATTGTGCATTTTTTGGCTGTTGCGACTGATACTCCAGAGCGACTTATAGTCCGGAAAATACAGTACTATATTTGGCCAGACACAGACTCCTGGTGATAATACTAGTCCCCTGCGAATCAGCATCTCAGTGTTTGTTGTTTTCTATCTCTTTTTTTTTCTTTTGGCGTTCTTTTCTCTTTCATTCTCTGTGTCAATGTCAGTAAAATAGAGTCATTTACAGACTTCACTTATCCCGTGCAAATGTGCTGCGAGTAACACAGAGGTGGGGCAGGAATTTGCAATTTATCAGATGTCCCCAGGTTATACTTATCTTGTGCAAATAGGGCTTAAGTTAAAATGACTTTGACTTTATTTGAGCAGATTCACCTTGACAAGTGAAATGATCTGCCAGTGGAATAAGTGTGTTTTTCTTCATTCAAGAAACATTTGATTTTGTTTCATATTTTAAGTACAAAAAGTCTTATTCCATTGGTAGACAATTTTACCTATTGAGTGAAATGGACTCAAATCATGATAAAACTTCAATTCAAGTGATGAGAAGACGACACTGTAACATGGAGAAGATAACGTAAGATGGGCCCTTTGGACGTGTGGTGGCCTGGTTTGTCTGGTTTTACGAAGTTTTCTGCAGACGTGATGAGAAATCGTCCAGGTGTAGAAGGAGACTGTCGTTGCATCTGAATGTCAAAAGCATCACGACTGTGAAAAAATAGGATCAGCGGCTGGAACGGCGAACACAAAATGCACAGGTTGTATTCATGTTCTATTTATTATTCATTGAATCTGTTTATGGCGTCTTAGTCAAACAAAATCTGCATTTGTCGACTGTGAGTGAGCATAAGGGCAGAATTCAAATTTTGGTCATTTGATCGAGCAGGTGAACTGTCGATTTGAGCTCCCAAGGCAGAAGTGGAGTAACAAGTCACATTTTAAAAGTGTTCTGGTTTTATTGTCTGTTTGGACCAGTTAGGCGTGTAAACATCAACATGTGCATGTTGGATTTGCGGTGGAATTCCTACGTTAGATGATTGAATAGTTTGGATTTAATATTTGATTTTATTGTTATCATTTTCATTACATCGTATTTTACTTTGTTTCCATGTGTAGAAAAAAATCACAGAGGGGTTCATGGGGGGGTCAAGGGCACAGTGGACTGGGCAGTGAACAGCTGCCCCCGCGCCCCAGCCTGATTAAGCGGAAGAAGATGGACGGATGGCATTGTATAAATAAAATATAACTATATTATAATAGGAAATTCACACTGTAGCCTGTGATATTAATGTTAAATATGATATATATAACACTTTTCAATAGGGATGTAATGATATCCAAGTCTCACGATACGGTATCGTCACAGTATGAATCTCACGGTATGATATTTACTGCAATATCAGGGGAAAGCTCATGATATGGTGGGACGCTCACAATATCACGATATTCTACAGAATAACAAGACTGACTCTAAAATGCTTTGACCAGTCATTTGGTACAACATTTATTGTCATTAGGGATGGAACGATATCCAAATCTCTCTGTACGATATTTTCACCATAAACATCTCACTGTACCAGATTTATTACAATATTTTGTGGAGGCACAAAACTGTGAATCTGCTCCTTTTTCCTCTAAAAATGCTTCACAAGACTTAATCCAAAGAATGAAGATTTCAAAGTGCTTAGAACAGTTATTTCTTCATGTCGTCTGCACTGAAACGGAGCAAAGGATCATGGTCTATGTAGTTCCCTCTGTTTTATTTATTTTTTTAGCTATTTCTGCATCAGAACTATTCATTTCAGTGGACTTGTGATTCGATATATTGTGATGGTCCACGATATTATTGTGAGACCTTTGACGATACGATGTCACAATATTTCAGCTATTGTTACATCCCTATTCTTTAATATAAAGATTTCAGTGTTTCCAGTCATTTCTTTCTCTTATGTAGTTGGAGCCTTATTTGATAGAAGATATCAGCCTGTCGAAATGAGCTCCTCTGCCCAAATTCATATAAATGAGTGAATAATGGAGATTATACAGCGGGAGCATTATTCGATGGCTAAATTGTCGATATGTGCTGCTTTAGTCAGAGCCCTGTTTGAGCAGAATTCAGCTGTCCAAATGAACTACGCATATTCATATAAATGAGTTTAACTTGTACATAACTAAAGTATAAAGTGTGATCACGGTGTGCAAACAGCATCAAACCTGCTATCTCTAATCGAAAGAAATATGTTGTCAAACTGGGGAGGTTCATATAACCCAGTTCATTTCAGCGGGGCGTCCCATTCTGACAGATCCAAGCCCAGTCTCACTTCCTATTTGGAACGCGGCGGATTAGCTCTGTCTATTTATAATATATGCAGTCTATGGCAGAGACTAGGAGAGGCGCTCAACTGCACGGAGTAAGAAACATTCAGGGAAATATGAGACAGCTGTTTGGACACACGCGTTTGAGATCAGCAGCAATTACAAACTTCTCCAGAAATCCAGTTCTCTGCAGAAGACGTCCATCGAAACTGTTCAAATCGTTCAGAACAAAATGTGGAACTTCTTTTACTTGAGACAATTACCAATGTCAATGTGGTTATTTGTATTCTAGTCTTTTTTATGGCAATTATAGCTGCACATTTTTAGGGTTAATGCTAAATTACCCGACGCCCCTGAACATCTCATAGGTCCTGTTTAGTTCTTCTGCTGTGGACGGGGACAAGAGTCTGAATCAGGGTTTGGGGCAAAGACTATTCGAATGAGCTTGTCTAGCGCAGTAAGTTCAGTGCGCTCATGCCTGTCTGCTGTTTTACACTGGCCCCATATCGGGACGGTCAGGGGCCATATGATCCAGGGGCCACACGGTTCAGGGGCCTCTCCGCTTTGGTGGGGTTATCTGAACTGGAATACGTTTCACTGGGGTTTCGCTGAGGTACGGGCTTCTCTGCTGCTGATGATGTGGAGCTTTCTGGGCTTATAATAAATGAAGCTTTCTTTCTGGGCTTAACGTGGATTTACTCCTCCTCCTCCTCCACCATCTACGAACCCTCCGCCCTGCACCTCCACACACTTGCACTGTAAAAAATAATACACAGGAGAAGGACTGGAACTTTACCCAAATAACACAGACACAAATAAAACAAAGTGACAGAAGTAAAGCAAACACACATTTTAGCTTAGTTTAGTTATTTATCAGGGACAATGCACTTAAAAACATTGAGGTATTGAGCAAAGAGGTCATGTGTTTGTGCAGGTTATAGCAAAATGACCCATGTCCACCTTCAGCCCCTGGACAGGCTGGTGTCATAAATGGCGTACATGCCACGAATATAAAATGCAGTGTATACTGATGCAATCATTCACCCAGTCGATCAATCAAAGTAAAACTATAGTCCCATTCAGTGTCAGTTATCACGTCCATCCACACTATTTCCATATTTACAGCTCACATTGCTGCATTGGTACAGGGCAGATTCATGTGTACAGCCGTTGTTTGTTCAGGCATGTAAACACCGATTAACTTCTTAGGTTCCTTTCTAAGACAATGTAGCCAAGTGTATTTGTACCTTGTTGACATGTTTCGGCTGCTGCTGCGAGCCATCTTCAGAACTGTCACCGGTGTTGGTGGTGACGTGTCATATATCAGCTGTTGTTACTTCCTGTAGGCGTGGTCAGCCTGATGGGACCTGCAGGTTGCCCAGACTGACCACGCCTCCTGTCGCCCGGTGGTCTCTGGAGGAGGGTGTCCCAGGTATGTGAAAGGAGGAACGCGCCGTCGTCACGGTTGATGCTGTCAGTGGCCTCCCTGATCCAGCGTTTGAACTTGTTGTTCTCCGATCCAATGACCCGAGCCCCGTCCCAATCCATAATGTGGTTATTTCCTTTACAGTGGTCTGATATGGCAGATTTTAGGTTTTCCTGTTCTGCTTTGTCTCTTTGTGTTCTGGTGAGTCTCCCTACTGTTTCAACAGCTGATATATGACACGTCACCACCAACACCGGTGACAGTTCTGAAGATGGTTCGCAGCTAGCAGCCGAAACATGTCAACAAGGTACAAATACACTTGGTTACATTGTCTTAGAAAGGAACCTAAGAAGTTAATGCATTAAGAAGACAAAATGAATATTTTTGGCGTAATATGTAAACACCGAGTTTCATGTTCTCCGTACACTCAGTGCCCTCCACATCGCCCCTCACCTTCTGTTACTTCTGTATAAGAGCATCATTCAGTCAGTCATACTCTTTGTTCCATCTGCCATCTCCATTCTCAACAAACTCTCTCACTGGCTCTGACACGTGCCATGTTCTCTTGTTTGTAATGCTGTTGTTGAACTGTCTTGTGTGTATGTTTATGGTGTGAATGTTAACAACAATGTCATGACGACTGTGGAAACGAATATCCCTCTGGGGACAATAAAATCATATCTATCTATTTCATAATTTGTGAATGATATAATTTCACGTGGGAGAATGTTCCTATGGCTCTGGAGGAGAATGATGACTGACCAAAAGAGCTTCTGCATCTCGGAACTGTTGTGGAATTTCTAAAGTATAAATAACAAAACTGAGAAGTTGTCTTAAGTCAAAGAGTCTGATTTATTCCAGAAAATGTGCCACAATCACAACCCTGACTGTCCCTATCAAAGCAGTCTGTCCCTGTCTCTTGTCTTTACAGTAACAATCCAGAGCACATATAGAGATATATTATGAGTAAGTGGTCTGTTGTATTTTGAAAGTCCTCAAGTGAACCCCAGTTATGATGACGTAAACATTTCCATAACAGGACAGCAGACTCTCCTCTGGCTCTGGACCTCAGCAGGTTTTCTCTGACGTGAGCACCTGAACTTGGGGGAGCGGCTGAGTTATGAATGATTTTAAATAGAGTTTATAGAGCATTTGATTAAATTTAAGCAAGTTATCAAAATTTAACAATTTATATTTGACAAGTATTGAGCAGTGGTGGTACAGGCGAGGCTTTTTAGCATGGATTTTTTGTGCTCGTTTCTACAATGTTCCTATTGGCTTTAGAGAAGTTTTAGCTCGTGATACAGTATTATGGCATTAAAATATGTATATGAAGCCTCGGCTGTTAAAGAAATTCTAATATGTTTAAAATCCATCAAGTTTATAATTTAATTCTAATTATTTGAAAATGTGGAATTATTCTGCTGTATATTTATTGAAAACATTGTATTTTATTAACAATAATTTTGCTTTGAGAAAAATATTTCAGAAATGTCACACATAAACCAGATGATTCATACCAGCTACATGTCTTTTATTATTCTTTTGTGTGTTTTTTTCTTTCTTTTATATGTCATATTCTTTTTCTCAATGCCCTACTTTACTTTAAAATCACCTAATCAAACTATTTGTATTTCCATGAGTATTTCTTTTGCAGTATTCTCCCTCTCTGGACACGGGGCCTCTCCTCCTCCACTCTGCTCCTCTGTTTACTGAGCTCAGGCACTTATTAAAGTCGAATCCATGTAAGAAGCACAGCTTCTGTCCTCCATGATAGATGGTGTGATGCTGTTAGTGTGAGGATGACCTCCACGCAGAGCTGAGCTTCATAAACCAGAGCCCCCAGCCACAGGGGCCCGGGGCCTCTCATCTCCAGACAGCACACAGGAGCACGGGGAGCACTGTCTGTGAGGGGAGAATGTAGATTTGAGATGAAGGGCAGGCTCATGTTGATGTGTGGAGGAAACTATGGATTGTTTTGGAATGTGAAAAACAGAACTACACTGGGGGAAAACTATATCCAGGTCAGTTAAGATGTTTTAAATGACTTGAGTAGATTCATCTTGACAAGTAAAATGATCTCCCAGTGGAATAGGGTTTTTCTTAATTCAAGCAACATGAGTTTTTCTTATTTTAAGTTTAGTAAGATGTATAAGTACAAAAAGTCTTGTTCCGCTGGCAGATCATTTTGCTTGTCAAGTGAAATTTACTCAAATCATAGTAAAACTTTCTTAATTCAAGTCATCTTAACTCGGCCCAATTTTGTTTTTTTGCAGTGTAGTTCATTTGGAGCCGTTTGCAGTCGTCCAAAGTGATTCCTCGTTTACCTTATGCATTTATTTATTTATTCATTTATTTGTTTGGGACACAGTGCATGTTAAAAAACAGACATGACAGAATGCATGAAGGGAAACACGCCGGATTGTAGCCACAAGGCTCAATCAGGTCACAGGGGTCAAAAATGCATCAGGAACAACAATAAAATTTACACTGGATAATGATCAGAGCCTATATACAATGATCAGAGCCTATATACAATGATCAGAGCCTATATACAATGATCAGAGCCTATATACAATGATCAGAGACTATATACAATGATCAGAGACTATATACAATGATCAGAGCCTATATACAATGATCAGAGACTATATACAATGATCAGAGCCTATATACAATGATCAGAGCCTATATACAATGATCAGAGACTATATACAATGATCAGAGCCTATATACAATGATCAGAGCCTATATACAATGATCAGAGCCTATATACAATGATCAGAGCCTATATACAATGATCAGAGCCTATATACAATGATCAGAGCCTATATACAATGATCAGAGACTATATACAATGATCAGAGCCTATATACAATGATCAGAGCCTATATACAATGATCAGAGACTATATACAATGATCAGAGCCTATATACAATGATCAGAGCCTATATACAATGATCAGAGACTATATACAATGATCAGAGCCTATATACAATGATCAGAGCCTATATACAATGATCAGAGCCTATATACACCAACTGCACAATCCTACAGATAACCACACAATTCATAGTCACTTTTACACAAAACTCTATTCACATTCACTCAGCTCAGTGTCTACACTCCACAGGCGACAAAAAAAAAATTCCAGTCAGTCTTAGAGGGTCCATAAGAGACACAGTGTGAACAAACAGCCTGGACTCTCGTGTGTGCAGCTTTGACCAGGGACAGTTTTTCAGTTGAGCTTTAAAAGAATTGTATGTCAGGCCCCCTCAGTGTTCAAGGTAAACGGTTCCACAGGTTCCCACCTCAGACAGACAGAACCATGTGAAGGGGGAACGCCTGTGGGCTCTGATCAGGTCTCCTCTGGGGCTCCTGTGCTCCTTTGTGAGTTTTCTTCGTATCTGGTGCAGTTCTTTCAGAGGTGGAGGAGCGAGGGAGTGAAGAATGTTAGAAATCAAATACCCTGATTTGTTCTAAAAATCTATATTTTTTTAGAACATGACAGAGCATCCGAATTATTCACCGCACTGAGTTTAGAGATCAGAGCAGAGATTAGCATCATGGTAATGCTAACGACAACTAGTATGCAAACGTGCTTCCTCCTTTTCTGCGTGCAAAAGTGTCCACAGTGGGTGAATTCACAGTATTCTTTTTTAACATGAGCAGGGGAAAGTGGTCGGGCCAAGGGGTGGAATGGGATTCAGCTAAAATGTTGCGAGATCGTTTTTTGGGAGTCCGTATTTATCGCGTGTACTTATTTTTTGTACTACTGTGAATTTTGTTGTTATTTTTTGGCTATACAAAGAATATATTTACCAAGACTGAGCTGTAAAAGTTTTAATGAATCACTGTTATGAGTCATTACAGAGACAAAGAGTTACTAAAGAGTTTAATTCTGCTGTTTTATTTACTGCTGCTCATGATTTTTTAGCAATATTGGAGATTTAGAATCGTTTTTTGTACTTTAAACCATTTTAAAATCCATATCGGCCAAGTTAGGTCAGATCTGTGGAAAAATGCTCAGTCTTCTCTCCAGTCTTGATCGCAAAATTAGATCGTAGCACCACAACAGGAATACATTTAAAGCCACACTAGGGAACATTACAGAAATAAATCAATAACATTCCCACAGAGACGAGCAGGTTATATATCGCGACGTTTTAACAATTTGTATATACAGCCTAGTGGCAGACACTAGGAGAGCTGTTCAACTGCATGGGGTAAGAAACAATCAGGGCAATATTAGACAACTGTTTGGACATGTACACATGCGTTTTAGATCAGCAGCGATTACAAACGTCTTGCCTGAGCAGCCAGTCACTCTCTCGTTCTGTTCACATCCACAAGCACCAGGAGCTGGTCTGAGGTGACAGTGCACCGCGGGTGGATCCACAGTAGTACATTTAATAGTGCAACAAGCGCTGAAGTCCAGGCTGACGGAAAGCTCCCTCATGTGTGTGTGTGTATGTGGAAGAACAGTTCACTCCACACACAAACCCTCTCCTGATGATATGCAGCAGACACACGTATACTCTGTAAATGCACAAAAACACGATGCAAAACTCTACATAACAACTCAATAAACCTGATGTGATGTGCAGTAATAAAAAAGTAAATAAATAACTAGATGTGCAGCAATAATACATTTAGAATCTATTATTCCCATTTATATCTTTTATTTACTCTTTGTTGTGATGTGATATGATATGATAAAATATAATAAAATATAATAAAATATAATATAATATAATATAATATAATATAATATAATATAATATAATATAATATAATATAATATAATATAATATAATATAATATAATATAATATAATATAATATAATATAATATAATATAATATAATATAATATAATATAATATAATATGTGTGAGCTTCTGTGTCCAAGTCATTTCCCTTGTGGATCAATAAAGTCTGTCTAAGGCTGTGTCCCATTACTGTCTTACCCTTCGTCTTACATCCTACCCCTTGGTTTTGGGCGTTCATGTGAGGGCGAGGAGTGTCTCAATTCTAATTCTGATCAAGGGCCAGGGCCACGAACTAGAGCTACACACCCCTTGAAACGAAGGAAGCTCTCGACCAGACTTGAAACGAAGGGGTACGTCCTTCAGCTCAGGACGACAGCATTACCTCGACCAGCCAAAGGATCTCATAAATCTAAGTATTTTCAGCAGTCGTAATGATCAATAAACAGTTTAACATGAGTTACAATTATGACGCTCATGTTCTGCGTTACTTTTAATGAACTGTTGTTGAGGTTTTAATTGTAGTAACGCTTGTTTAGCCGACGTTATTGTTGTCATGGAACTTTCATGTTTAAACAAGCGACATGACACTTTTTAGATGAAATCAGTGTGAAGTCAATTTGCTTGACAGCCCTTGACTGATTGTTACTGGTGGGCCGGTTTGATTATGGTAGAGCTAGCTTACTATGGGATTCACCCAGCAACTGTGTTTCCCTCAGAGGCCACCAGAGGAGACTCAGCGGCTCATCAGATATCGAAGTGAAAAAGACAAAAAGCAGCAGAGATGGTGACGCGACACTCGTACCCCGAGACCTCTCAGCTCAGTACTGAGGGGAAAGACAAAGAGAGTAGATAAAGGGGTAGGGCAGGGGTTTCAAACTCATTTTGGTCCGGGGGCCGTATACAACCAACTTTGATTCCAAAGGGGCCGGATCAGAAAACTCATGGCATATATACCTCAAAAATAGCAATAAGTCCAAATATTTGTGCAGAGAAACGCAAATCTATTACAGACATTTATTTTATTTTATTTTATTTTACAAAATATTATAATATTATGCTAGGTTAGGTTGTTTTCACAGCAGCATCAGTAGCCTCTTGGCCCCTGGGTGAAAACAGACGGCTGTTTCTTCAGTCCCAGCAATAATTCGTTTATCTTCTGTCTTCTCACACCAAGCACAGGTTTCCCATTCACCTCCGTGAACAAATAAGAATTAGTCCATTTTTCTTGGAAAATCCTGCACTCAGCTCCACTTTTCTTATTTTTGACATTTTGCTGATGAGGGTCACGGTCAACAGTCAAAACGATCGTCCTTTAAGAGCATTTGGAAAGAGGCAGGTCTTCATTTGTCTGGTGGAGGCGCCGCACAGAAGCACTGGAGATGCTGCTATGCTAAGATGCGCAGAAAATTACCAGAAAAATCTGAAAATTTTAAATATTTTAATAGAAAATCAGCCGAGGGCCAGATTAAAGGTCTTGAAGGGCCGGATCTGGCCCCCGGGCCGCATGTTTGACACCTGTGGGGTAGGGGAAGGGGTAAGTTTAAACAGTTTCATTAGCGGGATGCACACTGATTGTGTTGTGATGAGAGCAAAGTGAAAGCTATAAAACATGTTATTATTTTTGGTGAATATAACAGTTTGAGAACAATAAAAGGTGAGTAAGTGATCTAAATATGTTATGTGTTAGCAGTTAATTCTTGTTTACTGGCGGTATCGTCTCGGCATCGCTCCCCCTAGTGGACGGGGGGTGCGTCAATTCAAAACTTTTGTCTGTAATGTTTCTTTTTTTGTTTTTTCTTGTCTATTTAAGTGGCACCACCTCACAACAGATCTGATTTGTAACCAGCTTGTCTCCATTGACATATAAGTTTAGTACCGCACTGTATAACATGCCAGGCAAAGCAATAACGAGGACGACTGACCCTCAAAAAAGCTCCACAATGCACCTTTAAAGGGTCCATATTACACCATATTCACCATATTCTGTTTCCTCATCACAAACACACCTGGAGTGGTGTTTTCTTTCATTTACACAGAAAGAAAACACTCTGTTCCACCTTGTGATGTCATGTGGTGATACATGAAGTGCTCCACTGTGTTTTTATTAATATTTTGTTTGTACTTTATTTTTAAGCTTTAAGAAAAACATTTTCCATACAAATCCTAATTTAAACCCATGCACGCACAATACAATGAAATACAAATGCAAATACAATGAAACATAAAATACTAATAATAAAATATATAAAATAAAAGTACAAAAGGATTGCCATAATAACAAAAATAATATTGCCATTACAGCTATCATTCTTAAAAATAAATAAATAATATCTTTTACATACATATACACCTCTATTCAGATTAGTTTTTCTTTCTTTTTGTGTGTGTGTTCTTAAACTCCACATACTTTCATTAGAATCATTTGGAATTGGCCCTGGAAAATGATGATCTCTACTAACCAAGAGGTTAAAAGGTCGCTGTTCACTTGAAAATTACCACTCCATGACATCACAAAGTGGAACAGAGCATTTTGAGCTTTGGAGACGTAGACAGACTCATATAGGCCCTTAAAGTTATTGCTCCGTTCTCTTCCGAAAGCGGCATCTGGTGTGTTTGGGGTCACGCAGGTGTGAAATGGTAAGTATATATTGGGCTGTTTATGATGAAGTGGGCGGGGTTATGGCGGTCACATGGGGCGGTCGGGCGCGTTTGATTTGTTTAGCCCTGGGGGAGCGGCGGTGAATTGGCAGTTGCCCATCTGCTGATAGTGCCTAAATGAGCCTGAGCAGTCAGAGGAGACCAATCGTCCTTCTCCAAAATGATATTAGACCCCCCCAGAGATGGACGATCATGTGTGCCCCGGCAAACACCATCTGAGCAGGACGAGGAAGGAGGCCAGAGTGACGAACTGAATTGTTTTAAATTACAACAGAATGAGCTGGTGGAAATAGACCCAAAATGTCGTTTTTTAATGGGACGTGCTGTGGAGGGTCGAACAGTCGGATCGATTTATATGACCTCATCCAGATTTACTCCCCAGCTCCAGCTCGTAGTCACTAACATCTGCAGCCTTTTACCATCTGAAAAACAGCAACAATCACAGGTCTACTGTCTACAGCAGACCTGGAGAGACTTCTCCATGCGTTTGTCTCCAGTAGGTTATATCCTGTATCGGCCTCTCACTGGCCTCTCCAAACGAGCTGTGAAAGCTGCAGAACATCCAGAACATCCAGAACATCCAGAACGCTGCAGCTCGAGTCCTGACTCCATCCAGGAAGTACGAGCACATAAGTCCTGTGCTCAGGTCTCTGCACTGCCCCCTGTGCTCAGGTCTCTGCACTGCCCCCTGTGGCTCAGAGACTTTAAAGCAGCTCTGCTTGTGCACAAATCTCTCCTTGGCTGAGCACCAAAGTCCATCTGTGACATGTTAGTGCCACATGAACCATCTGCACTCTGAGGAGCTCAGGGACCGGCCTCCTGCTGGTCCCAGAGTCAGGACTAAACTCGGGGAGTCAGAGTTTCAGACTCATGCAGCTAAAACCTGGAACAGTCTGAACATGTGAGACAGACTCTACTCTGACTCTGTTTAAGTCCAGCCTCAAATCAGTTCTGTTCAGACCTGTCCCTGACCCGAAGGTGCAGGGACGTGACCCTCTCGTTCACCGGGGTGAACTCCAACACGCAGCAGCTGAGCTGTGGGTGATGAGCCCACACCAGCTCGTCGCCGCCTCCCGCAGCCAACAGCAGAGAAATGGAGAGTCCAGCCCCTTTCAAGGAGTTGGGTTCCAGAGCCCAAATTGTGTGTGGAGGCGAGGCCGACGATATCTGGCAGTAACACTCGACATCCCACACAAGCTCAGGCTCCTTCCCCCCCAGCGAGGTGATGTTCCATGTCCCCAGAGCTAGTCTCCATGTCCATGCATCGGCCCCTTATGGCTCCTCCCCGAGATGGTGGGTTCAGGGGAGGGCGGTCCTACGTCCTGTGGGGGAAGACCTGGGCACCAGACGTTCGCCCTCAAGCGCCCACCCAAGGCCTGGCTCCAGGGTGGGGCCCCAGTGACGCTGTCCCGGGCGATGTAACTGGCCTCTGAATGTAATCATCAAGGGGCTCTTAGTCTGACCCGTCCCCCTGGACCTGTTTGCCTTGGGTGACCCGACCAGGGGCATGAAGCCCCCGACAACATAGCTCCTGGGATAATGTGGGCTCAAACTCCTCCACCATGTTAAGATGGCAGTTTGAGGAGGGGCAAACTTTGGACCGTTTTACTGAAATACAAACTATTGTCTAGTGGAAAACATGCAGAGGGAAGCAGTGTTTCCATGTGTGGATGAATGTCTTTTCTACCATAAGCACTGTGCACTACTCTAAGTGTTCAGCGTACTCCACTTACTGCACTCTAATATTCTGAAGTATCTGGACAGATGAATCATGTGTGGAGCCTGAGAACTCAAGCCTCCACTCTCTCCCTCTGTTCTTCTGTCTGTCTGAGCCCTCTGAGGCCTTGTGTGGGTGAAGCGTCTTGCCCAGGGACACAAGGACAGTTGACGTTTGAACCATCTAGCTTGTGGTTGGTGGGCAAACACTTGACACGCTGACCCACTTCTCCACTTGCAGCACTCCTGATTTCTTAATGGCCTAATTGCTTTAAATCTGACTCTCGTTGTAAAATGAATCCTCCTGTAAGAGCCTCCATCCACCCGCTCCTTCACTCTGGAGTAGAACCCTCAACCCCTCAGCCTCCCCCGGGCTCCGAGGAGGCCCCGGAGCACCATTATCCCTGATGGCACGTCAGCGTGGCTCTTCTGCTGCAGGCCCTCCTTTTGTGACGCCTTCGGAGCAGGTCATGTGACTCTGGAGAGGACTGGAAATAACGAGTGAGGTGAGGAGAGGAGGAGGGAGGTGCTGTAAAGAGAGGATGAGGAGGAGGGAGGTGAAGAAGGGAGAGAGTGAAGAGGATAGAGGGGGTTAGGTGCTGTGAAGAAAGGAGAAGAATAGAGGGGGAGAAAAGGGAGGTTAATGAGAGGAGGAGGGAGGAGAAGAAGAGGGTGAGAAGATGAAGGGGTTGAAGAAGAGGGGAGCAGGGGGGTGTGAGGAGAGGACAAGTCCTGTTTGAAGTTTGCCCCCATCAAACACAAATCTGCACAAAAACAATGTCAATCGTTTGTGATGCAAAAAAGTTTCATTTTTGCCGCTTCAGTTTTGGAGATAGTAATGATTCTTTTCAGGTCAAATTAGGGTCAGCCTCCAGGAAGCTTCAAAATGATCTAAAAATGGAGTCCGTCGGTTTTGCTTCATTTGTGCTATTATGGTTTTTTAAAGATATCATCAGTTTGATGACGTCATCCATCCCCTCAAATGTGAAACAGCCTCAAAACAGGCAGAAAATTAGACGAAACGTTTGTATTTCGCTTTGTGCTGTTTTGTGCTGTGACAATTTTCATTTGTGCGAGTTTATTTCTAAAATTCCATCCATCCATCCATCCATCTTCTTCCGCTTATCCGGGGCCTGGTCGCGGGGGCAGCAGTCTAAGCAGGGGCTCCCAAGCTTCCTTCTCCCCAGCCACTTCCTCCAGCTCCTCCGGACGGACCCCGAGGCGTTCCCAGGCCAGCCGAGAGACATAGTCCCTCCAGCGTGTCCTGGGTCTTCCCCGGGGCCTCCTACCAGTGGGACATGCCCAGAACACCTCCCGAGGGAGGCGTCCAGGAGGCATCCGGACCAGATGCCCGAGCCACCTCAGCTGGCTCCTCTCGACGTGGAGGAGCAGCGACTCTACTCCGAGCTCCTCCCGTGTGACCGAGCTCCTCACCTTATCTCTAAGGGAGCGCCCGGCCACTCTGTGGAGGAAACTCATTTCGGCCGCTTGTATCCGCGATCTCGTTCTTTCGGTCATTACCCAGAGCTCATGACCATAGGTGAGGGGAGGAACGTAGATTGACCGGTAAATTTCTAAAATTGTTCATTATTATTTTTATTTTATTCTTTTTTTGGCTCAGCTGACGGGAGTGGCTTTAGCAAAACTCCGCAAAACTCATGAAGAGAAAGGATCTCAGGCTGTGAGGCTATGTTCATTTTTTTGTGAAATCCGATTTTTTTTTTCGCAAGGTCGTTCACATTTCCAATTAAATGCGACTTGTTTGTGATCAGTGTGGACTTTAAACGCCCCCAAAGTGTCCCACAGGTGCATTGGAGACACAACGACGTCACAGCAGAAATGGCTTAAACATGGATGCTAACATTGAGCTCCTGGAGATTTGAGTGTGAACATGTGCAGCTTATTTGTTTTAAGGAGGAGATTGAGAAGGAGAAGGACGAGGTTTTTGGCCGTTGGCGTTTTGTGGGGCAGTGACAGCGACATCTGTAGAAAGGAACGTGTTGGATGCAGGTCAGATGAATGCGTCCTCGCCATTCAGACTGAAGTCGCATGTCAAAAGATCGAATATGTATCGGTTTCAGGAGCACATATCCAAGTGGCCTGAGTCACGTTTGAAAAAAATCGGATCGTGTCGCTCAGACTCTCATTAAAAGATCAGATACAGGTCGCATAGGGGTGAAAAAATTGGATTTCGGTCATTTCAGGTGCAGTCTGAACATCGCCGAAAAGTCTGTATTATTCTACAAAATATGAATCAAAAGCAAATCACTAAAGACCGATACAGACTTTTCCACAGCCTCAGATCGTTTATCTCCACTAGATTTGCTGCCGCCATCAGCTGATTACAATATAATTTCTGCAAAAATAATAATGAACGATTTTAGGAATAAACTCGCGCAAATGAAAATTGTCACAGCACAAACAAAATACAAACGTTTCATATTATTTTCTGCCCATTTTGAGGCTGTCTAACATTTCGAGGGGCTGGATGACGTCATCGGCGAAAATAAAACTGCGGATATCTTTAGAACTATAATCGCACAAACAAAACTTTTTGCAGCACAAAGCACAAATGACAAAAGACTGAGCCTGATGTGACCTAGAAAAGAATCATCAGTATCTCGAAAACTGAAGCAACACAAACACACACTTTTTGCAGCACAAAACAATACTGTACAAACAAAGGACAAATGATTGACCGTTTTCGTGTAAGTTTGTGTCTGACGGGGCCCAACTTCACAGAGGTGAGGACATATGAGAAGAGGAGGGGAGAGAGGAGACAATGAAGGAGGGAGGAGTGAGGAGAGGACGGAAGGACAGGCCCGTAGCCAGACTTCCAAGGGGGGTGGGTCGTTTTTTAAGCCAAAAGTGACCTTTTTATACGGGTGCCTTTGCGACCCAGTGATTGTACTATAAGTACATGCTCTATGGCATGTGATGCAGTGGGTTCAGGGGCTCCTCACCCAGAATGTTTTTAAGTAAAGAGCCTGTTTTAGCACATATAAAAGTTAAGGCTGTTGCATATGCTGAATATAAATAATTATCATGATTTAAGGGTGTACACAGAGGATAAGGTGATATTTTACCTTGATTAACTATTAGTATAGAATCATTGGGATGACAAAGGTATTGAAATTGAAAACCCTTAATGTCACTTGTTATCTATTACATTATCTATTGTAATTATGCAGATATTGTTAAATTATTATAAAAATACAACCAATTAGATAAAGTCATTTGCTTATAAGAACTGGAATTTATTAATAAATATGAAACAAATCTTTATTAGTCGTCCGACCCCCTCGACCCCTTCCTGGCTACGGGCCTGAAGGAATATGATTTTTTTTTTTTTTGTTCTAAATATGGAGTTTAATTTTAGTTTAATTTTTAAGAAGAAGACCACGTTTAGGCCTAGTTGATTCCTGTTTTGTTCTCATGAGAAAAAAAAGAAAAAAGAAACATGATTCTCCCCTTTGACTTATATAGAGTTTAAGTCTGCATCACACCAAACCAGGACTAAACACAGGACTAAATTAGGGCTCTGGGACTTTGGCTCTTTTATGGAATCCATATCTGTTTTTGTGTCTGTTCATTTCAAAGAGCTGTTCAAAAACACTGGCTCTTTTATTATTGTATTTCTATGACAGAAGACAATGTGAAAACTCATTTAAAAAAACAAAATAACAGAAATAACCAAGGCCCAAATGTGTTCAAATTGTGAGTGGGAGTGCGTTTACCCAGAAAATGATGCAGAAATAAACTCATTCCACTCCAATTTTTAATAATAATTCTGATTTAAAAACCAAACTAATATGATCTTATGATAGTCTCTTTTTTACACATGAGATCCGGTTCCAGCCATTCACATTAAAGGAACCGTTCAAAAGAGCCGATTCCTTCACAAATGTCACATCAGTGAACCAGACCTAGACCAGGACTAGAAGAGGACTAAACCAGCTCTTCTTCACCACTAAACTGGAACCAAATCAGGATGAACGTGAACTCAGATTCTGATTCTGTTATAAAATTCTACATTTTTGCAGATTAGAAAATGTTTGTGTCAGTTTTTTTTAAAAATAAAGACACTTTTTTTTTTTTAGATTTTTTGAACTGTCACTGCGTAATTGTAACCCCGGACGTCAGCCCTCATCAGCTCCATATCTGTGACTATTGTGTATTGTTTGGTCAGATCCATACGTGGACAATGGCAGTGGGCGGAGTCTCGTACGGCTGCATTGTTTTCTATCGACGCTGTTATTTATGCTTTTATAATTAGATGTATCAGCGAAAAGAGACGCAGGAAGCAAAAGGACAAAAGCGAGTCATCGATCTCAGTGTGCGGAAAGCCAGACATAACTTTAAGAGTCCAGCAGGGGGCACTTTACACCAGCTCCTCTTCTGGCCATTCACTGGAGAGAGCTGCTACACAACAAAAAACAAAGAAATGCATAATAATAATAATAATAATAATAATAATAATAATAATAATAATAATAATAATAGTAGTAGTAGTAGTAAAAATGCTTGATGATTGAAAAGTTAAGACAAGTAAAACAATATAAAAAGACATTTGCAGTATTTGGAGACAAGTCTTTTCGATATTTTAAAGTAGTGTGTGGCTGTATAACTCTTTTTTCTTACAGATCCTTTAGTGCACATGTGTCAAACATGCGGCCCGGGGGCCAGATCCGGCCCTCCAAGACCTTTAATCTGGCCCTCGGCTGATTTTTCTATTAAAATACTTAAAATTTTCAGATTTTTCTGTTAATTTTCTGCACCTTTTAGCATAGCAGCGTCTCCGGCGTTTCTGTACGTTGCGACTCCCACCAGAGCAGCACAAATGAAGACTTTCCTCTTTCCAAACGCTCTTAAAGGACGGTCGTTTTGACTGTCAACCGTGACCCTCATCAGCAAAATGTCAAAAAATGAGAAAAGCAGATGCTGAGTTCAGGATTTCCCAAGAAAAATAGTCTAATTCTTATTTGTTGCCAGAGGTGAATGGGAAATCTGTGCTCAGTGTGTTTGGAACAAGTGGCGTTGCTCGAGGAATATAATCTTAAACACCACTACGAGACACGGAGAAAAATACAATAACTTGAAGAGAGAACTGAGTTTTCTGATCCGGCCCTTTTGGGATCAAAGTAGGCTGCATACGGCCCCCGGACCAAAATGAGTTTGACACCCCTGCTTTAGTGTGTATTGAAATTTTGTCTTTAGGTAAGGCACTTTTGATTAAAATTCCACCAGAGTGAGACTGAGGAGTGGATGGTGTATCAAAGTGATAAGAGGGGGAGTTTAGTTTAGTTTATTTATTTAATGAGACAGAGACAGTGCACAATCTACATTAACCTTAGCAGAACAGGTGCACGTACCGGGTCGCTCATTTCCACCGGTCGTCCCTCGGCAGGTTGATGTTATAGTTCATAAAATCAAACATACAAAGAGAATGACCGGAGCATCAGAACTGTTCTGTGTCCTCATTCACACCCAGTTCTCTCAGCACCTTAAAACCATCACCTTTATCGTGCAGATCACTCCAGAACCTCACACTCTCTCCACACACTCCTCCTACTGCCTAAAAACTGTATTTTTATAATTATAAAAAAAAGAAGATTTGATTGATCCTTCTAGTGTCTTCAATAAATCTTCAAAATACTACTACTACTACTACTACTACTACTATTACTACTACTACTACTATTACTATTACTACTACTACTACTACTACAACTACTACTACTACTACTACCACTACTGCTACTACTACTACTACTATTACTACTACTACTACCACCACTACTACTACTACTACTACTACTACTACTACTACTGCTACCACCACCACTACTACTACTACTATTACTACTACTACTACTACTACCACCACTACTACTACTACTACTACTACTACTACTACTACTACTACCACTACTGCTACTACTACTACTACTACTACTACTACCACTACTACTACTACTACTACTACTACTACTACTACCACTACTGCTACTACTACTACTACTAATAATAATAATAATAATAATAATAATAATAAAGTGGTTTGCAATGTCATCCATGCATGTTTGAGTAATTTAGCGATCTATCTTCTGCCCTGTTTGAACCCTCCTGGTCAGCAGTATGCGCCTGTACAAAGCCGATGTGATGTGATGAATAGTTTCATTCGCGGGATGTTGATGCACGCTGACTGTGTTGTGAGCGCTCTGAAGGGGTAGTGACTTAGTATAGGGAGAAATGGGAGGGGAGAGAAAAAAACTTTATTTTATTTTTTGCAAATATAACATTTTCAATACAAAAATACGTAACATGGTGATCTAATTCTGCGATGTTCTACAGTTAAGACCCCATAGAAGTAAAATACTCCCCTTTAACAGAAGTTTAAAGGTGCATTGTGTAACTTTTCTGGTGGAGGGTCCATCACCTGCTTGTTTCTATGGATAATGTAACTGCTCTACTTTACATTTAAATTAAATACACATTTGATTAAAGTGGCCATTATTCTGTATTTAGTTTTCAAAAATACTGGTACAGGAAGAATTTGATATCTCTTTTTTTTCATTTTTATTTTGTAAACAACTACAAAAATATCTAGGGACTCACCCACTTCATCACTTTGGTACCTCATTCTCTCCTCAGTCACCCTCAGACTTAGATTAAAAGTGCCTTACCTAAAAACACAATGGCAACTATTATATTTTGCACGCTCTGACAGCTCCATCAGCTCTGTATATCTTTCCAGCTCCTGAAATAAGTCGAGTGACTCTAGTAACTTCCGCCTCCGTGTTCACCCAGCCTGTCTCCACAGTGGTCCCTCACTCTGGCTTTGAGACCTCCATTAGGACCAGAGACAGCTCCACCAGAGCCCTGACAGAGGCTGGAGCAGGGGGCACACACGCCACAGCCCTCCCCACACACAGAGCTCCGGTCTGGGCTAAACACGCTCCCTACAGCCTGCTGCTCTGTGTGTGCTGCCCTGTGCTGTCACTCAGGACAAACGGGGAGAAGAGGAGGAAGAAGACAAAATACAGTCAAAAGAAGAGGGGGAGGTAGAAGAGGAGGAGAAGGAGGAGGAAGAAGAGGCAGAGGAATATGAGAACGAGGAGGAAGAGGCAGAAGAATAAGAGAAAGAGGAGGAAAAGGCAGAAGAAGAGGCAGAGGCGGAGCAGGTCGAGGCAGAGGAGAAAGAGGCAAAGGAGGAGGATGAAGAGGTAGAATATTAGGCACATGAATAAGAGGAGGAGGAGAAAGAGGCAGAGGATTAAGAGGACAAAGAGGCAGAGCAATAACAGGAAGAGGCAGAGGAGGAAGAAGGCAAAGAGGCAGAAGAGGAGGAAGAGGCAGAAATATAATGGGAGAAATACGGGTTCCAGTGTGCACCAAACATAGAATATATATAAATGGACACAGCTCACCCACTAACTTCTGTGTTCAAAATATCTGTAACTGCTACAATGCAAAAAGCCTGGCCAAAATGTAAGATCTAAACTTAAATCTACCAGAAAATGACTTGTCCATGCAACAAGATCATTTTACTTGACAAATTCTCTTCAAATAAACGCCCTCTAGACTAAAATAAAACAGTCTCAGAACGAGTAAGTAGATCATAAATCTGAAAACAAGATGAATAACCTGTTTGAAAATCATGGCCAGATCAGAGAAATTTGCAGTGGAGAGTGAGTCGTGTCATTTTGTTCTTAAATGTTTGTATTAACACATTCTACGTGATCCAGGGTTTTTTATTGTGCTATTTTGGCCATAAATCAATTCCTATTGCTGTTGACCAAGCTCTGAATTCTCTCATATAACTGCTGGCCCTCTGAGCTTCATTTGACTGGAGCCAAACACTATGTGTGACAAACACTCCCTTAGTCCACTTCTTTATACAGTCTATGGCGCCAGCAGTGCCCTGGTCTCTATAAACTGACTGGTTCCTCAAAGCTCTCAGGTCTGAAGGTGCCGCATGGCGACAGCTGGTTGGCAACAGTGTGTGGAGAGAATTTTCCCATACTGCACCTGCCGGTGGGTTTTTTGCCCTCTGGCACCAAGGATCGTGTGTTTATCGAGAGACTGAGGATCGGCCAATGTGTTTGTTGATGTCTATGTCAGATTATGTTTCCATGTTCACTGTGAAGCCCATTGGGGCAACTCTTGTAGTGATTCTGGGCTATAGAAAAAACTGAATTGAATTGAATTGAACAGCTTCTACTAACATAAACAGGCCCATACTGTCTGCAAGGTGAGGGAGGTGTCTTGCCCAAATATACAAAAACAATCTTTCTGAGCTGGGACTGAACCATCAGTTATAGGGCTGGATTTGGAGCCAGGTCAGTATTAGGAAAAGCAACTGATTTGTGGACAAAATAGTGAAATATAAACACCAGGATCATGTAGAGCAGGTTAATACGAACATGCTACGACCAAACTGACGAGGCCACAGCAGCAGGTCCAGAGGAGCCACGATATCCCGATGTAAAGTGAACTGGAGCCCATGGAGCTGGAGGCGCCCCCATGCACACTTCCTGTTTGGAAGTTTGGATTTATATAAACAGCCTATGGATTAGTGTTGTAGTCACATCCGCACTCATCGAGACCAAGACCTGCCCAAGACCACAGGGTCCTGAGACCACAACAAGACCAAGACCTCTGAGGGTCGAGACCAAGACAAGACCAAGACGAGCCCGAGACCATGGCCTATTGAGACCAAACTGAGACCACCTTTGTCATTTCCAGTATTTAATAGTATTTTACAGTTATTTCAGCACATGTATAGTATATAGCCTATCTCAATGTTTTTATAAATCTGTCCAAGTGGCTTCAAGACCAAGACAAGACCGAGACCAAAAGAGGTAGAGCCTGAGACTAGACCAAGACAGTAAAAAAACAGTGTTGAGGCCAGTCTCAAGACCAAGACCGGTCTCAAGTACTACGACACTACTATGGATTGAACAGAACAACAATGCTACACATTTTAAAGTCATGTGGTTATCTGGTCTTAGATAAGAGGTTACACTGAGAATTGAAGTCATTTTTCACTGTTGCCATCACCGGTTTCTTCATTTACACGAGTACAAATGTGTGTCCATTATTGTGTGTGCGCTTCATCACTGTGCACATTTCCGCGGTTAGCCCCGGACAACAGTGTAACCTCTCCGCTCCAGATTAACTCCATTAAGTCTGAATGATCCCTTTATCCAGCCCTGATCTGGTGTCCCCGCTCCCCCCAGCCACGCTCTCATCTCGGGGCCGAAGAGAGAGAGCGCGAGGGCCCCTGACGATCGCCTCCTCCGGACACGCTCAGGACCGACCACTCTGCCGGCCCTAATAAGCACAGAGATTAGGTATTGATCAGGAGGTAGGAGCAGATAGCCGGGGTCATGGCGAGGCTGCGCTGGGCCGACATTAAACCTGAGGTGGATCAGGCAGACAGAACTAAACATGTTCTCGATAAGAGCAGGAGGAGGGCGGGTTTTCTGCTGCTTATACAGATCTGTAGTTTCATATAAGGGCAAAGAAAAGGGCGTTTGGTTTCCGATGTCGTTCTTGACACGGGCATGTGATAAAACCATGGATTCAGCAGCAGCATCTTCACAACCTGCTAAAGCTTTACATCAGACTCTAATCGCATCTTCAGTGTCACTTACAGGCAGCTGGTTGTAACTGCCGAACACACCGGAACGCTACAATGACATCTTTATTTTTTTTTTATTAAGCAAATTATAATACACAAATGAATTGGAAATTTACAAAAGGAAAAAAGAAAGAATACAATGGCATCTAGATGAAGAAAACAGGGCCAATATTTTGTCAGAGTTCCTATCGCCAACAGAGCCCAAAGGAAGTCGACATCTGCACGTTTAGAAACGTCGTCTGGTTTTGGGACGTAAGCGCGATTAGAGCCAAGTGTGTGTGTGTGTGTGTGTGTGTGTATGTGCTGAAAATCACGAAATACATGAATGCATCTACAGTATATTTTTGAATAATAGTTGTTTTGTATTTATTATCGATACAACAAGTCACTGTACATTATGGTGGTTCGAACTGTCCCCTCACAGTTATAATGTGCGTGGTTCTGCTCCCGGGCTGTCTGGGCATTTCTGTGTGGACTTTGCATGTTCTTGCTATGTCTTTGTGAGGCTAGGGTTAGGGTTAGAGGATCTGGAGATAGAGAGCTGGTGTTTGTGCTTCTTCTGTTCACAGTGTCTGAGTTTAACCCAGATGCACTGAGGATGAGTCAAATGCAGAGAATTTCCTTCCTGGGGTATTCATGAAGTATAGTTGAACCTTAAATCACACAGATCTGCTGACCCTACCTGACCAGTCTTCCTGTTAAATTACACTGAGATTTTGAGATTTGCTCAACTTTACACCAGCCCAAAACATACACAACTACAGGCCAAATCCTGTCCTTCTGTAAAGCAGGGTCTGGAGACACTGAAGGATGGGCCAATGCACAACACCACCCACACAAACACATATCCTTTGTAATAAGCATTACTGAATGGCAGGACTGTAACACAAAAATCACGGTACCTCGGTTTTGAGGTCACGGTTCATTTTCAGTACAGTTTGGGAACAAAATGCAAAAATGTCACATGTTTGAATGATAAAATGCAGCACTTCTTCCCCCTCAAAAGACCCCTCACCTTGTGTCACCTGCGACACTGCACAATACTGAACGCTCAGGGAAACGGGAAACAAACCGTGAAAATCATTACTAATGATAAGAACTAATAATACTAATACTAATAATAATAATAATAATAATAATAATAATAATAATAATAATAATAATAATAATAATAATAATAATTATTATTATTATTGTTTAGATCTGGTTCAGACTTGGTTCATTCCTGGTTTATTCAGTCACTCCTGGAGCACCCAGGGGTGCAGACATCACAGGTAGCGGCAGCACGGTGGCTGAGTGGCTAGCACTCATGCCTCACAGCAAGAAGGTTGCGGGTTCGATCCCCGCGTCGCCCGGGCCTTTCTGTGTGGAGTTTGCATGTTCTCCCCGTGTCTGGATGGGTTTCCTCCGGGCACTCCGGTTTCCCCCATCAACCCAAAACATGCACTGTAGGTGTGAAAGTTGTGTGAGTGAGTGTTGGTGGTGGTCGGAGGGACCGTTGGCGCCGCTTGGCAGCCGCCCCTCCGTCAGTCTGCCCCAGGGCAACTGTGGCTATAACAGCTTACCACCACCGGGTATGGAGTGAATGAAGAATGCTCTGTAAAATGCTGTGTAAAGCGCTATATAAATAAACCTTACCTTACAGGTGCCGGGGCGCACCTGCACCTCACCTCACCTCTTCCCGGGGCTGTGGTGAGGTGTAGGCGGCTGTGCACTTTACAGCTCCTCTCGCCCGATCTCAGCGTTTCCCGGGACTGTGGGATCAGGGCTAGTGACACCTCGAGGGAATCCCCCCCACACTGAGCGGCCGTCCTTTCCCCGCTGACTTAGACAATATCGCTCTGATGAATTGCCCACTCGCAAACTAACCAGCTAACACGCTCTAACTCGACTATTCTGTATAGAAGCATGATGAAACTCTGAATTGGGATGTAGTATTATAGGCTATGTCTGCATGTAGTGCAGGGAAGTGTGAATGAAATTTGACCCTATTTGACATAATCATCCATTTTATTCAGAGCAGCATCTTGTCGACTCAAGTCGACACAAATTGCACAAACTCACTCGTGCACAGCCCTGCACCGAACCGGTTGGGTATGAATACGTGTCCCATTACACCCCTGCTGAATGACATTACTCCAGGAGATGGGACCTTCATGACCATGTTGACTCTCATTTTTGAAAAGAAACAAATAATCTTTATAATTGGATGCATTTTTAGACCGATTCAATCAAATCTAAAGCTGGATGTCTGTTGAGTCACTGCATAAAATGTTGGGTGGTAAGTTTCCCAGTGAAACCAGGGCAAAGACCAAAGACTGGTCTCTGTTAGTGTCTGATAGTTTGGAGTCTTAGTTCAGAGTGAGTCGTCCTGTCACTGAGTTTGCCTTCAGTCTTTGTCATGTGATCTACAGTAACAGCGAAGATGAAAAAGACAATCATGCAGTGGACACCAGAGTTAAGACTTGGTCATTTCTCTCTTTAATCAGTTTGTAGAAAGAGCATCACATTGTTTTGGATTTTTATTTTTTATTTTTTTTTTAATGAACAGATCAAAATATTTGGATCCCATGTAAAAACCCAAAGTCCCGTCACTGATCATTAGACTAGAGTTTTATTGTTAAGAGATGTTAAAGTCCAAATGTAGAAATAGCTGCAGCTACTGGTATTTTCATCAATAAGGATCCTGGCACTAGATCTACCTCCTCATATGACTGCATAGTGGATAATTCAAATATTTCCAGCTGTCTCTCCAATTCCATCATCCATCCATTTATCCATCTGCAAACTTTTCATTCCTCCTCCCGTACCGTGCTCCATCCTGGATCTATACGCTCATAATCAGGCTCATTCCAAACAGCGTGGAGAAGGCGGAGACGCTGTGAAGAATCAGCTCCTTCATTTCAAATGGAGAAATTGGAAATGGATTTTTGATGTGTGGTGCGTGGGATTAGCTGGGGTCTGGTGGGGCTGTGGGAGTGGACTGGGACAGTGAGAGTGTGATGGTTCCCAGCAGGAGCTCAGTGCTTGTTTTCATGTGGATGGGACAAAAAGAAAATACCATTACACAAAGTGTCAATGTTCATCTGAGGAATGGACTAACTCCAAATAGAAGCATCTTTTTTCATTTTTTATGTGAATTAATCTGGGGGTTAGAGACAAATTTACAAATATCAAATCTCAGCTCAAGATACCAGCAGTGCATTAAAATGGTTTTAATAATCCCACAAACTGAAGCGTCTGTTCATGACTGTCTTCTGTCTGCACACAGTGCACTGCACACAGTACATAGTACACAGTACACAGTACATAGTACACAGTACACAGTACAAAGTACACAGTACACAGTACAAAGTACACTGCACACAGTACATAGTACACGGTACATAGTACACAGTACATAGTACATAGTACACAGTACATAGTACACAGTACACAGTACAAAGTACACAGTACACAGTACAAAGTACACTGCACACAGTACATAGTACACGGTACATAGTACACAGTACACAGTACAAAGTACACTGCACACAGTACATAGTACACAGTACATAGTACACAGTACACAGTACAAAGTACACTGTACACAGTACATAGTACACAGTACAAAGTACACTGCACACAGTACATAGTACACAGTACACAGTACATAGTACACAGTACACAGTACAAAGTACACTGCACACAGTACACAGTACATTCTTACAGTACATAGTACACAGTACACAGTAGACAGTACATAGTACACAGTACATTCTTACAGTACATAGTACACAGTACACAGTACACAGTACATAGTACACAGTACATAGTACACAGTACATAGTTACAGTACACAGTACATAGTACACAGTACACAGTACATGGTACACAGTACATAGTTACAGTACACAGTACATAGTACACAGTACACAGTACATAGTACACAGTACATAGTTACAGTACATAGTTACAGTACATAGTACACAGTACACAGTAGACAGTACATAGTACATAGTACACAGTACATAGTACACAGTACATAGTTACAGTACACAGTACATAGTACACAGTACACAGTACATGGTACACAGTACATAGTTACAGTACACAGTACATAGTACACAGTACACAGTACATAGTACACAGTACATAGTTACAGTACATAGTTACAGTACATAGTACACAGTACACAGTAGACAGTACATAGTACACAGTACACAGTACATAGTACACAGTACACAGTACATAGTTACAGTACACAGTACACAGTAGACAGTACATAGTACACAGTACATTCTTACAGTACATAGCTCTGTTTACTTCACTTTTGGATGGTTCGCACCGTGCATCACTCACCCCAAACACCACGTGAGAGTCCATCAGCTGGTCAGAGAACTTACAGTATCTCCATGGCAACGAGTCAAGTGGACAGGTCCCAGAAAAAGTGGTCATGTCTTTGACCTAAGCACACATCTGCTTTGGTGACAGCAGAGAATGGCACAGACAGACCCAGACCCATCGGTTATTCCACTGAACAGACCTGCTTATCATTCTTGACGTGAGCTGATCTAGAACTGTTTTTTAAACCATAATCCTGTATATATATACAGCATGTCTGTAGTGTGTCACCCCAAACACCTCCTCTAAGCCTGGGCTTTGTCCGTTATTCCCATAATATTCCCTGGACATAGGAGCAGTGGGCCCTGTGCAGCCACATTGATCGCATCTTTTGGAGATGAAGTACACGAGCAGAGGCGAGGAGGGGGTCATTAGGGCTCGATGGACGGCATTATAACAACCCCAGTACTGCCAGAGGCCTCCAGTCACAACCCCTCCTCCTCCTCTGATCTGAACACTGAGGATGTGAGATGGAATGCACCTTTCATTCATTAGATCTTATGTTACACAAAATGGACTCTTGTGAGCTTTACACCGTGTACAATTGCTGTTGTTGTGTTTTTCTTCATTCACACATGTTTGATCAACCCTTTATTATTAGTCTGCCTACATCTCCAAAACCAGAGCTCGAAATGCTCTGTTCAACCTTGTGATGTCATGTAGCGGTAGGTTTTATGTTAACAGCTCCTTTTACCTTTAGTTCAGTAGAGATTGGTAACTCCAGGTGTGTGGAGTAAATGGTTTTCTGTTTGAGGGAAGAACTCAGCCTCAATCTGCAGGATTTGTGCGTTAAACATGTGAACAAAACAAAACACAACTCCAGGTGTGTTTGTGATGAGGAAACGACATTAGAACAGAATATAGTGAACTATGGGCCCATTAAAGGGGATCATGAAAAAAGTGCTATCAGTATTGATTTGTTACGTGTCCTACAGTGCACTAATCTTGTATCACATAATGTGTCTTGTCCCAGTACAGATATATTGTATAAGCAGGCCTTGAGGTCAAAATAATTAAGATTTTTACCAATCAGGAAGTGCACAGCATGCTAGTTGTTGTTAGCACGAAAGTGAGGGCTAAACTCTGCTCTGGCCTCTGAAAGTTGTGAAAAACTCTTATAAACACACTGTATACATTTTGCATTTATTTCATTATGGCTGTTTTCAATTACTTACCTTGGGAAAAAAAACTAAATAAAAATCTCGTCTCCATGGCGATAGATAACTTAAATGCCACACTGCGGGACTTTCCAGGCAAAGACATGAACGCAAGCAGGTAGCAGACCCTCCACCAGTACATGGTCTTTAGTGTATTTTTAAAAAGTGCATATTTTTCAACAAATACTGCCTCCTTTGGTCTGGAGTCTGATTTTTTTGAGTAATCAGAGCAAACGAGTGGGTGGAGATAGGGGGTAGGGGAAAACAGAAACTTTCTGACCACATGTGTAAATGAAATAAAGCACATCTCCAGGTCTGTTTTTGAGGAGGTAACAGTATTTTAACCTGGATTAAAGGTTAAATTTGTGTAATATTGGACCTTTTAGGAAATTTAAGCCTAAAAATATCAAGAATAAATGGACTTTAAAAACACAGAGGAGCACCCAGAGGAGACACATCCACACAGGGGTAGTATTAATTAAGACGTTACTGATAATAGCTTTACCATTGTACCTAAATGACTCCATTTCCTCTTCCACCTGCCTCCTCATAACTAAAACATGACAGGGGGGGAATCTATGGGAAATATTGCACTTCATAAGCAGAAGAATGTGCAAATAGTGTGTTCAAACACCATGAATCATTGAGTGTGTGTATGACCGCCAGCCAAACACACACACACACACACAGACACACACACAGAGACACCCTGTTTATCCAATCAGCTCCCATCAAATATGAATGATGGCTTATTGTGTTTAGAGCTGTCGGCATAGCAACCAGAGCCAGAACGAGGACGTGCTTTGGTCTGTTCAAGTTTGTCAATAAGGCAATAACACATTAAAGGCACAGAATCCGATTTTGACTCTTAAAAATGTGAAAAACAGAACGAGTTTATCTGAAACAGTTTGTAGTGATCCAAAGTCTCTTCCCTTATGTATTCTGAATATCCTAATACTCGTCGCCATGAGCACTATTCACAATGCTCAGAGACCAGAGCGGAGTTTTGCCGTGACAACAAAGCTAACAACTAGCATATTAACATGCACTTCCTGATTACTAGACTATAAAATGCGTTATCATTTTGACCTTGAGAGCTGCTTATACTGTACAGTATATCTGAGACAAGACAAATGGGCAGAGAGACTGTTCAAGGAGTCTTATCCTGCAGACCGAGGACACGTCCAAGTTTGTCTCATTCTCAGTATATGATAATAATAATCTTTATTTATGAAGTAATTTTAAAAACAAAGTTCTGTACGGACAACAATAAACAGTATGAAAGCATAAAATAGCATACAGAAAGTGAACAAAAAGGCAGAACAGATAACAGAATAATCAAAAATAGGATGAAACAATTCAATCAATTATAACAAATGAAAAAATAATAGAATTTAATAAAAAAAAGAAATATGTCAAGCTAAAACCAGTTAAAAAGAAGGCCAATCTGTAAAAAAAAAAAAAAAAAAAAAAAAAAGGAAGAGAAGTGATTTAAAAGATGGCCCTGATGGTGCAGCTTTATCTCCTCAGGCCGGTCATTCCAAAGCCAAAGCGCCCAGACTGAAAAGGTCCATCACATTTGTCCAGAGCCTGGACTTTGAAACAGCCACAGGGACCTGCCTGAGGATCTAAGGCTGCGGGAGGCTCGTACGGGGTAAATAGTTCTGAAATGTAACTTGACCTAACTTGAAATGTAAAAGACCTAAATGAGCTTTAAAAGTGACACACAGGGAGACAGTGCAGGGAAGTAAAACAGGGGGAATGTGTTGATGTCTGTTCAAACGAGTGAGGAGCCGAGCTGCTGCGATCTGAACCTGCTGGAGGCAGATATGGACAGGCCTCCTGTGAAAGCTTAGAACCTCCAGAATCCCCTCCCTGAGCTGCAGAGGCTGCACTAGCACTGACTCATGACTGGAGCAGGAGCTGGGGGTTAAGGCGTGACCATTCAGATTGTGATGTCATGTGGTAATTTACAGTACACTTTCACTGCAGTCATTTGGATCATTTCAGCCCTGGAATTGCCCATTTGTACTGAACAAAAAGTAAAAGGGTCTGTGTACCAGTCGTTCTCTTGAATTTCAGTTACGAACGAAAAACAATAAAATGGGAAAACAGTTTATTTCATTATTCTGAAAAAAAAAAAAAAATCAACCTCTATTTCCAATATTTCATTTAAAGTTTACTTCAAAGAACACCAATTAAAAAAGTCTTGGTGCCTATTTTACTTTGGATATTTTATTCTCTCTGGTTTCTTTGCCCCAGAAGTTCTGCTACCTGTTCCTCGTCATGGAGTTCAACGATGACTTTCTAAGACGCAAAAGTAAACGCGTCGCTATAAAAGAAGACGACACGTTTGTCCACAAAACTGCAAGGATTTTTCAGTTAAGTCCTTCAGCAGCAGAACTTCAGGGGCAAATAAACTACTGAGAATAAAACATCAAACCTGTAATAGGCCCGAGGACTGTACGGACCTAAAAGGTAACTGTTAACATGGAAAATGACCACTTTATGACATCACAAGGTGGAACAGAGCATTTCGAGATGTAGACAGACTAATAATAGATAGTTCAGGTCTGTTTTTGAACATTCTAACATGACTCAAAGCTCACAAGAGTCCATTCTGCATAATACAGGACATATAACTTTCTCACTTGTTTCTCTCTTCCACTCACCTCTGGACTTTCTCTCCTTTATCCTCTCTTTATCTCTCTTCATCTTTCTTTCTGCAGTAGTCTCTCCTTTGCTCTTCTCGCTGTCCCTTTCTCCATCTCTCCCAGCATCTCTATAGTTTCTTCCTTTACACTTTCTCTGCTTTGCGTCCTTTCACAGACTACACCTCCATCACCTCCCTCCCCTCCTCCATCTTCTTTTCATGCCACATCCCTTTCTTTCCCTCCTCTGCTCTGACCTCCCGACCGCACACTACTTATATGTACCGTCCATACAAACATTGGCTTGTATCTCCATGGAAACGTGTGGTCCCCGGTTCGTGTTGCGTTTAGCTTTAGCACTGATGGTTTCTTCAGAAGGCTCCCCAGATCTGACCCTTGGCCCCTGGCTATGTTTGGATGTTGTGATACTACGCTAGCGTCCATGCTAACTTTAGACTTTTCAGACCCAGAGATGTTGAGTGTTAATGGCTTTGAGAAGAAGAGCAGGCAGCAGTTTGAACCACAGCTAAAGGCTTTGACTGAAGGGAAATGTGGCTAATAAATATCAGCTTTAATATATGAATAGGCTTTATCTGTGCAGGTTAATGAGTTCAAATCTTTGTGTCCTCACGCTGCTGTTTGGACAGAGCCTGATTGTTGGACACAGTGTGTAGTTTTTTTGTCCAGTGTACAGTTTAGTTCAGGGCAGTGAGTGAGCGTGGAGCAGACGAGGTGCAGAGGTCCTTCTGTGACTGTTCCAAAAGCTTTGGCAGGTGTGGAGCTCACCCTAACATACATGGAAAACTTATTGTTAATAATGTTTGATGAACAGCTGGAAGGGCCCATGGGCCAGACACAAAGGTTAATCGGGCTCTAGTTTGCCCACCTCTCCTCAGTGCAAAAAGTGTAGAGAAAGTTTCCATCCAGAAGCTACTTTACATTTGATGGACTGGCCTGAGGTACTAGAACTTGTGGTTCTCTGAGGAGTTACACGTCTCTAACTGTTGTCAAGTCCTACACTCCTCACACATTTGGCCTGAGCATCGGTGGTGTTCTGAAGAGCTAATGGTGGCAGCCTCACTCAGTCTGCCCCAGTGCAGCTGTGGCTACGATAGTAACTCCGCATACCAAAGTCTGCAGACTCATGTCTGAGCTGGTCAGACCACAGCTGGACACGGGCAGGAGTTATGATCCATAACAACCAGAACGTCTCCACACAAGAACTGACAGTTCTTCTCAAAGATTACAACACTCACCATCTTTGGGTCTGAAAAGTGTAAAATTAGCATAAAAGCTAACACAGTATCACATTCAAAGGTGTTCAGGGTGAAGGGTCAGATGTGGGGAGCCTTCTGAAGAAACCATCAGTGTAAAGCTCCCGGGTATGAATCAGGAAGCACTCTTTTTTTTTTAACTCCGCCTCTTGCCCCTTTTCCGTGTTTATCAATTTCTGTTTTCTAATTCCAATTTCCAATTTCTGTTTTCTATTTTCATTCTCAGATATTGTCAGACTGTTTCACATTGCTTTTATTTGGCCCTCCAGTCAGAGTATATTTTTGAGACAGTTTTGGGGGTCACACAGAGGTCTCCCCCTCTTCCTCCTCCTCTTCCTCCTCCTCTCTTCTGAATTGATTGTAATTGCTCGCTCAGAGAAAGGCCAGTGTGTTGGGGCGGACATCTCGCTCGGGTTAGGCTGGAGCAGTAATGACGCTGGGCTGGTTTTCCTGATGGATGCTGGTGGGCCGGGGGTCTGAGCTCAGTCCATTGTGGAGCCCGAAAAGAGCCTGCGTTGAACAAACGGTGGAGGAGATTGGGGCTTAGGCGGGGGTAAAGTTAGCGGTGCCAACTCGAAATGGCTCCATTTACCGTTTGGAGGACAGAGGAATCAATAGTGGTTTAGAACAAGATGTGTATTAAAAGAGGAAGTGTTTAATGGAGTGGCTCTCGGAAGGATTTGGGAGGCTGGAAGTTGGAAGTTGTTTTTTTTTTTTTTTCCGTTATTTACACCAGTGATTCTAACATTTCTTGTCCACCGGTCCAGTCCGTGGACATGTGACAGGTCAAACATCCACACTCCTCAGGTTGCATCACATAAAGTCATATTATTTGTAGTGTGCTGTCCAAGTAAGGACTCGTGTCACACAGTTCCCCCCACAGACTCTGACCACTCCCGAGTGTGTCCCCCTCTGACCGAGACTGTGTCCCAATGTCCACACTCTTCCCTACTTTGGGCAATAAGCAGGGGTCACACCATTTTAGTGCTGTCCCAGTGACCAGCAGGTGAAAATGTAATGCATTCAGAATTTTCCACAACGCACCTTGAAAATGTCAACATCACTAGACTGGTCAATATAGACCATAATGCATTGCAAGGGTCAGAGACACCAGTGGACAGAGCTGATCAGTGCTGGTTTATGGCACTGATCCTGATTCAGAATAAAACACTGTCACAAATAAAACATGATGCAAACACAAGGTGACCAGATTTTCATCATAATAAAACACTGGAACATCCCTGATTTGGGTGGATGGTAATAATAAAATTGTGAAACGAGTGCCTAATTAAGGAAAATTATTATACACTCAGCACTATACAGTCACATTTCCTTTGTGTTTTGGTCATTCTGTATTTTACCTAAACAAATGACACTTTATGTCTCTCTTTACTGTTGGCAGGGATCAGACTGGTCAAAAATAGGGACACTGGGACATTTCTTGTATAAAACTGGAACAAATCACTGGTTTTGGATAAATCTGCTGGGACACGGGACACAGGGCTCAGAACTGGGACTGTCCCGGGTAAATAGGGACGTCTGGTCACCTTAAGTAAAGCTGTTAAGAGTCAAAATATCGATAATTTCTGCATTTAATATAAAAAGCAAATAGTCCAGTCCGTGAGACCCAGTGTGACAAAAACTTGTATGATTAGATCAGAAACACGTTTGTGCCAGTCTGATGTGATATGAGTTTTTTTCAGAGCCAGAGTCACGTGACCCCCAATGTAATGAGCTGTGTCCAAATAGTAGTGTCAGGAATAGGCACAATAGGGTGACCAGAAATATAAAAGAAATGTCCCAGGTGTCTCTATTTCATACCAGTGTGATCCCTGCCAACAGTGAAGAGAGGCAGAAACTCATTTGCTGCTTAAAAATGACCAAAACACAAAGAAAATGTATCATATTTTTCAGACTATAAGTCACACTTTTTTTCATGGTTTGGGAGATGCGACTTATACTAAGGTGCGACTTATATATGAAGTATACAGTTTAACATCTAAACAAGAAACAGCCTTACTGGAAAATGTAAACCTGGGCGAGGTACAAACCAGAGGCACCAACTGAATATACTCAAAGTCCTTTATTGCATCGAGGGAGGCCAACGCGTTTGGACCAGCGAGATATAATTTCACATGTTGGTTATTTTCACACTATGGCCTCTAGAGGGCGCTCTAGGCTTGTGCACCAGTATCTGCTCCATCTCAGACTCTTCCTCCTGCACCACTGTCACTTCACCAACTGCAGCTCCTCAGACCTGTTTGCTCAGTTAAATCCAGGTGGAGACTTCTTTTTTGCCCAGACAATGAATAATCCACTGAATATTGTCTTTTAGTCAACAGAAGTTCACTGCATCAGCACCAGGTGTTTTTATCACTAACTGCAAATGAGCCATGAGGCTTTAAGTTTCATTTCTGTAAAATGTAAACAAATGTGCTCCTTCATTGTGCATTTCTTGGCTGGTGCGACTTATACTCCGGAGCGATTTATAGTCCGGAAAATACGATAACTATACTGACTCACAGGACTCTGCAGAACAATTTTCCTTAAATATGCACTCGTTTCCCAATTTTATTATTACCAACCACCAAAAAAACAGGATGTCCTAGTTTTTTATGTTGAAATTCTGGTCACTCTACACTAGGGTGGACATTCAGACACAGCCAAAGTCTTCAAGAGCCAAAACGCAGCCCAAACATCCACTTTACACTGTTTCTACAGTATTCCCCCACACAACACACAGGTCTAATCCATCTGTACTCACACACTGTAGTGCTTACAAACCTGTGCGCTCTGTCAGCTCCACCACCTCCACACTATTCTGAGAAACTCCAGAGAGACTGTTGTTCAGAGCGTCGCACAATGAGCGGAGAAAAGCCCTATTATGCACCTTTTAAACACATTAAACGCTCTTGAACGCGCCTCTCTCCCCGCGCCTGTAGTTAAAGCTCGCCGCTGTGCCCACTAAACAAGAATACGGTTTGATTTATGACGTTCTGAGCAGGTCTCATAAGCTCTCCATTCTCTGGCCTCATTCTTTCAGTGGGTATGGAGCTCCTGTGCATAATGAAGACGGCACACGGTTATAATGGCATTGTGCAGTTACGGGGGAGTGAGGAATGCGCCGAGCCGAGGGGTTTTTCAGCTCTATTTCCAGGAGATTGTTGGGTTTTGGCAGTCAGAAAAAACAAACGTGGACTGAAATGGAGAATGAATGAAACACGAGGTGAGCTGAATGATGTGTGTAGGGATAAAGTTCCTGGCAGACTTTGAGAAGATTAAAGCAGACATACAGTATTGTGCTTGTGTGTGCTCTGTAATTATAATCTATGACACCCGTGGATCATTATGTTATAATCTGGACATTTTTAAATCACAATATTGATCTAAAACGACTTCATAAAAGAAACAAGTCAGCTGATTTCTGCGTTAGAAAACTGCAGTGCCCAATGGGAGCTGACGTGGCCATAAACATCATCATGCTGTGGGCCTGTCCTATGGATCGCTGCACATCACACCAGCGAGGAGTAGACTTTTTAAAAATATGTACCAAAAGAACTACACAATGCTGTGAATCCTATGTGTATCCCTATTAAGACTTAGGGGCCATTTACACGACAATGGTAACAGATAGAAAACACAAAACATTTTGCCAAATGCAAATGCAACAGCATTTTGGGGGCTTGAAAACGCAAACATCTGAAAACACCCTCCAGAGTGGAAATCTTAAAACAATCCCCCCTGTCGTTGCCATGTAAACGGAAAACTGCATTTTCATGGGCAGTGGTGTAGAGATTATGTCACGAGCACAAGTCAGTTCAAGAAAAAACAAACATGGCAGAACTTCAACCCAGCATCTGCAAATGCCAAAGGACTTGAGTCAGAAAGTGACTCCACTGATCACAGAGTCATTCAGAGCCTTGTCCACATGAAGTTGGTGATGTTATTACTCTTCACCATGTTGTTTTGAATTGACATACTGGAGAAGAGCAAGTAGAGAAGAAGAAGGGTTATACACAGGCATTTGTGCTTCCACCTAGACCACATTGGCAAATTGCAAGTTTTGCGTTTCCCTGTGCATGCTGAATTCCCCACCCAAAACCAGATTTTCCAAATTCTAAACTGGAACACGTCCGGGTTGGGATGGATGGTATAAATAAAATAATGAAAAGAGTGTGTAACATTGCTCATTCTCATGTCAGTCATAATCTGAGATTATCTGAAACTGCATTGTTTTGCTTTATGGTCATACACAAACACGGATTTCTGTATTTTGGCTAAACAAATGATCATTTATGCTCCTCTTTAGTGTTGGCAGAGCTCAGATTAGACAAAAACTGTGATAGTCCTGTTTTAGTCCTGGTTTAGACTTGATGTGTTCCAGATTTAGTCTTAGTTTAGTCCTGGTTTAGACCTGACGTAGTCCTGGTTTAGGTCAAATTGGTCAACATTTCTTGTATAAAATTGGGACAGATCTGTATAAATCTGACTGTCCCAGGCAAACACCCGACTGTGGATGGAAGATTCACTTGTGTTTGTAGTCACCAGTTTCACAACCAGACTGCTAATGCTAGCAGGAGCTGACCTTGGAGAAAGAAGGGACCTAATTTGTCTATGTTCATATTTTGATGTATGGACCAAAGCGTTAAATTAAAAAACACATTTTCGATATCGAGTTGATGGAGCCAATTCTTGCCCGTCTCACTTCCTATTTGGAACGCGGCGATCAGGTTTGTCCATTTATATTGAGTCTTTTGTGTGTACATGTGTCAGCTGATATAGGTTTCCCTCTCCGGCCTCACTACCATCTCTGCCCCCCTCCTCCCTCTCTTTCCTCCCCCTCTTTCCTCCGTCCTCCTCGTCTGTGCTCGGGACAGTAACAGCTCTTCTGGGGCCCACACACTGCTCTTCTTCGGAGTCATTAAAGGAACAAATTGAACAGGTCTTGGACTCGGCTTCATAACGAGCGGCCCCTCCTCCCTGACCCCTCACCCTCCTCCCCTCCCTCCACGTCCTGGGACCGGGCCCCGTTGTCCAGCCTCTTGTCAGATCACACACTCCTGCCTGACAGTAATGGTTCCGCTTCTGACCCCGTTTGGTCGTGATTTTGTTGCAGACGATTGCTCCTCCATCTCATCAAGTGGCAGAGCGGAAGTCTCCAAACAACATGAATTGAGATCTGATAAGAGCACCATGGGAAATTCCAGTGCTGCAAGTATAGAGTGTGTACAGAAGTGGACAGAGGGATGCCGTACTCTTTGTTTGCACGCTGACAGTTATAGCGGCTAATTTGGAGCTCCATAAGTTCCATATTTGGACTTCTGAGTGCACATTTCATGGCAAACAAAGAGCCAGTCAGGAGCGAGGCAGTTGAAGGTACTCGCCGCTTACTGGGCAGTGAAGCAATGGTCATTCAACCCTGTTCCTAACGCTAGTGGTTAAAGAGCTCGGCAAAACAAGGCTCCTGGTTGGTCAGTTCCAGTACTCGGCCTAGTTTTTGTACTTTGTGGGTGCATATAGTTCTTCATCTGTACATTGCAGCCGGCTCCTCTCCCTCCTCCAGGGCCCAGAGAGAGGAAGGGCAGTCCTGGACATGTGCACCTGGCTGTGGTGGGGCGCACCTGTTTAACAGCTGCCTGATTTTAAATGAGTGTTCTTTTAAGATATGTGTGGACTCCATATTGTCAAAACCCTGAGCCTTTTTGTGACGCCTGTTCTTATCTTGACTTATGGACAAAATGGTGAAAGAAAAACCCCAGGATGATGTAGAGTGAGTTAATATGAATATTTTAACACCAAAAATGAAGAGCCTGACAGCAGCAGTTATAGAAAGAGGGGCCACAGTTTTTGAATAGGAGGTAAATTGGAGTTGATGGGGCTGAATTGAGTCACTTTCTGTTTGGAATGCGACGGTTAGCGGCCATGACCATTTATATTTACAGGTTGCAATGCTCAAAAACATCAAAATGAAACATGCTATTATTAAATGGATAAATATGATATAAGCTCTAACACTACTTTGCCAGTAGAGTAAAGATACGAGGCAACAGAACAAAAGCCTCTGCTTATGTACAATCCATTTGTACTTTCACTGTGAGTGTGAAAGTGAGTCCCTGTGAGTCCCTTTGACAGAGACTGGCAGCCATGTTTTCATGAGTCCACCTAGGGCAGCTGTGGCTTCACCCGCAGAGTGTTGTAAGTGTCAGTGGTGAATGACCCCTCCCCTAGTCCAATTAACCCAGATGTACTGGACTGGTATTGTCTCTGAGATCAATATGCTGCTCAAATTAGAGGCTTTGTCATTAGACTGCAGTTAGTGTTTCCAGGACACAGACGAGGCCAGAGGCCAGGACAGAGACCAGGACACAGACGAGGCCAGAGGTCAGGACAGAGACCAGGACACAGATGAGGACAGAGACCAGGACACAGAAGAGGACAGAGACCAGTACAGAGACCACAGAGACCAGGACAGAGACCAGGACAGAGACCACAGAGACTAGGACAGAGACCAGGACAGAGACCACAGAGACTAGGACAGAGACCAGGACAGAGACCAGGACAGAGTCCACAGAGACTAGGACAGAGACCACAGAGACCAAGACAGAGACCACAGAGACCAGGACAGAGACCACAGAGACAAGGACAGAGACCACAGAGACGAGGACAGAGACGAGGACAGAGACCAGGACACAGAAGAGGACAGAGACCAATACAGAGACCACAGAGACCAGGACAGAGACCAGGACAGAGACCACAGAGACTAGGACAGAGACCAGGACAGAGACCAGGACAGAGACCACAGAGACTAGGACAGAGACCAGGACAGAGACCAGGACAGAGACCAGGACAGAGACCACAGAGACTAGGACAGAGACCAGGACAAAGACCAGGACAAAGACCAGGACAGAGACCACAGAGACTATGACAGAGACCAGGACAGAGACCACAGAGACCAGGACAGAGTCCACAGAGACCAGGACAGAGACCACAGAGACCAGGACAGAGTCCACAGAGACCAGGACAGAGACCAGGACAGAGACCAGGACAGAGACCACAGAGACCAGGACAGAGACCAGGACAGAGACCACAGAGACCAGGACAGAGACCAGGACAGAGACCACAGAGACCAAGACAGAGACAGGACAGAGACCACAGAGACCAGGACAGAGACCAGGACAGAGACCACAGAGACCAAGACAGAGACAGGACAGAGACCACAGAGACCAGGACAGAGACCACAGAGACCAGGACAGAGACCAGGACAGAGACCAGGACAGAGACCACAGAGACCAGGACAGAGACCAGGACAGAGACCACAGAGACCAGGACAGAGACCACAGAGACCAGGACAGAGATCAGGGCAGAGACCAGGAGGGGGTCAGCTTACCCACACACACTTTCACACACCAGTATGTGCAGGCCTAGGGGTAAGGTGGATGAGTCTTGCCCAAGGACATCACAGCAGCAGCTGGAATCTCACTGGCAACCTTAAAGTTCTACCATTGTTGTTTTTTAGGTAATTTTACTACAAAAAATATTAAAAAAAATACAATTCTGTGATGTGCAGCTGTCCACAGGAGGAATCCTCAACATGCAGCACTTTGTTGTGATGACGTTTACACCACAGTTTTCTAACACAGAAGTCAGCACACTTGTTTCTTTTATTAAGTCGTTTGGCTCACTACTGTTTTGTGATTTAAAATGTCCAAATTCTAACATGGTTGTGGGTGTCAGATTATAACGAGAGCACACAGAGCACACACAAGCAGCTAAAGCTTTTATTTATTTGATCACATGTGTTTTAGTGTATTCAAAAGATCTTAAAAACATGCATACTTACTGTGAGCGGCTCGCCTCACTACAGATCTGACCTGTAACTACTTGTTTCCAGGGACAGATAGATAGATAGATAGATAGATAATCTTTGAGAATCCTAACATGATAGTTCATTTATTGTTGCATTGCTTTGGATTGTCCCCAACAGTTTCATCACCAGTTGTCCCGTGCACTCCATCCGCTGTCCCCCCTCTCTGTGTCCTACTGTCAGTGTCCAGACATGGGGGCGTTTACACCCCCGCCTCCTCACCCCCCACCCAGGTCACCCCTCTCCCCCACAGGGTCACACCGGCCTGGGCCCTAATGTGTCGTACAGGGGATCGACCGGCACCCGAGGCCTTAAATCACGCTCTATTTGGGGGGACAATTGCGTTTGGAGAGGGGGAATGGGCTAGTTCGAATCCTGCGGTCAATAGCACTCAGCGGCCGGGGGCTGGGGGGGCTCTGAGGGGGGGTGGGTCTAATTGAGAGCAAACGCACTTATCCAGAGTGTGTGTGTTTGGGTGATGAATGAGAACAACATGTAAACAAAGGATCGCAGACAGCCACAGAAACACTATTAGTGGTGATGGATGTGAGGCGTCTGCTGGGAGAACCAACACTGAAATCCTCCACCTGCTGTGGCCCAAACAGGACATGAGACGTTAAAGGTGCAACTTTTCTGCTGAAAGGTCCGTCTGCTTTTCTTGACGGAGATGTTACGGCTTTGTCTGGAATGCCTCACAGTATGGCATTAAACCTTTCTGTCATCACGGAGACCAAACCAGACTAAGTTACAGGCCAGATCTGTGGACAGGTCACAATTTCTGTTTTTCTAGGTTTTTAAGCGATACAACCACCTCTAATTGAATAAATGTAAGGAAGAGCTGTTTAATGTCACACTGTGGAACATTCCAGGCAGTGCAGTTCTGTATCCATAGAAACAGGAAGGTGACAGACCCTCAACTGAAAAGTTACATAGAGATCCTTTAAGTATAGTGGCGTATCGCAGAATATCGGTCCATGACCTGATGGTCTCCATGAAGATGTTATTGCTTTGCCTGAAATGTGGCCACACCTCCTTGTCAAAGCCTGATCTCGTCAGATCTCAGAGGCTCAGCAGGGCCTGGTCAGTACTTGGATGGGAGACACTGGGAAAATCAGGTGCCACAGGGGGGCGCCAGTGGTAAAAGACTGTATTTGTGTCCTTAGGCAAGACATTTCACCCACATTGCCTAGTATGAAAGTGGAGTGTGTGAGTGATGGTGGTGGTCGCAGGGGCTGATGGTGCAGATTGGTGCATTATTGAAATGTGATGCATTATTGAAATGTTCCATGGTTTGACAGTAACATATCCATCTAGAATTCCTTCACTATGGGTGTTTCTTTTACTCAAAATATAACAATTCTCTTTGTGAGTTGCCTCTTCACGGGTAATGTCACCTGTAATCTCACTTATAGTTGTCTTGTTTGAAATAGACAGATTTAATCTCTACTGCAGAAAGCAATAACATCTCCATGGAGACAAGCAGGTGGCGGACCCTCCACTACACAGCTTACACAGTGCACGTATAAGACAATGTCGACAAGAACAAAACACAACTCCAGGTCTGTTTGTGCTGAGGAAACTACATGAGAACAGTTCAGAAAATGGCCTAATATGGGAACTTTAGATCCAGGTCGTTTTCAGGCCTGGACCTTCAGCATGTCTGTCCGTGAGAGTCCAGAGGAACAGATGTCCGGCCAAACCCACGTCCAAAGCTCAGGGCCAGAGGCTAAGTGAGCAGATATTGAGATGAATGTACCCATCATGCACCTGTCAGCTGTGACCCCGACAGGCCTGTAGGGGGCAGCACGGGGCTAAAGGGTCAGGCCGTGCCCCAGCAGCAGTGTGGGTTGAGCGGGTAAAGAGAGCGGCGTGTGACCCTGGTCTGGGCGCCGCTCCAGCAGTCTGAGGTTTGACTTTGAGCCTGTCCAAAACTGTTAGATGGTTACACTCTGGCCTCAGTAGCTTCTGCACTGTGCTCTCTTACCTGTTCTATGCAACAAGCTCCACTGACAAAAACAGAAACATGAGACTGACTAAAGATTTTGTGATGTAAGTTTTATTTTATTATTTGAAGGTATGACTTTAACTTCTAACATAACATATTTAGACCATGTTAGCTTTTATTGTTCTTAAAATGCTCCGTGCTATTCAGTTTTGTCTTTGGTGATCTCTGTCTCCCCTGCCTTTGCTCTCTGCACTTAATCCCTCCCCCTTCAGAGCGCTATCACAACACAATTCCGTTACACTTTGCATCGGGTTTGTCAAGTTGTTGTGTGCAGTTTTGAATCCTGCTTTTGTGTACGTGTGGAGAATTGTCACGTGGGAGCATGGGTGGCTCATGCACTGTAAAAAAGAAAAAGTTAGTTCAACTCAAATTTTCAAGGCAACTGACTGCACAGAGTTTTTAAGTTGTACGTATCAACTTAAACTTTTAAGTTTTGAAGTACTGCTATTATTAAGTTGGGTCAACTAAGCTTTTGAAGTTATGCCAACTAAGCATTTTAAGTTTGTTTCTATTTTATCAACTTATTTGTAGTTCATATTATCCCCTGTGAAAACTTACTATATTGAGTTGAAATTACTACACCCACAATAAATATTTTTTATTTTATTTTTTACTTTCAACTACATTGGTACAGCTTTTGAACTCCATCCATCCATCCATTTTCTCCCGCTTAATCCGGCTGGGTCGCATAGCACCTGACCCCCCCTATGAACCCCTCTGCAGGTGGTGAGCCCACAGGAGGGTGAACAACATGGTCCTTGATGTTAGTTCATAGGGGTGCGGGCATGTTTTAGGTTGATGGGGGAAGCACCCGGAGGAAACCCATCCAGACACGGGGAGGAACATGCAAACTCCACACAGAAAGGCCCGGGTGACCCGGGGATCGAACCCGCAACCTTCTTGCTGTGAGGCCTGAGTGTTGCCACTCAGCCACCGTGCCGCCAGCTTTTGAACTGAACACCAAAAATGATGGGCGCTTCTTTTCCAAACGAAGGAAAACCCCTGAGAAACTCCTCATGCGACCCTGTTGCAGCAGATTGCTACGAGATTTCAAGTGAGCATGCGCAGATTAGTTAACCTGGTCCTAAATAAGCGTCTACTGTGATTTGTATGTTATGCCAACTCAAAATCTTAATTAAGGTCAACTTTTTATCAGAAACTTCCAAAAGTGAGTTGAAATGACTCACTTGAGACAGTGTAAGATGCAATTGGTAATTTTATTGTTTGTGGATGCAAAACTCCTAGTAAACTGAACAAATTCAAGTTGTCATTTTTACAGTGTGGATGATCGCTTGTGGGCGGAGCCTTGTACAGTTTACACGTGGTTAGCCTCAGAGGTTGCCGTTTGAACATGTTTAGTCGTGATTGCATGTCCTATGAAAATGGGGCAGCAGTCTTCGGGGGGGGGGATACGGGGGTGGATTCGACATTTCAAAGGGCGTTAGTGCCCCTGCAGACCTTCTCTGGTGCGTTCCCTCGTCAGGACAGTACATTCTTCATTCCCATTTTGTTTAGTTTGATGTCAGAATAAACGATAAACTTTTGTGACTACATTATTAGTAGATTGTACTACCATAAACGAAAAAAAACAAAAAAAAAACATCTTTTTAAAAATGAAGATACGTACTAAGATAAAAAGTGATTGTATTTCTGTTCGAGGGGTTCGTTTATGAAACAACCTGAGTGATGATTTAGAAAAGTCTAACACTGTGGAAGCCTTTAAAAAAAAGAGCATTATGTTTGGAAAGTTATAGAGCTCTGCAATGGATGAACTATGCATAAAATCGTGTTTGTTTTAATTTACATTTTGTCTCTTCTATATAGAATAAGTCATAAGTGAAATTGTAAATGTAAACTTGCTGTTCATACACTGCTTTTCTTTCTTGGAATTCTGTCATTGTTTAATCGGGGTTTGGCATTAGAAGTACTTTTATTTCAGCCTAAACCCTTTCGGTCATGATGCATGGGGTTGTAATTTATGTTTTGTTTTGTGTTGCTGCAAAATGACCAAATAAACTACTACTGCTATTAAAAAGGGAGTGACTTTTGGAGGAACCCACTACCAAGATGCCTAGACTTCAAGAAACACCCTTTGTGTTATAGATTTCATTTTGAATCATGTTTCTGTGTCTGGGCTGGGCTTTAGGTGCATGAATTCTTGCAAAAACTCATCCAGAATAACATTACTGTCCATATTAAAGCCAACCCAATCTAATGGTTAATGTTAAATCTAAGCCATTCTCATGGTTAATGGAGGTGTCACGTGAAACCCTCACACAGCCCCCTCCTCTCACTGAATAAAACATGTCCTAATATATATTCACATGTTACAGTCTTATTTATGATGATGATAAAGCACACGTGTGACGGGACAGACAGAAACATATGGAGCCATCTGTGATAAAGGGCTGTGAATGCTCCACACATCCGAGAGTGATTTTATGAAACTGTGGTTGGAGTTTTTGCTCATGGAGTTGGAGTTTTTTCTGAGTGGAGGATTACACCGGAGCTCTGGAGAGTCCGGGCTACAGTTGTGTGGCTGTTATCACACTGCACAGGCTGAGAGAGAAGGACGAGAGTTACATGTTTGGAATGGGCAGAGCTGAAGGAGAGGAGAGAGATGTGTGAGAAAAAGAAGAAAAGAACCCAGAACTTTCTTTATGCTTTTTTTTTTTTTAAAGCTGTGAATTGTAAATTCTATCCATCACAGCGAGTAATCATGGAGGATTGTGCATGCATCGGCGTCTGTTTGGAAGTTAGGTCAACTGCCAGTCAAATAGTTTTAACTGATAATTAAGAGATCTTATAGAAGGAGATACATCAAGGCAGCTTTGACAAGTTATTACCTGGATCTGCGTTTTAATCTCTACAAGCACAAATGTTAAGCCAACCAACGAAAGCGCACCAGTAGGCCACAACCAGGCTGCGTGGCTACAGGTGAGCCATGCACCCACTCACCTCTACATCCAGTGGTAACATCTGCAACGCCCTGAGTCAGAGGGTGGCTGAGTTGGTCGAGTGGAGAGCAACCATATAATCCTGGGAAAGACTCGGGCCCCCGCCAACAGTGCCCAGCTGACTGACACAGTCCACTACTCCAGAGACGGCTCTGAGCACCAGCCCTGTCCCTCAGCACGACTGGCTTCAGCCAGGAGCTAGACCTAAAGCCCTGATCAACTTTGGTCCGGTCAGGTCAGATCTCTGGATTGTTGTATCTCCTGGGTCACCTGGGTCTTTCTATATGGTTTCCCCCACGATGGGCCTCCTCTTAATAAAGTCTACCTTAAACCATATCACTCCACTTCCTGATCTCTGCTCTTTCCTCATCACAAACAGACCTGGAGTTGTGTTTTGTTTCATTCACACATGTTTAAACACACAAACCTGCACATTTAGGCTGAGTTCTTCTCTCAAACTGAAAACACTCTGTTGCACCGTGTGACGTCATGTGGTAATACAGCAAGTGCTCCAGTGTGTTTTTAAACTGTAAACACCATCCATCCATCTTCTTCCTCTTATCTGGGGCCGGGTCGTGGGGGCAGCAGTCTAAGCAGGGACTCCCAGACGTCCTTCACCCCAGATACTTCCTCCAGCTCCTCTGCGGAGACCCTAAGGTGTTCCCAGGCCCAGAGACAGAGTCCCTCCAGTGTGTCCTGGGTGTCCCCCGGGGCCTCCTCCCAGTGGGACATGCCTGGAACACCTCCTGAGGGAGACCTCCAGGAGGCATCAGAACAGATGCCCCTCAGCTGCTCCTCTCCACGTGGAGGGGCAGCGGCTCTACTCCGAGCTCCTCACCCTTTCTCTAAGGGAGCGCCCGGCCACTCTGTGGAGGAAACTCATTTCGGCCGATTGTGTCGGCGATCTGGTCCTTTCGGTCGTTCCCCAGAGTTCATGACCATAGGTGAGGGGAGGAACATAGATTGAGGTAAATCGAGAGCTTCGCCTTTTGGCTCAGCTCCCTTTTCACCACAACAGTCTTATACAGCGACCACATCACTGCCGACGCTGCACCGATCCACCTGTCAATCTCACACTCCATCCTTCCCTCACTGTGAACAAGACCCCGAGATACTGGAAATGTACACACCTTCACCAAAATCATTTGAATCATTTCAGCGCTGGAATTGCCGATCTTTACAAAAACAAAAGGCAGCAATGCAGAAAATAAACTCTAGCCATGTGTGGCCATACCGGCTTGTCAAAGGCTGATCCCATCAGATCTCAGAAGTTCAGCAGGGCCGGGCCTGGTTAGTACTTGGATGGGAGCCACTGGGAATTCCAGCTGCCACAGGGGGGCGCCAGTGGCAAAAAATGTCGTAGTGTCCTTAGGCAAGACACTTCACCCACATTGCCTAGTATGAAAGTGGGGTGTGTGAGTGGTGGTGGTGGTCGGAGGGGCCGATGGTGCAGATTGGCAGCCTCACTTCTGTCAGTCTGCCCCAGGGCAGCTGTGGCTACAATAGTAGCACCACCACCGGGTCTGGAGTGAATGAATAATGCTCTGTAAAGCGTCTTTGAGTGTCCAGAAAAGCGCTGTATAAAACTGATGCATTATTATTATTATTATTATTATTTATGAGCCACGTTAAGATTACACTTGTGCAGTAAATGTATCTGCCAATGGAAGAAGACTTTTTGTCCTTTAAATATTGTGGCGGGATTCTTCAAAAAGACTCTGGCTCAGTCAGGAAATGCGTTTTGGTGATTTTATTGTGTGCTCCCACAGTGAAAAAAGGTGCAATATTTACAGGCAACAAAAAATAAAAAAACAGAATAGACTTCCCCTTTAAGTCTCTCTCTAGTTCTCTCGCTCCTGCGCTCTTACTGCATGTTACCGTCGCTGTAACCAAAACCAGACTGCGAGCTGGGCTGCAGAGCGCACCTATATACCCCCATTTGCCCCTCCCACATTACATAATTCCCCACCTGAAACATTCTTTACCCCATTCTTACCACTAAACGGGTACTAACTTAGGGGTCCAAAATAGCGCATAGACAACAGCTCCTATTTAACATAAATACAACACATGAAATCACATTAAATAAAGTGAGAATATAGATAATTGGCCATGTGAATCACTTCTGGCTCACATGACACCGGAACCCGCGCAACGGGAGGATTTAAACTACCGGCGCGGATGTGTCCGGGTTTGCCCGCCCGCACCACGGAAGGAGGGAGAAGACGGCAGCGCGAGGGTGAGTAATTGACCGATTTTACAAAACTGACGCTCTAAGTGTGCACCCTTAGGCGTGACAGAACCCGCTGGTAAGTTATGGAAATGTTTGTGTATGCTCGGTAAAAAGAGTTTGGCGCGCGGGGCGCGCCGTGAAACGGGTGCGCGCGTCTTCACGTGCTCTCCCCCGGGGCAGCGTTCTTAGGGACGGGTCTGCTCCGTCACAAATATGAAAATACATCTCACCATTCTTTAGTCTTTACACTTAAAATAAGAAACAAAATCTAATCTTGCTTTAATTAAGAAAAACACATTCTGAAATTTCCCCATTGTGGGACAAATAAAGGATATCTTATCTTATCTACATTTATTCCATTGGTAGATATTTTTATTTGTCAAGTTGAATCTGCTTAAATAAAGTCAAATGTTCTTTATTTAAGCAATTTTGACTATATATTGCAACAATGGATTGCTTTTTTGCATAGAAAACGTTCACTTGAAAACTACCACTTGACACTATGACATCACAAGGTGGAACAGAGCATTTTGAGCTTTGCAGATGTAGACTGACAAAGAATAATAATAATAATAATGTGTGAATGAAACAAAACACAACTCCAGGTCTGTTTTTGAGGCGGTAACAACATTCTAACGTGACTTAAAGCTCACAGGAGGCAGTTTTGTGGAATGTGGGACATTTATCGTGTTTGAACTTACGTCACTATCGGCTTTCACAGTGTATTTTTGTCGTATATATGAGGCAAATCCAGGGCAGGAGGCGAGGACGTGTGGAGATGTACGAGCTCTGAGCCAAACAATCTGCCCAAAGCACTAACCTAAGCCATAACTTACCCCGTACCTGCCCCCAGCCCCAAACCCCAGCCCTATATGTATATGACTTATGTGCTATTGTGTACACATATTTGTGTGTGAGAGGAGGAGGGGAAGGGCACGGCTTAATACTTCTGTCTGACACACACACACAGGCACATCTATAAGACCCAGATGCCCCGCCACTGACAGATCTGCTGACAGAGGAGGATCATGGGAAAGAATCATGGCCCCGCAGAGGAAGCTCCGCGATCAGGCGCGCCGCAAAATACTACGTCAGTTTAGCGGAGCGATTTAGGAAGTTCACTTGTTTTTTTTTCCAGCATTATCTTAAAGGTGCTGCACCTGATTTTAAAAACGTGGAAAACTGAACACATTCATTTTAAACAGTTTGCAGTGGTACAAAGTTCGTCCTCACTGACCTGATGCATTCCGAGCGCCCTCATGATTCACTGTGATGAGTTTACAGGCATTTTTCTCAACTTTCAGAGACCACACTTCCTGATTCTTGGACAATAAAACGCTTTAGAACACATGTGTCAAACATGCGGCCCGGGGGCCAGATCTGGCCCTCCAAGACCTTTAATCTGGCCCTCGGCTGATTTTTCTATTAAAATACTTAAAATTTTCAGAATTTTCTGTTAATTTTCTGCACCGTTTAGCATAGCAGCGTCTCCGGCGTTTCTGTACGTTGCGACTCCCACCAGAGCAGCACAAATGAAGACTTTCCTCTTTCCAAACGCTCTTAAAGGACGATCGTTTTGACTGTCGACCGTGACCCTCATCAGCAAAATGTCAAAAAATGAGAAAAGCAGATGCTGAGTTCAGGATTTCCCAAGAAAAATAGTCTAATTCTTATTTGTTGACAGAGGTGAATGGGAAATCTGTGCTCAGTGTGTTTGGAACAAGTGGCGTTGCTCGAGGAATATAATCTTAAACACCACTACGAGACACGGAGAAAAATACAATAACTTGAAGAGAGAACTGAGTTTTCTGATCCGGCCCTTTTGGGATCAAAGTAGGTTGCATACGGCCCCCGGACCAAAATGGGTTTGACACCCCTGTTTTAGAATATGATGCACACAAGAGGGGAAGTATAAGACAAATAAAAGTGGTATAAGTATGTAGTAGTAGTAGAATGAGTCCTAGTAGCAGCATTAGTCTCAGGAGCATTTGGGACCCAGTTATATTAGCTGCAGTAGAAAAGTAGTAGAAGCGGTAGCAGTAAACATCAAGTAGTATAAGTAATTAAGGAATTAAATGCATGTATACGTTACAACTACATGATCTGGTTGATTTCAATACTGTAATAGTGATGTTTAAATCACATAATAATGAGCTCCCTCAGTGTATTGAGGTGTTCAAACCCAGAGACAGTGCGTACACAGCTCATGTGAGGATCAGCCCGGACAGTCGATTCTCACTAAAGCAGGGGTGTCAAACTCATTTTGGTCCGGGGGCCGTATACAACCAACTTTGATCCCAAAGGGGCCGGAGCAGAAAACTCATGGCATATATACCCCAAAATAGCAATAAGTCCAAATATTTGTGCAGAGAAATGCAAATCTATTACAGAAATATTTTTTATTTGATTTGATTTTACAAAATATTATAATAATATGCTAGGTCAGGCAGCTTTCACAGCAGCATCAGTAGCCTCTTGGCCCCTGGGTGAAAACAGACGGCTGTTTCTTCAGTCCCAACAATAATTCGTTTATCTTCTGTCTTCTCAATTCTCCGTTCAAGTTATTGTATTTTTCGCAGTGTCTCGTAGTGGCGTTTAAGATCATATTCCTTGAGCGCCGCCACTTGTTGCAAACACACCAAGCACAGGTTTCCCATTCACCTCCGTGAACAAATAAGAATTAGTCAATTTTTCTTGGAAAATCCTGCACTCAGCTCCACTTTTCTTATTTTTGACATTTTGCTGATGAGGGGGTCACGGTCAACAGTCAAAACGATCGTCCTTTAAGAGCGTTTGGAAAGAGGCAGGTCTTCATTTGTCTGGTGGAAGCGCCACACACAGAAGCACTGGAGACGCTGCTATGATAAGATGCTCAGAAAATTACCAGAAAAATCTGAAAATGTTTAATATCTTAATAGAAAATCAGCCGAGGGCCAGATTAAAGGTCTTGGAGGGCCGGATCTGGCCCCCGGGCCGCATGTTTGACACCTGTGCACTAAAGCATCAAAACTCTAAATGACACATGTGGAAGTGCCTTATAACCCTTTGCTTTGACTCCGGTTTGCACTTTTGACATTTCTCGACCCTGTCAGGACACAGCTGTGAAGTGAAAACTATTTCAGGAGGCTTCCTCACACTCAGAGAAGGCCAAGGGTTTGCAGAGCGGACAAGACAAAGGGTGCAATCTGAAATATAAAACAAATATTTAGTTAGTTGAGTTATTTAACTTTTTTTCTTTGCTACGTAATTCCATAAACGCTACATCATATATTTAAAGGTGCATTGTGTAACTTTTCTGGTGGAGGAACCGTCAAATGCGTTTCTCCATTAGATGTGATTGTTTAGTCTGGAATGTGTCACAGTTTCCACGTTTACATGAGAGCTTTAATGCCCAATGAAAATAACTGAATTCTGAAAAAAAAAATAAAATCTGCTTTAAAGTCCATGTAAACACTTAATTCCTAATGAAAATGATCGTTTGGAATGAAACGTAATCCTGAAGTAAGTGGGGGTTTACTTCAATTTTAAAACCAAATGAATTTCTTCCTGGATCATGTAAACGTTTCTTCTTCTTCAAAATAATCCCGGTGGTTGGTGCTCGTTGGCTCGTCCTTCGATCCGGCTCCTCCAGTCGTCTCTTGGGACTTTCCTCCACGTCTCTTTGGATTTGTGAGCGGGATGTGGGAGTGGGCTGAGGTGTGGCAGCCTCAGACTCAGTTTGTCTTCTTCCTCCTTCTCCCACACTCTTCCCTTCTCCTCCTCAGCTCACAGACGTAAAGCGTGAGGAGAGAATTCTCCAGCTGCTGCTTCATTATCGTCGGAACCACTGCGGAAAAAGTTTGGATCGTGTTTGTGTCGGCGGCGAAACGACAAACCGAGATGACAGAAAAGCCGGGAGCAGCGGAAGTGTGGGTTTTCTGCCCAAAGACGGAAATGCGTTTGTGTCGCTGTCCAATCAGAACCTTCCCCACCCCCAGACGCTGAGCGGAATTAAATAAAAACGAGAAGTTACACAGTGCAGCTTTAATGTGTGTATGTATCAAATTTAGGAGGTAGTAAATGTACCCTGTGCTGGCTCCATTCATTCTGACATCTGTATTCATCACCCCTCACCCCCTATGGCACCCCCACACCCATATACCCTCCCCCTCCCCGCTAAGCTCTCCCCTGCGGGCCCCCCTCCTGCGGGCCCCCGTCCTGCAGGTGACTGATGCCCGCTCGTGCCCCTCTGACCCTGGACACCATTAAAAGGCCTTTAGTGGGTCCCGTGGGCACGCTGGAGCTGGAGGCCTGTAAACGCCGCTTTGTCTCCGTCGGCCGCCGATGCACGGAGCTGTTTGTGTAATTAACATGAGGACAGAGACGAGGGGACGGAGAGGGGGTGAGGGGGTGAGCGGGGGACACTGTGGACATGTCTCATGAGGGGGCTGAAGGAGACACTGTGGACACGTCTCATGAGGGGGACACTGTGGACACGTCTCATGAGGGGGACACTGTGGACACGTCTCATGAGGGGGCCGAAGGAGACACTGTGGACACGTCTCATGAGGGGGACATTGAACACGTCTCATCAGGGGGCCGAAGGAGACACTGTGGACGTGTCTCATCTTTTTCATTTTAGTTCAGTCTGAGCGAGTACGAGCTCACAGGTCATGTTCAGAGAAAAGACAATCAGGACAAATGTGCTGAAATGTGTGTGTGTGTTAAAAGGTTTGGGACAGAAAAAAAATCGATTTTGTACCACTTGTTTCACTCTGGGCAGGTGTGTGGATGAAGATGGTGAGTTTGTGCTTTAGTTTGAGTTTGTGAGTTTGTGCTTTAGTTCTTTGTCATACTGTTACTGTGTACAGTGATCCCTCGTTTATCGCGGGGGTCACGTTCCAAAAATAACCCGCGATAGGTGAAATCCACGAAGTATCAGCTTTATTTTTTACTGTTATTTTACAATGCAATACTTTACTGCAGAATGAAACAAAAAATAAAACCTCTTTTCAGGCCCAAAATGTGTTTAAGAAATAGAAATATTAACGTTTTCTTACAAATAACTATAATAGTTTAAAGAACGGTGTTGTAAAACAATATTTTTTATATAGTAATGAATACAAGGAGGAAACATTGTCACTTGCGTATTTCACAGTCCCTCCAGCTGCGCCTCTTCGTCCTGACTCCGCTGCGCTGTAGCGTCTTTTTCTACTGAAGGCTGCGCGACCGAGTGTTAGTCCTTCCTCCTCTTCTTTAGTCCTTCCTCCTCTTCTTTATCAACAAGATACAGATTCACTGTAAAAAAAAAGCACTGTAAAAAATTCCGCGAAGCCGCGATAGTTGAAGCGCGATATAGCGAGGGATCACTGTACTTGGTTTCCCTTTGCTCTCTTTATGTGTACGAATGATGTTCTAACAGATAAGTCATATAGTAATAAACTCCACATGCTCAGACTGTTCGTGGACTGTTCATGTCAGAACCTGTGGCCCAAATAAACAAACCAGTCAATAAGAAGACTGTAAGAGCAGATTCTCCTTGTGTGCTCAGGGGGTTGAACCAGATTCAGTGGCCCACATCCATGTGGCCGTGGAAATACAGGAGAACAAACAACAAAAGGAATTAAAGCCGCAAGCGGCATCGAACGGCCCTCGCGGGCCGCGCATCGCACTCGGCCGACCCGACCCGCCCCACACACTGAGTCCAGCCCATTGCGCCCAATAAACGCCACCCCTAGCAAATGCCATGCCCAGCACCAGAAAAATTTCATAGTGCACTTTATTCATTTATTCTTTTAGGAGTCTTTGCGCCCCTGCTGGCCAACCGTGAAAAATGTCCCATGTCAGTAATATATGTTTTTGCTTATAGCTATTCACAGAATTTAAGTGGCAAATTTGGTCCAAATCTAGTAATGTTGGCGTTTCACGTCTATGTTAGGGGGCGCTATAGTGTAATTTTTCATATGCATAGTGTATTATATTCAGGCCGAGATCACGCATCAGTGATTCAATTTTCAGCATGACCAGACTAAGCTCGTGCATGTGGTATTTGCTTAAATATTTGGGGGGGGGGAGTCTTTGCATCCCTGCTCGCCAAGAGTGGAAAATTTCCCATGTTTGTAATGTCTGTCTAAACCATAGACTGCATAAAAGAAGTGGACTAAGTGAGCGTGACATCACCCATAGCGTTTAGCGTCGCTCAAATGAGGCTTGTGATGCTAACGGCTACAGGGGCAAATCTGGAGCCAGGCTCTATGTTATGAATAGGGTTTTGACGGACAAAATAGCGGGGAAAAAATCAGGATCATGTAGAGCGGGTTCATACGAACATTTTAAGACCAAAATGACGAGGCCACAGCAGCAGTTACGGAGAGAGGAGCCATAAGATCCCACTGTAAGTCAATGGGAAAAAAGGAGAGAAGGAGCCGGAAGAGTCTCTGGCACACTTCCTATTTGGCATGCGGCGGCTAACGGGATAGCTATGTCCACTCATATATACGGTCTATGGTCTAAACCAGGACTGAAGCAGGTCTAAACAATTATAACAGTTATTATTAGTAATGATTTACAGTTTGTTTACTGTTTACTTGAGCAGTCAGTATTGTACCATATAGCATACATAAGGTGAGGAGCATTTTTGGGAGAAAGAAGTACTGCATTTTATCATTCTAACATGTGACATTTCATGAAAAAAAAAATCATCATCTATATATATATATATATATATATATATATATATATATATATATGATGTCATAATATACACATTAGATGGGTAAATTTAATCCCTACATAAACTTTGGGTCATCCTTATTATAATATTTTCCTAATTTACAGTATTTTTTTTATCACTTTTAAGTTACAGCCTTTTGAAATTAAAATTAGGGTTAAATAACTGCATGCATATGGTGTCATTCTAAATCATTTAAATCCCTCAATGATATTAAAATAATTTCTAATTATTTATATGTTTTAACTGAATAAAATGTGCAGTTGTGCATGTTTATTAGTGTATTAGATGTGATTGGGTCGTGATCCAGTGTACTTTCAAAACCAGAGCAAAGTCACTCCTGATTGGCCAAGACACACATCAAAGGAGAGAAGTGCCGGTTTCCTAGGCTCCTGATTGGCTGAGAGATCACCCCACTGATGACGCAGCAGTAGGCTTTAAATAGAGGTGCGCAGACCTCCGTCTCCTGCCACTCTGTGCCTCGTTTACGAAGTCAGAGCTGCATTTTCTACTGCTTTGGATTTATATTTGCGATCATCGGATCACCGGATTACTGTTTTGTCGCTTGTCTTTTGTCTGTGAACATTTGTACATCCTTGTAAGTCCTTGGACTTTGATTGACTGAGGACATCGTGTGATCCTTTGCCTTTTGTCATTTGAAGACCGCCTGGGATCTCCGGATCAAGGTAGGATCATGACTTTTTTACTTTACACTGCTGGTTAAATCAAATGTTTGGTGAAGTAAAGCTGCTTTGTTAATGGAATTTAGCTCCATTGACAATGAATTGTCTATTGTCTGAAAGTTCTGCTGTCTGTCAGAAAGCAGTATGCCAGGGGCGGGAAATTGTTGCTAGGCAGATTAGACTTAGTCTAGACCTGGTCTAGTTTCGTGCGTGCGCGTGAGTATGTATGTGGGGAATGTATTTTTACTCTGTGTAATGATCGATTTCAATCTCATACAATAAGCGATCTTGTAAAAATACATGTACAGCGCCCAGAGCATCGCGGCTGCTCACGGGTCACCGCAGCGGCTCATGGGGCACCGGCCTGTGGCGAACAGCGCGGCTCACGGGGCACCGCGGCTGCTCACGGGGCACCGCTGCTCACGGGGCACCGCTGCTCACGGGGCACCGCTGCTCACGGGGCACCGCTGCTCACGGGGCACCGCTGCTCACGGGGCACCGCTGCTCACGGGGCACCGCTGCTCACGGGGCACCGCTGCTCACGGGGCACCGCTGCTCACGGGGCACCGCTGCTCACGGGGCACCGCTGCTCACGGGGCACCGCTGCTCACGGGGCACCGCTGCTCACGGGGCACCGCGGCCGTAACGCGCGGAGCTCGTCAGTACAGGGTGTGTGGCTCGGTTAACTGTGTGTAGCTGGAGTGGCTCTTGTGAGAACAGAACTGAACCTGAGTTCTTGATGGCAGGAGCCTCGTTGCCTGTGCGTTTTTTTTTTTCGCCTAGCGGCAGAGGGGATTCTTAGTTCTGCTAAATAATTTAATTTTGTTAAATAATTCTGGGTCTGATTGAGACGTTATCTAGACCTGGTCTAGTTTTGTGTGTGCGCTGTGTGCGTGCATCTATGTATGTGAGTGCATATATGTGTGTGCGTGTATGTGTGCGTGAGTGCATGTGTGTGCGTGTGCGTGCATTTATGTATGTATGTGTGTGCGTGTATGTATATGTGTGTATATAAGTGTGTATGTGTGGTTGTGTATGTGTGTGTGTAGTATGTGTGCGTGTATGGGTGTGTGTTCGTGCGTATGTCTGGCTTGACCAATCAGAAAACAGTTTGGCAAAAGCGGGAAACTGTCGCTATGCAGTTTCTGGGGGCAGTACGTTTTGTTTTAGTGTCCTTGGTTTTGTGTGTCTGAGAACAGAGCGTATCACCAACAGTTTTACTTATGTTCTGATTAAGTCCAGGTCTAGTCCATGTCTTAAATGGTTCTGGTGTAGACCTGGGTAGTCCTGCTCTGGGTCTAGTCCGAGTGTAGGTAGATCTAGTCTGGGTCTGGAGTTGGACTAGACCTGGTTTAGACCTGATCCTGATCTGGTTTAGACCTGCTGTGTGTCATTGTGTTCGTTTAGTTGGATGTACATGGCTCTGGTGTAGTCCTTTTTCAGTCAGATCCTGGTGTTGAAGGGGTTTGAAGTAGACATGATTAAAATATTATCTTTTTTATAATTTACTGGACTGTCTGACCTGTTGTACTCACAGACCGTAAATATGAGTGGATTAAGTGAGTGTGACGTCACCCACAGCGTTCAGCGCCGCTCAAATGAGTCTTGTGATGCTAACGGTTACAGGAGTGAATCTGGAGCCAGGTTATGAATAGGTTTTTAGCGAAGAAAAAAAAAATCAGGATCACGTGTTCAAACGGGTTCATATGAACATTTGAAGACCAAAATGACGAGGCTCAGTGCAGCAGGTATAGAGAGAGGGACAATAAGATCTCAATGTAAGTCAATGGGAAAAAGGGAGAGAATGAGCTGGAGCCCACTAATAAATATAATAATAAATAAATAAGAATGTGTCCAAAAGGTCCTACTTTGATCATGGTTTATTTTCACACAGACTTTTTTGGCTTTTAAAGGTCCTCTGTTTTTCTCATAAGTATGTAATATTGATATGAATTGTTAAAATGGAAAAGACAGTAAGTGAGGTAATGTACTCTTGTGTTTGACCTGTTCTCCTTGTTTATTCCTGGTTTAAATTTCCTCCTAGTTTACTCCTGGTTTGCAACTTGTTTAGTTCTAGTTTAGTTGTTGCTTTATTTTTGTGTATGTGCTGTGCAAAGTGCAATCTTATTTGGTCTCGGATGTTTTCTGCATGTAGTTCAGCCCTGTTTTTGAAGTTGTGATTCTACTCCTGGTATAACCTTGTATTTTAGTTTTTTTCTCGTTCTGGTTCTTGTAGTCCTAGTTTAGGTTTAATTTAGTCCTAATTAGTTGCAATACTAGTCCTGGCTTTTTGGTTCTCATTTACTCCTGCTTTATTATTATATTCAGTATTTTAGTTCATTCCTGACTTAGTTCTGGTTTAGTTATATCATTAAGTTGTGTAGCTAAAGGTTGCAATATTTAGTCTTAGTCCTTTATTGTGACTAATGTGTACACCAGTGACTCTTGCTTTTAACATTTTATGTATGTTTTCAGATGCCTCGTCGAAAGGGACAGCTTAAGTCCATTCTTTGTCGAGGAAGAAGCGAAGGACCAGCTCGCGGCCGCTGCCCTCCTTCGTCTCTCCCCCAGCCCTGAGCCCATCATTCGTATGTTTATATTTTATTTATTCTATACATTTTGACCCGCCTCTACAAGCTTGTGTTTTGTTAATTCCTTTGTAGGCCATGGTACTGGTTCTCGGCATTCTGTGCGGAAGCAGAACTGGAAGACTTCCCCCGTCACCGGAAGGCCTTACAAGTTGTTCATTCCGCCAGAGTGTCCCGATAAGAAGGTTTGTTTTCATATAAATTGGCGGTTTTTGTATTCTAAAATGAGATTTCATGCTACCACAGACATTCACTAAGAATGAGCGAAAAGCATTTGTTGTGGAATATTAAAGGTGCAGTGTTTTTCTGGAATTGGTCACATGCCAGTCTGTCTTGCTTTGTCTGCAATGTTCCACAGTATAGCAGTAAACGTGCCTATTTTGCATTTATATAATTAGGGGTGAATTAGTAAAAGAAAAATTCATGTTTAAAATCAATTTTAAATGCATGCATTCTTACTGGGAGAGGGGTGGCCTCTCCAGACACTTGCCCTGTTAGAGAGGTCAGAAATGCTTTATATCATACTGTAGACTATAGCAAAAAAGCAACCTTTAATTACATTATTTATGACTAAAGCATATGTACAGTTTAGGTAATAGACTTTCCAACAGAAGGATTACAGAGTGCACTTGTTTTGTTTTGTTGTCTCTAGTTCGTTCTGATTGTCGGGCACTCTCATCTACGAGCTATCGTGGATGGGTTCGATGCCGATGCCAGAGGATGTCTTTCCTTTGGCTTCAGTTCGACCCTGGAGGTTCTGCACGTGACATCCACCGAGAGCTGGCCGCGACCGCGCTGACCAGAGGTGAGCTAGTAATGAAAATATTGTGTTTTGAACCTACAAAATTGAATAATTGTTTTGATAATGTCCTGAAATAGTTTGAATTTGCTGAATCCAAATTTTTAAAGGTGCCCTATGTAACTTTTTTGGTGCAGGTTAAGATACCTGCTTGTCTTCACGGAGATATTCTTTTGTTTCTTGGAATGTCCCACCATATGGCATTAAAGCTCATTCATCTTACATTTTTATTGCACAGAAGTACATCTGATTTGTACCTGGTGATGTTGCCTGTGTCCAAGGAAAGAGATGGCCATCCAGACAAAACAAAAACATCTCCATGGAGACAAGTGGGAGGCATCCCCTCCACCACAAATGTTACATAGTGTTTCTTTAAAAAAAAAAAAAAAAAAGCTTTAATTCAGCATATTTAAGAAGATAATTTAAACAAATGATCTTAATTTATTGGTACAACAAAACATGTGTAATGCCATTTTGTTGATTATCTCAATGTCCATGTGTTTAAATGATTTCTTGGGAATTAAAGTTTTTGATTTTCATAGAGCCTGCTCTGGTCTGCCTGCTCTCCCCGTGCAATAACCTTCACGCCAGCCGCACTGTTGATGAGGCTGCAGCTGAGTTCGGCCGACTCTGGCCTATGTCTGCAGCCGCTGGCAGAGGGTATATTTTTAATTATTATTATTTTTGCTTGTTTGATATTTCACAGTATGTTAACGTGTTAATGTTTCACATAGGTCTGTGTCATGGATTTTCCGAATCGTCTGGTTGATGATTTGGAAGTCCAGACCCTCCTGAGACAGGAGTACCACCGGGTCTCAGCGCGCATGGGTATAATAATGTTTCAAATGTTTGTTCAATACTTTAGAACACTTTCTTTTGAACAGTGTTGCATGTGTCCCCTTTATATTTAATACAATGGTTTAGTGATGTGCTTATGTTTTCAAAGGAATCCGCTTTTTCCCTGTGGCTGAGCAGTTTCCGATGGATCGCCTGGAGCTGTGGAGCTGGGACGGCGTAAGTTCAGTGTTCTTATTTGTTCATTTGTGTTTGGCTCTGCACTGCCCCCTGTGTGCCAGCTTTAACAGGGTCACATTCAGCACATTTTCTAATTAAGATGAGATCAAACTTCTCTATCTCCTCCCTAATGGGTTAAAACACAATCTTAAATCTGAGTTTATATTATTGTTGAATGGTTGATTTACCCTTACTAATTTTTAATGGATGTTTGCTTATATTCTTAATGTTTCAGGTCCATCTGAGCGACAGCCATGGGATGTGGATCTATGCCCAGCTTCTGTGGCAGGCTTTCTACACGCAGCTACAGACACCGGATCCCGCTGCCCGGTGTCTCCTCCCCATCCCACCCCGACCTGCCACCAGGAGGGTTAAGCCAAGAGTGGTGGTGACTGGACCTGTGCCCGTACCACCCCCACCCCCTACTGAGTGGACACTGGTTGGACGAGGCAGAAAGGTAACAGTGACACAATGTATGAATTGATAGGGTTGATATAGATTGTGCTTTGCTGCAGATCAGTTGCCATGAAATTGTACAAGCATCTAAAACTGTAGCAACTGTTCTATTCAGTACAAAGTGATGTCACAGAATATTCATTGATATTTATTGATTTGAGTATTAGTGAAGTCACATAAAATTTTCCATTGTTTGAAACTCAAACTCAAAACTTTGTTTTTGTTTTTTTAATCAAGCTATGCAAAATCTCATGTTGATGAGTTCAATTTTAAATAGCACATATAAATAGCACGTTAAATTTTAAATAGCACATATACAGTATGGGTGGTGTTTTATTTGAGATGTTTTCAGGCATAAATGGTCATTATTGTGACCCTTTTACTATACCTGGATATATGAAATGCTACAATTATTTAGTTTATTTAATGGCCTTTTTAAATCACAGCTGTTTTAGTGTCCCAATATTGTATCTGGAGGGTGAAACAGTTTTCTATTTCTGTAATTTGGTTCAAATGCTCTTTGTTCCATAGACTCTGTGGCTTTAAAGGTGCCCTTATATTTGCTAATGAAGGGCCCGTCACTTCTTGTATTGCTTTGCCTGCAATGTTTTCAGTATAATCTGATCCAATTTTCATTTATTCTATAGTGTTTTATAGCCAAAGAAACTGGTCTGATAATGTAAACTGCTTGTCGCCATGTAAATTACATAGATAAATATTTGAGTTTTTAATGGCTGATAGTGTTACCGATGGTTTAGACTTCAGAGAAACCAGTGACAGATATATAGGACTGATTTCGATTATTGTCCATGAAACTCACTCATATCTAATTTTATAATCATAACCTTATAAGAGAGCAATTAATACATATTTTGTACACTTATAAGCACACTAAAGTGTTCAATTTAAGCATTTTATATTTATTCTTTATGCATAGAGATAGAGATTTAGGGCGGATAGCCAATTAATGAAAACAAGTAAATATTGGCTCGATATATCAGCCAAACAATATCTGCATATGTCTGCATTTTAGAATTAAATGTAGAATGCTATGACATTGTATGAACACAACTTATATATTATTCATGCTTTATTGATTTGATTTTTCACAGAAGAACCAGAGCTCTCCTGTGGGAGTCCAGACAGGACTGGTTGAGGTGAGTTTATGACACGACACTAGTCACATAGTTCTGATCCAATGATGCAGACCATAATATGAAAACTTTTGATATATGCACAGGTGGAGCCTGCTTTCTCCACACACTTCTCGCCTCTGGTGTTCAGCCCCGCCATGTTGGTTATGATGGACAAGATCTCTCCATCCAACCTTGGCTCTTTTCCTAAGGAAAAGAAGGTATTTTTACTGTCAAATTGAGTTATGTATAAAAGACTCAGTTTTGATTTAGCAATTTGTAAAGAAACCACCCTTTTCTTTTCAAAAGACGTCTCAACCAGGACGTCGCAAAGCTGTTGCCCTTAAACGCCAGCCCCAGGGAGCGGTCAAGGCAACGGCTGGGAAGGTGAGCAAGAGGGGCTCACCTTCCAGCTCAACATCCGGGGAGGAGGAGCAGAAGGTGGGTGCAGGATTACAGATATATTCTATGTCTGGCGTATATAACTGACTTGTACATGTTGTTCTGTAGCCTGTTGTGGAGGTGAGGCACCGCCCCTCTCTCTCACGCTCCTCTCCCGGTCCGGAGGTGAGACCCTGCTCACCTGTCAGCTCCCCAACTGCATTGGAGGAGGACCAGGTCAGTGTTGTATGTGTTGATGTGTACATGACAAATGTGTGATTTTACTCATCAGTCATGCTTTTATTTCATAGGCGGTTGTGGAGGTGAGAAGCCTTTCCCCTCCTTGCCCCTCCTATGCCGGCGTGGTGAAGCGTTACACTCCACCCGTCATCTCCATGTCCGGATTGGCACGTAAACGCTTGACACGTGCCAGCTCCACATCCGGGATGGAGGAGAATGTCTCTCGCGAGACAATAAAACCACCTGCCTCAAAGCGCCGTCGCTCCCAGCGGCAGGTGAGCTTGTTTTCTCTTTCCACAGCCTTTGTCCTGTTTTTATTAAAAATGGTGACTAATAGTATATTGTCTTTACAAAGTTTGAGGCAGGACCTACACTCGAGGTGAGACCTGTCTCTCCTCCCGTCTCCCTGCCTGAGATGGAACTGGACCAGGTATGAGCTAAGTTTATATAATGGAGTGATGTCATGTGTCTGTGACTGTGAATATAGGGTTAATGTATAATGTTTTTGTAGTGCGGAGAGGTGGAAGTGGCTCCAGGAACATCACTCAGCAGATCCAGAGAGATGTTGACAGACCAGGTGAGATGTCAACAAAATATATATTTGATATTTTACGAGGTAATTCAATTGAGAACGGCTTCTCCTTTACAGTGATGACCTTGGACCTATGTAGCATGTAGATGGGATTTGTATGTATGTATGTATGTATGTATGTATGTATGTAAATGCGTATGTACATATACATACACACGTATATACAGACATACATACACATATATATAGACACATACATACATACACACACACACATATATATACATATATGAGAGATTTTTCTACTAGATATAGATATATATGGTAGAAAAATTTAATGGGGTTTGTAGTTTGAAGACACACTAATATTAATTCTCTTTGCATCTTGTAGGCCTTCCCTTCTCCTGAGACCTGTTTGCCGCCTTCTTCTCCACTCCCTCCACCCAGCCTTCCTCATCTGACCAGCCTTCCTCCTTCTTCTGTGACCAGTCAACCTTCTCCGCTCAGCCGTCCACCAGCTGTCCAAGAGGAGAGTTCTTTTGACAAAGGGGACAAAGATAAGTCTTGTTGTGCACAGTGTGATGTAGTGCCTGTTAGTGATAGGGAAAGTCTTCCTTCTGTAATTAGGGGTAGTTTTCATCAGGGCGATGGTCGGTTCGTGTATGGAGGTGTACAGTGGCAGTATCTCTGGTAGCTTTAGCTCAGCATACGGTTTTGAATGTGTTTTCGTGAGATCAGAGGCAGTTAGACAGGGTTTTGATTCTTATGGATGCACTGTACACGGCGTCGGAATCTGGGCTCAATTAGTGGGATTGGGTATTTACTTGTTACAGACTTACCGACTGAGTCTGTTATAGATGGGCAGCGGTTCAGGTTTTCTTTCAGTGAGCCACGTAATGGAGCTGCTAATGTCGTAGAGCATGACTTCATTGAGGCAGGCGCATGGGTGACGTTAGATGGTGGTTTAGAGCAGATGTTGGCACAGTACGACACATGTCTTATGACACTCTGTGGTAGTACTTGTGCAGTTATTAAAAACAGTGGTCGGTATGCGGTGGTCGACTCTCACTCGCGTAGTGCTGATGGGTTGGTAGATGCTGATGGCAAAAGTGTAGTAGTGTATTTTAATAGTATGGATGAGCTGTATAGTTATTTTTGTGCATTGGCTGCATGTTATGGTAATTGTGATGAGGATAGTGATGACGTGTCTTTTAAAGAGTTTGAGATCACTGGTGTTAATGTTGTAGCAGAGGATAGTCTGAGGGGCTTAAAGCGCCAAAGAGGCCGCAGAAGTGTCTTCTTCTGTGCCCCGAAACATGTGTAAGCATGATACTGATGTTGACTTAGATGTGCTGTGCAGCAGTGTTCAGGAGAATGCCCTGTCCTTCAATCCACTTACGGAAAGTGATTGTAAGGACTTGTGCAAACATATTAAGGCTGAGTTTCAGAAGGCTGGTGTTGCAGATCCTAAAACTGTAGGTCTATTAGGCGCACCGTGTCACAAAGACAAAATAGTTGCGGATGGTAATTGTTTCTTTAGGCGATTTCACAGGCCATTAGTGGCACACAAAAATACCATAGGAAAATTAGACTTGCGATTGTGAAACACCTCTTAAATAATCCTTTAAAATATAACACGCTATTGCGCGATGGTTATTCGTCTGTAGAAGACTATATCAGCGCGTCAAACATGCGTAAAGTTGGCACATGGGCCACTGAAGTTGAAATTCATGCGACTGCGGATTATTTAGGTGTTAATGTATTTACATTTTATAATGGACATTGGCTCAAATATGGTTGTACTACCAAGCCTTTGTCATCCAGTGGCATCTATCTTGAAAATGTTAACGGTCATTATGAAAACGTAACTTGCGTCCAAAATCCTAATTCCCTCACTTGTTATGAATGCTGCCAAATGTATCGCTTGTCAGTGGAGGGCTACAATATTAGGCCTAAAAGGTAGCCTTTCAAACACAGGTCAGTCAGGTAAATAAAGACATTGAAATTAATCAAGAACCTGTGTTATCAAAGTATTTACTAAAGAAAAAACAAAAACATCTAAAAAGCACCTACAACAAACACCACCACATGATCAAAGAAATAATGAGAGAAAAGTATTTACAAAATCGAGAAAATGTTAAAGAAAAGAATTTGACACGATACAGGTCTAATTTGGTATATCAACAAAAGCTGAAAGAAGCAACCAAAATAAGAGCTAAACAAATATATAGACATGATGTAGAGTATAGAGAGGGGAAAAAGGCTGCAAACAAACATAAATACACAATGAATTTAGAGTATAGGCAGAAAATTAAGTCTGCAATCAATGCTGCAAACAAACATAAATACAGAATGAATATAGAGTATAGGCAGAAAATTAAGTCTGCAATCACACATAAATACAGAATGAATGTAGAGTATAGGCAGAAAATTAAGTCTGCAATCAATGCTGCAAACAAACATAAATATAAAACCAACATAGAATATAGACAAAAACATAAAGCTGCATGTAAAAATAAATACAACATTGATACACATTATCAAAATAAACTTAAAGCAGCAGGCATTAACAAATATAAAGTTAATTTGAAATATCAAAATAAACTTAAAGCAGCAGGCATTAACAAATATAAAGTTAATTTGAAATATCAAAATAAACTTAAAGCAGCTAGCATACAGAAATATAAATTTAATTTACAACATAAACAACACATGAAAGCAGCCAGTAAACATAAGTATAAATCAAATCCCCAACATAAACAAAAAGTGAAAGCAATTGGCAAACAAAAATATCACAGTAATGATAAATTTAAAAACAGGACCCGGGCAGCATTCAGGAACAAGCAAAAACAGATGAAACTAAAATTGGAAAACTTTACTTTTGTTATGGAGCAGTTTCTCAAAGAAAGCGAAGATGGTCCGGAATACATTTGCTGCGTTTGTCTAAAACTGTTATTTAAAAACCAGGTCTTACCTTGTAGAAAGGATGACTTTATGGCTAAACCGAAATGCGCGGATGTAGCTAATGCCTGTATCTCAGAGGCCTATTTACATGCGTGTGTTAACGATTGTCCATCGCCATGCCCGCTCTTCGATTGTCGAGGAAGTTTATGGATCTGCTACACTTGCAACTCAAAACTTTGTAAAGGTCAAATTCCACCTGAGTGTTCAGTTAATAATTTACAATTGGACGACATTCCACCTGAACTCGCCTGCTTGAACACTATTGAACAGCACATAGTGGCACTCAATATTAATTTTATGCAAGTGTTAGCTTTACCAAAGGGATTTCAGAGAGGTATTCATGGTCCAGTCGTCTGCGTACCGTCGAGAGTTTCGGAGTCGGTTCGGTTATTGCAGCGTAATAATATGGACGGTTGTTTATTGCCGGTAAAACTAAAGCGTAAACTTACATATAAGGGACATTACAGTATCAGTATGTAGACACAGAGCGCGTCACGGAGGGCCATTGCGTGTCTTAAGCAAAACAATCAGTATTATTTAGACATAGATTTTAATGATGAGTGGGTAAATGAGTTTTCTAGGGAAGAGGAGGAAGCTATAGATACGGTGCGGACGTTAATGTAGAAGAAGCTGTTAAGGATACTGGTGTGAACATTAATGTAGTAACAGAAAACCAGGCGGAAGATTTAGATGACGAGCTTCTCCATGATAGACAGCGTCATTGTATGTATCAGGATCGTGTTTCATGCCGGTCGATATTGCTCAGGAAACTCTTGACCACTATTTTGAAGGGATTTTAAATTTAGCTCCAGCCGAGGGGAATAGTCCAGTTAGTTTATTAACTGATAAAGAAAATGAGGCTAAATGTTTTCCTAAGGAGTTTCCTTACGGGCGTAATACGTTTCATAGTCCTCGGCCTATTCGTTTGACCATGTGCCGGTATTTTATTAATAGACTCATGCACGTGGATGGTCGATTTGCGCAAAATTTTAAGTTTCTTTTTTTGGCATTGTACATGTTAGAGGTTCAGCAGGTCGTGTCAAAAGTGTCGATAGCATTGCGAAAGGGACATTCTGGTCACGGTAATGCTGCTGCAGGTGATGCAACTTTAGAAAATTTGTTACAGTATGATAATGGCTATCGTTTTATGCAGCCTATTAGAGGCACGCCGCCCTTCTGGCAGTCGGCACAAAAAGATTTGTTTGCGTGTATTCGGCAGCTTGGTATTCCGACGTGGTTTTGTTCGTTTAGTTCTGCAGATCTCCGCTGGTCAAGCCTCCTTAAAACGCTCTTAAAGCAGGAAGGTAGTACTCGGAGTGTTAACGATTTAGATTGGGCTGAGAGATGTGACCTTTTGCGTCGTCACCCTGTAACTGCGGCTTGTATGTTTGACGCCCGTTGGCATCGTTTTTTACGTAAAGTTATTCTGTCCCCAGCTCAGCCCATTGGTAAAGTTATAGATTATTTTTATCGTGTAGAATTCCAGCAGCGCGGGTCTCCCCACGTCCATTGTTTATTTTGGATTGAAAATGCCCCAAAGCTTGGCGTAAATAAAGATGAGGAGGTAGTTCAGTTTGTTGATAAATACGTAACCTGTGAATTACCCTCAGATCCAGATTTATTGGAAAAAGTTACTTCGGTGCAGCAGCATTCTAAGCGTCACTCAAAAACGTGTAGAAAAAACAACAAAATTTGTCGTTTTAACTTCCCGCGTCCGGTGTCAGCGCGTACATTTATTAAACATAAAGAGTCAGAGCCCCTTGTAACGAAGGAGGAGGCTCAATTCATTATGAGCGTTTTGAAGAATGCTGTTCTTGATGAAAATAACCTGTGTCTTAGTGCTGAAGAGTTGTTTGCGTCACTGGGGTTAACACAGTCCACATTTGAACAGATATACAGCGTTTTAGACGGACACACACACACAGTTTTAAAGAGGGAGGTTAGAGAAGCCTTTATAAACAACTACAACGAGAAATTATTAAGTTGCTGGAATGCCAATATGGACATTCAGTTCGTTGTAGATGCGTGGGCGTGCGTCGTGTATATTATTTCATATATTTCTAAAGCCGAGAGAGAGATGGGTTTACTTTTAAGTAATGCACAAAAAGAAGCTTCCAAAGGTAATGTTAGTGCGAAAGAGGCATTTAAAAAGTTAGGCAGCGTTTATCTTCATAATCGTGATGTCTCTGCGCAGGAAGCTGTGTATCGCGTCACAAACATGCACTTAAAGGAGTTTTCGCGTAAAGTGTCTTTTGTCCCCACTGGCGATAATATAGTGCGCATGAGTAGACCAATTGGTGAAATAGATGATGAAATGGGGGATGATATTTGGATGACAAACATAATTGATAGATACTTAAGTAGACCAAATGACAGCACATTTAATGACATGTGCATAGCGACATTCGTATCCGAATATCGCTTACTTGGTCCGTCTGATAAATGTAAAAACCCAATTCTTTTACAAAACGGATTAGGCGCGATTACTAAAAGAACACGGACCAAGCCTGCCGTCGTTAGATATGCGCGGTTTTCTGAGACTAAAAACACAGAGTTATTTCATCAAAGTATTCTTCAGTTATTCTTTCCGTATCGTGTTGAGGTTGACCTTAAGCCGCCTCCATTTGAAACATTCGAACATTTCTATAAAACCGGCGATGTGCGTTTAAGTGACGGATCGGCCCATTTAGTTAAGTTAATAGTTGATTCAAATAGGCGTCGCTTTGAACTTGCAGCTGAGGACTTGGAGGAGGTGTATGAGCAGATGGATTGTGGAGAGATTCAGGAGGATGCGTGGGGCTTGCTCTGCCCAGAACAGGAAGTGGAGAGGTTAGAGGCGAGGGAGGAGTTCAGAGAGATGTTACAGGGTGTGAGTTCTGAGCATGAGCAAGAGGCTATTCCAGACTTGGCTGTAAGGAACGAACAGGTTTGTCACATAGAGAAGAGAAATGTCATGAGTCGTCAAGAGGGTCTTTTACTTGTGAAAACTCTGAATGAGCAACAACTGTCCATTTTTTACAAAATACGGCAATGGTGCTTAGAGAAAGTAGCTGGTAACAACCCAGAGCCATTGCATGTGTTTATCACGGGTGGGGCAGGCACCGGGAAAAGTCACCTCATCAGGGCGATTCAGTGCAGCGTCGCGATTGTTTGCTCCGATTTGCCAAAGTCCAGATAGTGTTAGTGTTTTACTAACGGCTCCGACAGGGATAGCAGCGTATAACTTACAGGCAACTACTATCCACACCACATTTAGTATCGGCACTAAGGTTTCCCTCCCTTACAGTCCACTAGGAGAGGAAAAGATTAATACACTGCGCGTTAAGTACATGGATTTACAAATTGTAATCATTGACGAAATATCCATGGTTGATAAAAAGTTATTTACTTATATTCACGGTCGATTGCGTCAAATTAAACAGTCACGTGACTTTTCTCCATTTGGAAATGTGTCTATTATCGCTGTTGGGGATTTCTTTCAATTATCGCCGGTCATGGGTCAGGCTCTGTACAAAGAAGTTGTAGGCGTTAATCTATTTACAGATTTATTCCAAATTGCGGAGTTAAAAACTATAGTTAGACAAAAAGATAATACTTTTGCAGAGCTATTGAACCGGCTTAGAGTGCGCTCCAGAGGGACACCAATGCTTGATGATGATATTGATATATTAAAACGATGTGAAACAGGTGAAGATCCTGATGTTTTACATATTTTTACAAAGAATAGCTTTGTTACAAATTATAATTTAAAGATACTGAATAAAATCTGTCCTGAAAAATTACAATTAGTGCGGCGTGATTTTGGCTATGACAAAAACACCGGTAAGTTAACAGAAATACAAGGTCATCTCCATAAATCCAAACAAGCCAGTTTGGAGGAGACGTTAGTCTTAGGTGTAAATCTTGGCGTGTTATGCTTTGTAAAAATGTAGACTTGGCTGACGGTCTAGTAAATGGGGTATGTGGTATAATTACATATATAGTTGGAAATTCACAGAAAAACCTGCCTCCTTTAGCAATTTATGTTAAATTTGACGACGATCGAGTAGGCGCGCAGAGGAGGAGGCAAACACGTACCCCTGCAGACCTGACTGGTTCTACCCGCATAGAACCAGAAGAAGAACAAGCGAATAAACGAGGGGAGAAGCGTCGTCAGTTTCCGCTTAAACTCGCGTGGGCGTGTACAGTTCATAAAGTACAGGGCGTAACCGTAGATCAAGCAGTGGTGTCCCTTAAACAAGTTTTTACAGCGGGTCAGGCGTATGTGGCCCTTAGTCGCGTGAGGAGTTTAGAGGGTCTTATTATTCAAGACTTTGATGCAAATGCCATTTATTGTAATGATGGTATTAGAGCGGCACTTGAGAACATGCCTCCCTTCATAGTGGCGAGTGCGCCCTGGCACTTACAAGAGGCACATGTCCTAACATTCTTTTTTATGAATATTCAGGGTTTAGTGCGACATGTGTCAGATTTGGCCTCATGCACACAGCATTGGCAGCCTAACTGTATTGCTGTGGTAGAGACATGGTTAACTGTAGATTCAACTTTTCAAACTAGTCACATTGAAGGGTATAATTTCCATAGTCGTCCCGTAGTTTATCCTATCCAGCAAACTCATCACCCAGCTCTGACTAGTTTACTGGGCCAACAGCACGGTGGTGTTGGCATGTACTGTGAAGAAAACCTTAACTATGAAATCACAGTACAGGATTTCAGTTTAGAATGTTTAGTGAATTATTTTGCAGAGCAGAAAATTATAGTTGCAGCTGTTTATCGTCCACCGTCATATCCCATGTCTCTATTTAAGTATAATTTGGATAGATTACTGAATTGGCTGAATTCACATTGTGCCACTGTGGTGGTGGTGGGAGATTTTAATGAAGACATATTGAAATCTACAAGTCTCTGCAATTTTATGACAGAAAGAGGTTATGTTCAATATGTCAAATCTCCCACAACTGAGAGGGGGACTTTAATGATCATTTATATGTGAAATCTACAGAGTATGACATAGACTCTGTAGTAGTGCCAACGTACTTCAGCGACCATGAGGGCATCGCATTTTCTTTTAAGGGTAAATGTACAGAGGCTGCGCCTTTAGAATAAATTGGTAGTGGTACTAGTTTAGTTTTGTTTTAAATGGACAGTTGTTGCTTATTGACAACTCATCACATTTCTATGCGCGTGTAACATAGTTTGTAATCATGTGGTAATAGTATTTTTTTAATCTATTTATCAATTATATAGGTATAAATTATGAATTTGGAAGTGGTTTAGTTGTAATCTTGTTGTATTTTTCTTATTGTTTCTGGTTTGTATACGTGTTAGTGGTAGTTTATGTACATATGTATTTGTAGGGTTTTTAAGTGTGTTGGTTGTTGGTGGCTCTTATACATGTTAGTGGTAGTTTATGTACATATGTATTTGTAGTTAATATTACTATACAGTGATGAGTGCACACATACTGTATGTTTTTGGCTAAAATGTCTTTTGCCCTTTGTCCAAATTGGCTGGTTCTATTTCTCCAGCTCCCTCTCTCTCTTCTCCAATCTCTCTCCCTCTCTCTCTCCTCCCATCTCTCTCTGTCCTCCTATTTCTCTCTTCCAATCTCCCTCTCTCTTCCCATTTCTCCCTCTCTCTCTCCTCAATCTCTCTCCTCCCATCTCTCCCTCTCTCTCTTCCCATCTCCCTCTCTCTGTCCTCTAATCTCTCTCCTCCCATCTCTCCCTCTCTGTCCTCCCATCTCTCCCTCTCTTTCCTCCTATCTCTCTCTGCCTCTCTCCTCCCATCTCTCTCTCTCCTCCCATCTCTCTCTCTCTTCCAATCTCTCTCCTCCCATCTCTCCCTCTCTCTCTTCCCATTTCTCCCTCTCTCTCTCTCTCTCGTCCCATCTCCCTCTCTCTGTCCTCTAATCTCTCTCCTCCCATCTCTCCCTCTCTCTCCTTCAATCTCTCCCTCTCTGTACTCCCATGCCTCTCTCTCTCTCCTCCCATCCCCCCCCCCCCCTCCCCCTCTCCTGTTCTCCCATCTCGGGGCAGGAGAGAGGGGAGGGGTGGCCCTCTCCTTGAACCACCACCTTATCGCGGTGGAGAGGTTTGCGTGCCCAGATGATCCTCAGAGCTGTTTTGTGAGGGGCTTTCTGCTCCTGGTTCGGTCCTAAGACAAACAGGTTCAAGGTGATGGGTCAGACGAAGTGTGGTTCTCATCAGCATCACTTACTATGTTCTCATCTGTAGTTTGTTCATTGCTATTCACATGTTGTCCCCTGTCCCACTCCCCCTGTGGAGTGGAACTCTTTCAGGCGCCTGATGGCAGCTGGACCTCTCTCCTCCTCCTCGCCTGGCTCCTCCTCCTCGCCTGGCTCCTCCTCTTCGCCTGGCTCCTCCTCCTCGCCCGGCTCCTCCTCCTCGCCCCTCTCCTCCTCCTCCTCGCCCTGCTCTTCCCCACCTGGGTAGCTGTGGCCTTACCGAACTGGCCCACGGGCCTGGACATCTATAGCCTGTCCGTCCATGGGAGTGGATCTCTCCTTCACTGTAGTTCTCCCCGAGGTTTCTTCTTTTTCCCAGGACCCTGGGTTTTTTGGAGTTTTTCCTTGCTGAGAAGGAGGGTCTAAGGACAGGGGATGACTGGACAATGTTTCATTTGCTGCTTTACATGAATGTTGTTTTTCCTGTTTTGATATGTCTGTGTGTATGTTTGGCTCATCCATATCTTGGAACGCCCTTAGAGGCTACTGTTGTTGCGATTTTGGGCGCTACAAAATAAATTGAATTGAATTGAATTGAATTGGTTCAGATTTGCCCAAATAATATGAAAACTGTAAATTGTGTTGTACAGTAATGCTTAAAGATGTGTTTTTATTTGTTTATATTGTCATGTGTTGTAATACAGTGTTCATGTATAATGGCTATTGGTTATGCTTTTGGTTTTCTAAAACAACATGCTGCGCTAAATGATTCTTCTTTGTGTACTTATAATAAATAATAATAACTGTAATGTATAGTTTATTTGTGATGACACTTGGTTATGTTTTAGGTTTGCTTTAATAACATGCTGTGCTATTGTATATAAAAACTGAATAGCAAAAGAAATGTGTTCATCAGTGTCCATCAACTGTTTTTCATTTGCCCAATGGTCTTTTTAACATTGTAAATGGTCTTAGTCAAGTTTATCCGGAATGGCAACTTAAATAAAAAGTCTTGATTGAATCTTGTTTCTGTTTATTTAATAGAAAATGTAATTATAAATGTGTATGTACAAATATTTTAGGTAATTAATTAGCTGAAAAGTTAAAACATTTACAAAGACTATGTTTTAGCATGTATAACATTTAAATGGAAACTTGGTGAAGATTGGTTCAATACAGAGGACAATATTTCAATTAAATGCACTGATGTATAATTCAGAAGATATCTGTTATAATAATTATGTTTGAAATACCCAATTATATCATAGTAAATAAGCTTTATAAATGATTTGCACTCTAATAACTATAGATAGGTTCTTCTGCTGAGTGACAAAACGGTCTTAATTTAAAGGTGCAATGTTCATACATGCATACATACATACATTTTTTTTGGGGTGGTTAATAAATTGACAGAAGGTGTATTACTCAGCCAAAATGTAATGAAAAGACATTTTTGTCAGTAGGATAACATGAGCGCTTACGCGCTCATCATTCACCATCTTGTCGGGTCGTCCATTCACTCCCATTGTTTTCCATTCATTTTAGCAGGTGTAAATATGGCCCATGCCTTCGGCATGGGGGCTTGGATCGCGCTTGATGTAAGGAGTGTGTTTTGGGGACAGGAGCGCTTCGCGCTACTTTTGTCAACATTGCAAGTGGCATGGAATGGCCATTGGTGGCCGCGCTTCGCACTCAGCGCTCCCCTCGGGTGGCACTGATGCTCCCCTCGGGTGGCGCTGATGAGCCTCTTGTCTCTGTGTGTTTGTGGCTTTGGGCTGAACTTGTCACTAAACATAAAGTCCACACACACTGGAGATGCTGATGTGTTAACATTAACGAATATGGGCACTTTGGGACATCGCCATGGCAACACCGTGCAAAATACAACTTTGGCCCCTTGGACTTTTTTGTTCGGACTGACCTGAAGAATCACTGTGCCAAATTTCACGTTCTTGAATGAAACTAATAAGACGTTATATCACTTTGAAAAGTAAGAAATTGTTGAAATTTTCCCATAAGGATAACATGGAGGCTTTGGCGCATCGCCATGGCAACCCAGTGAAATATACAATATGGTTGTCATTGACTTTTTGATCGGGATGACATAAAGAGTCATTGTGCCAAATTTGAGAATATTCTGTGAAAGTAAAATATTTTTCATGAATGGGAATTTATGTCATCTTTCCCATTAGGATAACATTAGAGCTTTAAATTGCATCACCATGGCAACACGGTTAAAAATTCCATATGGTTTACATTGGCTTTTTTGATTGAGATGGCCCAAAGTAATTTTGTACAAAATTTGGTACATTTTCTAAAAACTAAAATTTTGACCATCCATGCAAAATTTAATTCTGTCCTGCAGGGGGCGCTATCACACCATTTTTGCTCGTGTCACAATTAGTCGGCTTTGGCACGAAAGTTTTACAAGTGATTCAAATTTGAGCCCAATCGGACTTTGTATGGCGAGCAGGGAGCAAATTTTGACGTTAGAAAATTGCCAAAAATCTGAACAAATTTTGCAGCTTCGCCGCGCGTAAACCGTGACAGTTATTTTTAAAATTCAGCTATCGTTTGATGCCCCACTTCTCTAGTTGATGTACGCCAATTTTGACCCCTGTGGATGAAGCGCCTTCAGAGGAGTTCGTTCAAATGCGACGTGAGCGAAAATGCTGACTCAGCAACTTTTTTATTTCAATCCAAGATGGCTGCCTTCTGGTTTGTCAGGGGGCGTGGCCATAATAATATTTTTTTTCTGTTTTCACATGAGGAATGTCTGTACCGAATTTCGTGACTGTACGACAAACTTTGCGTCGGGACGTCTCCCATAGGCGCAATGTATTTTGACTTTTGCAGGTGGCGCTGTCGCGCCACTTTTTTATACCCACACATGCAACATATATTTTATCAAATTTTTCGCCACTTCTGAATTTTGGGCAAAATTTGGTGAGTTTTTGAGCGTGTTCAGGGGGTCAAATTAGAGCTCAAAGAGCAGAAGAAAAAAGAATAAATAATTAAAGCCGCAAGCGGCATCGAACGGCCCTCGCGGGCCGCGCGTCGCACTCGGCCGACCCGACGCTCCCCCGGGTGGCGCTGATGCTCCCCCGGGTGGCGCTGATGAGCCTCTTCTCTCTGTGTGTTTGTGGCTTTGGGCTGAACTTGTCACTAAACACATAAAGTCCACAGACACTGGAAATGCTGATGTGCCAACATAGACAAACATGGGCATTTTGGGACATCGCCATGGCAACACCGTGCAAAATACAACTTTGGCCCCTCGGACCTTTTTGTTCAGACTGACCTGAAGAATCACTGCGCCAAATTTCACGTTCTTCAATAAAACTATGAAGCCGTTATATCACTTTGAAATGTAAGAAATTGTTGAAATTTTCCCATAAGGATAACATGGAGGCTTTGGCGCATCGCCATGGCAACCCAGTGAAATATAGCATATGGTTGTCATTGACTTTTTTGATCGGGATGACATGAAGAGTCATTGTGCCAAATTTGAGAATATTCTGTGAAAGTAAAATATTTGTCATGAATGGGAATTTATCTGATATTTCCCATTAGGATAACATTGGAGCTTTCGCGCATCACCATGGCAACACGGTTAAAAATATGATATCGTTTACATTGGCTTTTTTGATTGAGATGACCTGAAGTAATTTTGGGGCAAATTTGGTACATTTTGGAAAAACTAAAATTTGGCCCTCCATGCAAAAGTTTGTGGTGTTCTGTAGGGGGCACTATCACACCATTTTCGCTTGTGTCACAATTAGTGGGCTTCGCCACAAAAGTTTTACAAGTGATTAAAATTTGAGTTGAATCGGACTTTGTATGGCCAAACGGGAGCAAATTTTGACGTTAGAAAATTGCCAAAAATCTGAACAAATTTTGCAGCTTCGCCGCGCGTAAACCGTGACAGTTATTTTTAAAATTCAGCTATCGTTTGATGCCCCACTTCTCTAGTTGATGTACTCCGATTTTGACCCCTGTGGGTGAAGCGCCTTCAGAGGAGTTCGATCAAATGCTACGTGAGCGAAAATGCTGACTCAGCAACTTTTTTATTTCAATCCAAGATGGCTGCCTTCTGGTTTGTCAGGGGGCGTGGCCATAATAATATTTTTTTTCTGTTTTCACATGAGGAATGTCTGTACCGAATTTCGTGACTGTACGACAAACTTTGCGTCGGGACGTCTCCCATAGGCGCAATGTATTTTGACTTTTGCAGGTGGCGCTGTCGCGCCACTTTTTTATACCCACACATGCAACATATATTTTATCAAATTTTTCGCCACTTCTGAATTTTGGGCAAAATTTGGTGAGTTTTTGAGCGTGTTCAGGGGGTCAAATTAGAGCTCAAAGAGCAGAAGAAAAAAGAATAAATAATAAATAAAAAAAAAAATAATAATAATTTTAGCAAAAACAATATATCCTTTTACATAGGAAAGACATATTATACATTTTTTGAAAGCTCTCGAGCTTCCCCACGTCACCGTGGGGTCATTGGTGAATGACGGGCGCTTACGCGCCCGTCATTCACCATCTCGTCGGGGTCCGCCATTGACCCCCCATTGATTTCCATTCATTTTGGCAGCTGTAAATATGGCCCATGCCTTCGGCATGGGGGCTTGGATACAGCTTGATGTCAGGAGTGTGTTTTGGGGACAGGAGGCGCTTCGCGCTACTTTTGTCAACATTGAGTGAATGGGCTTCGCCCATTCACTCAATGTTGACGATGACTTGTTAGCAAGAACAAATATGCATGTCCCATGCCTTCGGCATGGGTTGCTAGGATACTGCTGTTCACGGAGAGAGCGAGGGAGTGACGAAGTTCAGCGCGAAGCGCGATGACACCTGGGCTTCGCCCAGGCATCATCGTTGCGAAAGCAATAGGCCCTACGCCCTGTAGGGGCTCGGGCCTAATAAATAAAAAAAAAAATAATAATAATTTTAGCAAAAACAATATATCCTTTTACATAGGAAACACATATTATACATTTTTTGAAAGCTCTCGAGCTTCCCCACGTCACCGTGGGGTCATTGGTGAATGACGGGCGCTTACGCGCCCGTCATTCACCATCTCGTCGGGGTCCGCCATTGACCCCCCATTGATTTCCATTCATTTTAGCAGCTGTAAAGATGGCCCATGCCTTCGGCATGGGGGCTTGGATACAGCTTGATGTCAGGAGTGTGTTTTAGGGAGAGGAGCGCTTCGCGCTACTTTTGTCAACATTGAGTGAATGGGCTTCGCCCATTCACTCAATGTTGACGATGACTTGTTAGCAAGAACAAATATGCATGTCCCATGCCTTCGGCATGGGTTGCTAGGATACTGCTGTTCACGGTGAGAGCGATCGAGGGACGAAGTTCAGCGCTTCGCGCTGAACTTCGTAAGACAGTTAGCAACGATGATGCCTGGGCTTCGCCCAGGCATCATCGTTGCGGAAGCAATAGGCCCTACGCCCTGTAGGGGCTCGGGCCTAACAAGAGTTGCTGTTTATGGTGAACCCAGATCACCATGGTAACAGTTCCGTCTATGAAAACCCCGAAATCAAAATAAATCAGTGATATTTCAGACTCCGTTTTTCAAAAGCATTTTTACATTAATGAAAGCTGTGTATCTTTGTAGAGTGTGAGCTGTATTTAGATCAATTCCTTTAAATCTACACAAAAATCGTATTTATCGTCACATATTTACAGTTTAAATGTTCATTAATATGTGCTGTCCCTTTATAAATAAGTACATTTATCTTGTTTTAAGGGATGTGTACAAAATGACTGCTAAATATCAGAGGTGTAACAATATCCAAGTCTCACGATACGATATCGTCACGGTATGAACAATATTTATCGCGATATCGTGGGAAAGATCATGATATCACGATATTCTACAGAATAACAAGAGTGACATTCTGCTTCACAAGACAAAGAATGAAGATGTAAAAGTGCTTAGAACAGTTATTTCTTCATGTCGTCTGCACTGAAACGGAGCAAAGGATCATGGTCTCTGTAGTTCCCACTTTTTTTTTTTTAGCTATTTCGGCATCAGATTTATTCATTTAAGCAAAGAGACTTGGGATTCGATATATTGTGATGCTCCACGATGTTATTGTGACATCTTTCACAATACGATATCATCATCATTTCCGTTATTGTTACGTCCCGACTAAATATGTGTTAAGATTATTATTTAGGTTTATTTATTTAGTTTTTATATCTATAAATTAGTTAGAAAACAAAGCAAAATAAATGTTAAGGTGGTGTTTAAGACTTGTACTTGTTCTTGTACTTGTTCTTGTACTTGTTCTTGTACTTGTACTTGTTCTTGTACTTGTACTTGTACTTGTTCTTGTTCTTGTACTTGTTCTTGTACTTGTACTTGTTCTTGTACTTGTTCTTGTACTTGTACTTTTACATGAATCTAGGCCATGAGGGGAGCACACATTTGTATGCAGAGCAAAAAGAGAGAAATATGAAGACAAATGTGAGCATAGACCCAGCTGACAGGAGAGAGGGAGGGAGAAGAGAGAGGGAGAAAGAGAGGAAGAGAGGTAAAGAGAGAGTAGAGAAACGGAGAAAGAGGGGACGTGAGAAAGTAGAGACAGTGTGAGAGAGGAGGAAGAAAGCGAGGGACAGAGGAGAGAGACAGAGGGAGAGGGAAAAGAGATAGAAAGGAAGAGAAAGGGGGAAACAGAGGAGAGGGAGAGAGTGAGGAGAGAGAGAAAGAAAAGAAAAGGCAGATGGGAGCGAGAGAAACAGTGCAGTGAGAAAGAGGGAGAGAGAAAGAGGGAGTGGGAAAAAGAGGGAGCAAGAGGCACAGATGGAGAAAGGAAGAGAAAGGGGGAAAAGGAGAGGGAGAGACAGAAGGGGGAGAGAGAGAATGGGATAGAGATGGAGAGGGGAAGAGAGAGAGAGAGAAAGAAAGAAAGAGAGATAGGTAGGAGAGAGAAATCAGGGAGAGTGTAGGAAAAAGGAGAGAAAAGAAGAAAAAGGGAGTGAGAAAAGAAAGAAGGAGAGAGTGAGAAGGGGAGAAAGAGAGAGAGGGAGACAGAAAGGTGGGAGAGAGAGTGGTGAGAAATAGGGAGAGAGAAAGAGGGAGTGGGAAAAAGAGGTAGCGAGAGGTACAGAGAGAGAGAAGGGGGGAAGAAGGAGAAAGAGAGAGAGAGAAGGGGAGAGGAAAGACAATGGGATAGAGATGGAGAGGGGAGAGAGCGAGAAAAAGAAAGGAGATACAGGTGGGGAAGAGAGAGGAGGGAGGAAAAGAGGGAGCAAGAGGCACCGAGATAGAAAGGAGAAAGAGGGAGAGAGAGAAAGAAAGAGTGGGAAAAAGAGGGGAGAGAGCTGCCAAAGGAGAAAGGAAGAGAGTGAGAAGGAAAGCCAAAGAGAAAGGGAGGTGGGGGAGAGAGAGCAGAGAGAAAGACAGCGAGAGAAAGAGGGGAAATGAGAGAGCAGAGAGGCTGTGAGAGAAAGAAAAGAGGGAGAGTGCGAGAAGGAAAACAAAGGAGAGATGGAGAGAGAGAAAATGAAGCATGATAGAGAGAGAAGGAGAGGAGAGAGACAGGTAGAAGAGAGAGAGGAAGAGGAGTGCAGTGCAGTGTTTCCGCAGGGGCAGGTGTGGACATGTCCCTGACAGACCAAACCCAGGGAAAACACAGTGAGGCGTCATTAGGGCACAGATCACACACAGAGCAGAGACTCCAGGGCAGCACAGACAAACCAAAGGTCTTTATGAGTTTAGAAACGGAGAATAAATCACAAAATATGTTCTGGACTTGATTAAAACCCTCGAAAACCTACAGTATCCTATACAATACAGAGGAATATGTTTTCTATAACCGCGCAGAACTTTCTACCCATAAAAGACAGAAACTTCCTTTTCCCCTCTGAAAGTGCAGACATAGAGGTTTCCGTACATTTCCGCGGCTTTATCCTACGTCACACTCACGCTGTGTGATGACGTGAGCAAAACGAGTGTCCAACAGGAACTTTGTTTTCCCCAAACTCATGCGCTCCGTCCATTTTGATCGAGCCAAACTTTGCCAAAGAGTGAAGTGAGTCAAGATGGTCGACTCCTCTGACTGTGTGTGTTTATAACGAGGGAAAAAGTCGCTCTAAGTGGAGTTAATTCTCACACACATGGAAAATTACACATTTTGGTGTGTGTAATTGCTCATCCCTTTCTATTTTTATTTAAAGGTTTATTTCAGTCCAAATGAACAAATCCAAATGTAATTTCCTCCATGGAAATGCAGAAGTGCTGTGGCTCTGGCCCTGGACCTGACAGGAGCTGTTTCCAGGACTGGCACCAGAAAAGTAATGGAGTGATTACACTTTTTTGTTTTTAGGGCAATAAGGAGATTTTTTATTTATTTATAGACTTGATGTTTTGCATTTTGTAGCTAAGGCCCTAAATTAAGCATTTTTATCTCCAAAAAGTTCTTTCTACATGTTTGCTGTGCGTTTTGTATAAAAGAGTGTGAATTTTATTTTATTTATTTATTTTTTTCATCTCTATTTCTGGTCCTGTAGCTTTTATTATAGTCACATAACACAACTACAGCAGCAGATTGTGAAATAACAGGCTGTACTGAACAAAAGGAGGTAGAACTCTTGAGAAGAAATGTACTAAAATTGCCCTTAGGTCTTCAGGGGTTAAAGGTCTGAGCTTTAAGTCATGTTAGAATGTTGTTCCCTCCTCAAAAACAGACCTGGCGTTTTGTTTCATTCACGTACGTTTGATTAATCCTGCATTATTAGTCTACTATAATCTCTGTTCCACCTCGTGATGTCATGAAGCAGAAGTTTTCAAGTGAACAGCTCCTTTTACCTTCAGGTCAGTCCAGATCGGCAACTCCACGGAGCAAATGATCCAAATGATTCTAGCCAAGGTGGGTAGAGTTCAAAAACACAGTGGAGCACTTCCTGTATCACGACACATGACATCACAAGGTGGAACAGAGTGTTTTTGTGTGTGTGTTTGAGGAAATATGCAGGATTTGTGTGTTAAACGTGCAAATGAAACAAAACAACTGAGGAAACAACATCATAACATAGATCCGAAAATATTGCGTTTTGTGTGTTGTGATAGCGCTCTGAAGGGGGAGCAAGTTAGAACTGGGAGCAAAGCAATCAAAGTTGCCATGGTGATTGAAATAAGTTCATGTTAGCAGTTAATACCCCAAAGAAGTAAAATAGGGCCTCTTTAATCCTGTATGACTGACGTCCATGGTCCTGTAGACCTGGTGTCAGATTTGTGACCAAACTTGGACTAAAAAAGGAACCAAACCTGAACTAGACCAGGACTATAGAAGTCTAGAGCAGGACTAAAGTCAGGCTAAAACCAAACTTCTTTAGACCTGGTTTAGTCCTTCTTTAGACCTGGTTTAGTCCTACTTTAGACCAGGTTTAGTCCTTCTTTAGATCTGGTTTAGTCCTTCTTTAGAACTGGTTTAGTCCTACTTTAGAACTGGTTTAGTCCTACTTTAGACCAGGTTTAGTCCTTCTTTAGACCTGGTTTAGTCTTACTTTAGACCAGGTTTAGTCCTTCTTTAGATCTGGTTTAGTCCTTCTTTAGACCTGGTTTAGTCCTACTTTAGACCAGGTTTAGTCCTTCTTTAGACCTGGTTTAGTCCTACTTTAGACCAGGTTTAGTCCTTCTTTAGACCTGGTTTAGTCCTTCTTTAGACCTGGTTTAGTCCTACTTTAGACCTGGTTTAGTCCTTCTTTAGACCTGGTTTAGTCCTACTTTAGACCTGGTTTAGTCCTACTTTAGACCAGGTTTAGTCCTTCTTTAGAACTGGTTTAGTCCTTCTTTAGATCTGGTTTAGTCCTTCTTTAGACCTGGTTTAGTCCTACTTTAGACCAGGTTTAGTCCTTCTTTAGATCTGGTTTAGTCCTTCTTTAGAACTGGTTTAGTCCTTCTTTAGATCTGGTTTAGTCCTTCTTTAGAACTGGTTTAGTCCTTCTTTAGAACTGGTTTAGTCCTACTTTAGACCTGGTTTAGTCCTTCTTTAGACCTTATTTAGTCCTTCTTTAGACCTGGTTTAGTCCTTCTTTAGACCTGGTTTAGTCCTACTTTAGACCAGGTTTAGTCCTTCTTTAGACCTGGTTTAGTCCTACTTTAGACCTGGTTTAGTCCTTCTTTAGACCTGGTTTAGTCCTACTTTAGACCAGGTTTAGTCCTTCTTTAGACCAGGTTTAGTCCTTCTTTAGACCAGGTTTAGTCCTTCTTTAGACCTGATTTAGTCCTTCTTTAGACCTGATTTAGTCCTACTTTGGACCTGATTTAGTCCTTCTTTAGACCAGGTTTAGTCCTTCTTTAGACCTGATTTAGTCCTACTTTAGACCAGGTTTAGTCCTTCTTTAGACCTGGTTTAGTCCTACTTTAGACCAGGTTTAGTCCTACTTTAGACCAGGTTTAGTCCTTCTTTAGACCTGGTTTAGTCCTACTTTAGACCAGGTTTAGTCCTTCTTTAGACCAGGTTTAGTCCTTCTTTAGACCAGGTTTAGTCCTTCTTTAGACCTGATTTAGTCCTTCTTTAGACCTGATTTAGTCCTACTTTGGACCTGATTTAGTCCTTCTTTAGACCAGGTTTAGTCCTTCTTTAGACCAGGTTTAGTCCTTCTTTAGACCTGATTTAGTCCTTCTTTAGACCTGATTTAGTCCTACTTTGGACCTGATTTAGTCCTTATTTAGACCTGGTTTAGTCCTTCTTTAGACCTGGTTTAGTCCTTCTTTAGACCTGATTTAGTCCTTCTTTAGACCTGGTTTAGTCCTTCTTTAGACCTGATTGAGTCCTACTTTAGACCTGATTTAGTCCTACTTTGGACCTGATTTAGTCCTTATTTAGACCTGGTTTAGTCCTTCTTTAGACCTGGTTTAGTCCTTCTTTAGACCTGATTTAGTCCTTCTTTAGACCTGATTGAGTCCTACTTTAGACCTGGTTTAGTTCTTCTTTAGACCTGGTTTAGTTCTTCTTTAGACCTGGTTTAGTTCCAGTTATTTTATTGAAATCACATTCAAACCATCAGAAAAATGTTTCTTCTGTGGAAATTGTGTCAAATTTAGGACAGAATTATTCCAGTCTCTTTTAGAACCACTTCCTGTCATTTTCTATCTACTTTTTTCTACTTTTTCTCCTCAATTTGTTTCTCGATTGGTGTAAAATGATCATTTGAATTTATAACAGTTATAATCGCACCAGATTAAGTCCAAATTTGAGAATCAAAACACATGACACAAATACACACACTTTAAACGTGCAGGTGTCATTTTGTTTTTCTCAAATAATAATTAGTTATTAATAAAGATTTCAGGAAATAATAAAATGAATGAATGACCTTTGACCCTTCATACATGACCTTTGTGCGTGTGTGTTTTGTTCATGAAAGTATATTCCTGAAGCGGTGCGTCAGGGCTTCAGTTTAAACATGATAAATGAAGCCTGACCTGAGAGTAAACCCAGACTTTACTGATCCAGTCTCATCCGTGTGTCCGCGGCGCTCCTTTAGTCCTCCTCTTGTAGATCCGGCATCACTCACTCCTTTGATCGCTGCTTTTCACGGTGGCGTTCTAAATCCTCCTGGCACACCTTGAATTGAAAACCATCAGGTTATTACAGATGACACGGAGGAGCTCGGGGTTTGACAAACCATCACCAAAGCAAAGGGGGATTACTGCGAGGGATTAGAATGAAAAATATGAAAAAATCCTTGTTTCATTTCTGTGACGTCTTTTGAGCAGAGGAGGAAAGAGGACTCAGTTTTGTTACTTCAGTCAATGTACATATACTAGAGCAAAGAAATACTTCAAAAAGCAAAAGTATCACTTAAACCACATGTGTCAAACATGCGGCCCGGGGGCCAGATCCGGCCCTCCAAGACCTTTAATCTGGCCCTCGGCTGATTTTTCTATTAAAATACTTAAAATTTTCTGATTTTTCTGTTAATTTTCTGCACCGTTTAGCATAGCAGCGTCTCCGGCGTTTCTGTACATTGCGACTCCCACCAGAGCAGCACAAATGAAGACTTTCCTCTTTCCAAACGCTCTTAAAGGACGATCGTTTTGACTGTCGACCGTGACCCTCATCAGCAAAATGTCAAAAAATGAGAAAAGCAGATGCTGAGTTCAGGATTTCCCAAGAAAAATAGTCTGATTCTTATTTGTTGACAGAGGTGAATGGGAAATCTGTGCTCAGTGTGTTTGGAACAAGTGGCGTTGCTCGAGGAATATAATCTTAAACACCACTACGAGACACGGAGAAAAATACAATAACTTGAAGAGAGAACTGAGTTTTCTGATCCGGCCCTTTTGGGATCAAAGTAGGCTGCATACGGCCCCCGGACCAAAATGAGTTTGACACCCCTGACTTAAACAATCTACTTACGTCAAAGTACATATACTGGAGTGAAGAAAAACTCAAAAAGTAAAAGCAACATGAAAAATCTGACTTATGTAAAAGTACATATACCAGAGCAAAGAAATAGTCAAGTAAAAGTAAATGTATCACATGAAAAATTTATTTAAGTAAAAGTACATATACCAGAGTAAAGAAATGCTCAAGTAAAAGTATCACATAAAAAAGTCAAAGTACATATACTGGATAAAAAAATAAAAAAAAACTAAAACAACGTAAAAAGTAAAAGTATCACATGAAGAATGTAGTTCAGTAAAAGTACATATACACAAGGAAAGATGAGAAAAATACTCAAGTAAAAGTATCACATAAAAAAGTATTTAATTATAAATACATATACCAGTGTAAAGTAAATACTCAAGTAAAAGCAAAAAGTATCACACAAACAATCTATAAGTATTAAAGTATCTGTTTTCAAAAAGTACAGTAAAAAGTATAAAAGTATATCAAGTATTTTGAGTTTATATGTAGTGAAACAACTGAATCTTGCTGCTTTTATTTGTGTATTTTTGGCTGCTCAAACCCCTCAGCATTTTCAGCTGCTCTCAAACTATAATAAAAAATACTTTTACTTCTCAGTAGTGAAGTAAAGAGTACAAATACCTGCTCTCAGATGTAGTGAAGCAGACCTAAAATACTATATACAATGAAGTACAGTACGTTTGCGTAGTAAACAGAAAGAAAAGGCCACTGAATGAATGAGAGGGAAAGAGGGAAAGAGGGAAAGAGGGAAAAAGGGCGTGTCCAGACTCCAGACTGTCCCTGTGTGTGAACTACCACAGCTGCAGTTTCCTTACGCACCAGCAGGGGGAGCCCACAGCCTGCTCTCTGACAGCCTATGTTGCTAGGCAGTGCTGGAAGCCACGAGCACCTCCTTTTAGACGCCATACATACCTCTGTACACACACACGCACACACACACACACGCACACGCACACACACTCACACACACACACACACTCACACACACACACACACACACACTCACACACACACTCACACACTCACACACACACACACACACTCACACACGCACACACACACACACACACACACGCACACACACACACACACACGCACACACACACACGCACACACACACTCACACACACACACACACTCACACACACACACACACACACACTCACACACACACACACACGCACACACACACACACGCACACCGGTCGTCATCGATCTGTGACCAGGATCATATTGACAATTCCACATCCATATTCCAGAGCATTAATATCCCATACAACAGGGAATCACATTTCTGTCCGTGTGCACAAACGGGCTCCACGTGAAGGCAGAGGTGTGGTGCTGAGGACAGCGCTCTGCGGGATGAGAACGAGCTGAAACATAAAACAGAGACGTGTTCCTGTAAAGTCAGAACGTGGCGTTTTCCAGTCAAGGCTGAGCGGGGTCTCGGGTCACGACTTTGAATTCAAATTCTTGTAATAGTATGAGTATAAGTAGTATAATAGTTTGATCATCCGAGAATGAGTCAGATGACACTAGTTCAGGTCAGAAAAATGAGAATGCTGTAAATGTTGCTTTGAATAAAATATAAAAGTGAAAAGGGAAAAGTGTAAAAACAGCTTCGATTCATGAAGCGTATGATGGATTTGAGTTCAAAATATGAATTCAGTCTGAAGTCACATCAGTGGCCAAAGGTCTTGTCTGGTCAATTCACATGGAACTCTATGTTCTAGAAATAATCATGTATCATAAAAAAAAAAAAAATAAATAAATAATAATAATAATAATAATAATAATAATAATAATAATAATAATAATAATTAAATAAATAAATAAATACATTAATAATAATAATAATAATAATAATAATAATAATAATAATAATACTTGTTCTGGTTTAAAAAAAAAAAAAAAGACAATCAGACTACAACCTACTGCTACTGCTCCTTTGGTGACTACTACTGTTCCTAATAGAGGCAGATGGTAGATGGGCTGTGTTTACGTTTCACAGCAAGAAGGTTCTGGGTTCGATTCGTGTCCGGGTGGGTCTCCTCTGGGCACTCCGGTTTCTCCTATCCACCCAAAACATGCACAACGGGTCAAATCCTCCGGCTGTGAGGTATAGTCCGAGACCAAGATCTGGAGATGGGTCCCACAGCTTCTGATGAGGGGCCCCAACAGCAGGAACAACAAACTGTACCTTAACCTTAATACTACTACTGCTGCAGCTACTGTTACCACTGCAACTTCTACTACAAGTATTATCTGGTAACGATGTTCTAGTGCTGCTAAAAAATCCATCCCTTCGTTTTTGAGAAGGTCTCCCACAAGGTCCGCCTTATAATTTGTTTTTTTTCCCCCTTTAATTCTGCTTCAGTAAACACGTGGAGACTGGATGTTCACAGTAAGACCAACCGAGAGAACTGAGACCTCACTTTTTCAAACGCAAATACGAAGCAAAATATTCACAATCACCCCATAAGTTAACCAGGTCCCGCGCGTAAAACACCGCTGTACAGGTGCGTAATTGCGCATTGTGCCCTCCTTGGTCCGGAGCTGCTGTTTCTCCCCCTCCCGCTTGTCCTCTCCCCCCTCCCCGCTCCTCCGCTTCAGCTCCCCGCGGCGCACAAGTGTCTCCCGTGCGTGTGCGTGTGCAGCGTGCGCCGTCACTCCAACAACAGCGGCAGCTCCAGCACTTCCTACCCAACCAGCCAACCAACCAACCAAGCACCCAACCCACTCACCAGCCTCCCCGGTCCTCCCTCACCGAAGCCCGCAGCGGAGGACGATGTTGACTCGACTTGTAACTTGACTTCGCTCCGTGTCTCGCCTTTTACGCACGGGAGACCTAAACAATCCAATTTAACAACGGACAACTTTTGGATACGGGCTGGAGATGCTGATTTTGGAGAGCGAGCGCTGAATCGCGTTGAATGAAGCGCGGCGGAGACGGAGCGGAGATTGAAGAGGTGTCAGCGCCGGCGAGAGTGGAGGAGCGCGGGGAGGAGGCAGGCAGGAGCGCCCGGGGGAGGTTCGCCGCTGCTGCTGGTGGTGTACCGATGCGGAGCTGCTGCGAAGAAACACCCGGGGTTGCGAGACTGGAGCCGGCGTCGCTGTCGTAGGTGATCCCGGTGATCTGCGGATGAACTCCCGGAGCGAGCCGAGGTCAGAGCCGACGGGCGAGCTCTGAAGTCCGGATAGGTGCAGGCACAGCTCCGGGG